>CAXITT010000012.1:446607-617469 GCA_964033795.1 Lymnaea stagnalis
TTTTTTACCCTTACCTTCTTTGTTTGTTTTTTACCCTTACCTTCTTTGTTTGTTTTTTACCCTTACCTTCTTTGTTTTGTTTTTTACCCTTACCTTCTTTGTTTGTTTTTTACCCTTACCTTCTTTGTTTTGTTTTTTTACCCTTACCTTCTTTGTTTGTTTTTTACCCTTACCTTCTTTGTTTGTTTGTTACCCTTACCTTCTTTGTTTTGTTTTTTACCCTTACCTTCTTTGTTTGTTTTTTACCCTTACCTTCTTTGTTTGTTTTTTACCATTACCTTCTTTGTTTGTTTTTTACCCTTACCTTCTTTGTTTTGTTTTTTTTACCCTTACCTTCTTTGTTTTGTTTTTTTTACCCTTACCTACTTTGTTTGTTTTTTACCCTTACCTTCTTTGTTTGTTTTTTTACCCTTACCTTCTTTGTTTTGTTTTTTTACCCTTACCTTCTTTGTTTTTTTTTACCCTTACCTTCTTTGTTTGTTTTTTTACCCTTACCTTCTTTGTTTGTTTTTTACCCTTACCTTCTTTGTTTTGTTTTTTACCCTTACCTTCTTTGTTTGTTTTTTACCCTTACCTTCTTTGTTTGTTTTTTACCCTTACCTTCTTTGTTTGTTTTTTTACCCTTACCTTCTTTGTTTTGTTTTTTTACCCTTACCTTCTTTGTTTTGTTTTTTTACCCTTACCTTCTTTGTTTTGTTTTTTTACCCTTACCTTCTTTGTTTTGTTTTTTTACCCTTACCTTCTTTGTTTGTTTTTTTACCCTTACCTTCTTTGTTTTGTTTTTTTACCCTTACCTTCTTTGTTTTGTTTTTTTACCCTTACCTTCTTTGTTTTGTTTTTTTACCCTTACCTTCTTTGTTTGTTTTTTTACCCTTACCTTCTTTGTTTTGTTTTTTTACCCTTACCTTCTTTGTTTTGTTTTTTTACCCTTACCTTCTTTGTTTTGTTTTTTTACCCTTACCTTCTTTGTTTGTTTTTTTACCCTTACCTTCTTTGTTTTGTTTTTTTACCCTTACCTTCTTTGTTTTGTTTTTTTACCCTTACCTTCTTTGTTTTGTTTTTTTACCCTTACCTTCTTTGTTTGTTTTTTTACCCTTACCTTCTTTGTTTTGTTTTTTTACCCTTACCTTCTTTGTTTTGTTTTTTTACCCTTACCTTCTTTGTTTTGTTTTTTTACCCTTACCTTCTTTGTTTGTTTTTTTACCCTTACCTTCTTTGTTTTGTTTTTTTACCCTTACCTTCTTTGTTTTGTTTTTTTACCCTTACCTTCTTTGTTTTGTTTTTTTACCCTTACCTTCTTTGTTTGTTTTTTTACCCTTACCTTCTTTGTTTTGTTTTTTTACCCTTACCTTCTTTGTTTTGTTTTTTTACCCTTACCTTCTTTGTTTTGTTTTTTTACCCTTACCTTCTTTGTTTGTTTTTTTACCCTTACCTTCTTTGTTTTGTTTTTTTACCCTTACCTTCTTTGTTTTGTTTTTTTACCCTTACCTTCTTTGTTTTGTTTTTTTACCCTTACCTTCTTTGTTTGTTTTTTTACCCTTACCTTCTTTGTTTTGTTTTTTTACCCTTACCTTCTTTGTTTTGTTTTTTTACCCTTACCTTCTTTGTTTTGTTTTTTTACCCTTACCTTCTTTGTTTTGTTTTTTACCCTTACCTTCTTTGTTTTGTTTTTTTACCCTTACCTTCTTTGTTTTGTTTTTTACCCTTACCTTCTTTGTTTTTTTTACCCTTACCTTCTTTGTTTTGTTTTTTTACCCTTACCTTCTTTGTTTGTTTTTTTACCCTTACCTTCTTTGTTTTGTTTTTTTACCCTTACCTTCTTTGTTTTGTTTTTTTACCCTTACCTTCTTTGTTTTATTTTTTTACCCTTACCTTCTTTGTTTTGTTTTTTTACCCTTACCTTCTTTGTTTTGTTTTTTTACCCTTACCTTCTTTGTTTGTTTTTTTACCCTTACCTTCTTTGTTTGTTTTTTTACCCTTACCTTCTTTGTTTGTTTTTTTACCCTTACCTTCTTGGTTTTTTTTACCCTTACCTTCTTTGTTTTGTTTTTTTACCCTTACCTTCTTTGTTTTGTTTTTTTACCCTTACCTTCTTTGTTTGTTTTTTTACCCTTACCTTCTTTGTTTTTTTTACCCTTACCTTCTTTGTTTGTTTTTTTACGCTTACCTTCTTTGTTTTGTTTTTTTACCCTTACCTTCTTTGTTTTGTTTTTTTACCCTTACCTTCTTTGTTTGTTTTTTTACCCTTACCTTCTTTGTTTTGTTTTTTTACCCTTACCTTCTTTGTTTTGTTTTTTTACCCTTACCTTCTTTGTTTTGTTTTTTTACCCTTACCTTCTTTGTTTTGTTTTTTTACCCTTACCTTCTTTGTTTTGTTTTTTTACCCTTACCTTCTTTGTTTTGTTTTTTTACCCTTACCTTCTTTGTTTTGTTTTTTTACCCTTACCTTCTTTGTTTTGTTTTTTTACCCTTACCTTCTTTGTTTTGTTTTTTTACCCTTACCTTCTTTGTTTTGTTTTTTTACCCTTACCTTCTTTGTTTTGTTTTTTTACCCTTACCTTCTTTGTTTTGTTTTTTTACCCTTACCTTCTTTGTTTTGTTTTTTTACCCTTACCTTCTTTGTTTTGTTTTTTTACCCTTACCTTCTTTGTTTTGTTTTTTTACCCTTACCTTCTTTGTTTTGTTTTTTTACCCTTACCTTCTTTGTTTTGTTTTTTTACCCTTACCTTCTTTGTTTTGTTTTTTTACCCTTACCTTCTTTGTTTTGTTTTTTTACCCTTACCTTCTTTGTTTTGTTTTTTTACCCTTACCTTCTTTGTTTTGTTTTTTTACCCTTACCTTCTTTGTTTTGTTTTTTTACCCTTACCTTCTTTGTTTTGTTTTTTTACCCTTACCTTCTTTGTTTTGTTTTTTTACCCTTACCTTCTTTGTTTTGTTTTTTTACCCTTACCTTCTTTGTTTTGTTTTTTTACCCTTACCTTCTTTGTTTTGTTTTTTTACCCTTACCTTCTTTGTTTTGTTTTTTTACCCTTACCTTCTTTGTTTTGTTTTTTTACCCTTACCTTCTTTGTTTTGTTTTTTTACCCTTACCTTCTTTGTTTTGTTTTTTTACCCTTACCTTCTTTGTTTTGTTTTTTTACCCTTACCTTCTTTGTTTTGTTTTTTTACCCTTACCTTCTTTGTTTTGTTTTTTTACCCTTACCTTCTTTGTTTTGTTTTTTTACCCTTACCTTCTTTGTTTGTTTTTTTACCCTTACCTTCTTTGTTTTTTTTACCCTTACCTTCTTTGTTTGTTTTTTTACGCTTACCTTCTTTGTTTTGTTTTTTTACCCTTACCTTCTTTGTTTTTTACCCTTACCTTCTTTGTTTGTTTTTTTACCCTTACCTTCTTTGTTTTTTTAACCCTTACCTTCTTTGTTTGTTTTTTTACCCTTACCTTCTTTGTTTGTTTTTTTACCCTTACCTTCTTTGGTTTTTTTACCCTTACCTTCTTTGTTTGTTTTTTTACCCTTACCTTCTTTGTTTTGTTTTTTTACCCTTACCTTCTTTGTTTTTTACCCTTACCTTCTTTGTTTGTTTTTTTACCCTTACCTTCTTTGTTTGTTTTTTTACCCTTACCTTCTTTGTTTGTTTTTTTACCCTTACCTTCTTTGTTTGTTTTTTTACCCTTACCTTCTTTGTTTGTTTTTTTACCCTTACCTTCTTTGTTTGTTTTTTTACCCTTACCTTCTTTGTTTGTTTTTTTACCCTTACCTTCTTTGTTTGTTTTTTTACCCTTACCTTCTTTGTTTGTTTTTTTACCCTTACCTTCTTTGTTTGTTTTTTTACCCTTACCTTCTTTGTTTGTTTTTTTACCCTTACCTTCTTTGTTTGTTTTTTTACCCTTACCTTCTTTGTTTGTTTTTTTACCCTTACCTTCTTTGTTTGTTTTTTTACCCTTACCTTCTTTGTTTTGTTTTTTTACCCTTACCTTCTTTGTTTTGTTTTTTTACCCTTACCTTCTTTGTTTTGTTTTTTTACCCTTACCTTCTTTGTTTTGTTTTTTTACCCTTACCTTCTTTGTTTTGTTTTTTTACCCTTACCTTCTTTGTTTTGTTTTTTTACCCTTACCTTCTTTGTTTTGTTTTTTTACCCTTACCTTCTTTGTTTTGTTTTTTTACCCTTACCTTCTTTGTTTTGTTTTTTTACCCTTACCTTCTTTGTTTTGTTTTTTTACCCTTACCTTCTTTGTTTTGTTTTTTTACCCTTACCTTCTTTGTTTTGTTTTTTTACCCTTACCTTCTTTGTTTTGTTTTTTTACCCTTACCTTCTTTGTTTTGTTTTTTTACCCTTACCTTCTTTGTTTTGTTTTTTTACCCTTACCTTCTTTGTTTTGTTTTTTTACCCTTACCTTCTTTGTTTTGTTTTTTTACCCTTACCTTCTTTGTTTTGTTTTTTTACCCTTACCTTCTTTGTTTTGTTTTTTTACCCTTACCTTCTTTGTTTTGTTTTTTTACCCTTACCTTCTTTGTTTTGTTTTTTTACCCTTACCTTCTTTGTTTTGTTTTTTTACCCTTACCTTCTTTGTTTTGTTTTTTTACCCTTACCTTCTTTGTTTTGTTTTTTTACCCTTACCTTCTTTGTTTTGTTTTTTTACCCTTACCTTCTTTGTTTTGTTTTTTTACCCTTACCTTCTTTGTTTTGTTTTTTTACCCTTACCTTCTTTGTTTTGTTTTTTTACCCTTACCTTCTTTGTTTTGTTTTTTTACCCTTACCTTCTTTGTTTTGTTTTTTTACCCTTACCTTCTTTGTTTTGTTTTTTTACCCTTACCTTCTTTGTTTTGTTTTTTTACCCTTACCTTCTTTGTTTTGTTTTTTTACCCTTACCTTCTTTGTTTTGTTTTTTTACCCTTACCTTCTTTGTTTTGTTTTTTTACCCTTACCTTCTTTGTTTTGTTTTTTTACCCTTACCTTCTTTGTTTTGTTTTTTTACCCTTACCTTCTTTGTTTTGTTTTTTACCCTTACCTTCTTTGTTTTGTTTTTTTACCCTTACCTTCTTTGTTTTGTTTTTTACCCTTACCTTCTTTGTTTTGTTTTTTTACCCTTACCTTCTTTGTTTTTTTTACCCTTACCTTCTTTGTTTTTTTTACCCTTACCTTCTTTGTTTTGTTTTTTTACCCTTACCTTCTTTGTTTGTTTTTTACCCTTACCTTCTTTGTTTTGTTTTTTTACCCTTACCTTCTTTGTTGTTCTTTTCTCTTATCTTCTCTGTTTTGTTTTTTATCCTTACCTTCTTTATTTTGTTCTCCCCCTTGAGGTTTTCTCTTAAGCTGTGTTTTATATTTCCTGTAAAATTTTGAGCAGGGTCAGGGTCAAGCGAATGCTACCTGACCACCA
This sequence comes from Lymnaea stagnalis, assembly GCA_964033795.1. Classification (NCBI taxonomy): domain Eukaryota; kingdom Metazoa; phylum Mollusca; class Gastropoda; family Lymnaeidae; genus Lymnaea; species Lymnaea stagnalis. Next base: position 451,985 of record CAXITT010000012.1, read on the forward strand.
AAGACTTACTCTCAGTTCCTATCCTAGGGCGTTATGGCCTGGGACGAGAGCCCTAGCTTACATCCCTTATCTCATGTTGGGCTGTTGTTTGTTTGTCGTCACCAATGAACTTGGTGCAACGTTCTACCACTCCTCCCTCCACCTCCCTTGATTTGGGAAAAATTGTTTACGATTTCCAGAATGCTCTATATCAGTGGTTCTCAACCTACCTATTTTCGCGACGCTCTAATAAAGTTCCTAAAGTTATATTGACCCCCAAATCATACAATTACTTTCGTTGCTTCTTCATAACTATGTGTTTTCCGATGGTCTTAGGCGACTCCTGTGTAAGGGTTGTTTGACCCCCCCTCCCCCCCCCCCCCCCCCCAAGGGAAAAAAAAAAACGGCCGAACACTCGTATCAGGGCCTTTTTAATAGACGGTTCAGGGGGGGGGGGGGTAACGATGGCTGAGGGTGGATCACTTCAGGCATTTATTTGTACGGTATCTGATCTGTCAATCAGTCTATCCGTTTTATTTGGGTTGTCTTCGTATCAGGTTGGTTAAATCCATGATTTGATCACGTCTTGGCATCCATCTTGACCCAATTAATGCCGAACCCATTCTCTCGCGGTAAAAACTGAACATTGCGATACGGTGATCTCGCCGCAAATTTCATCACGTGCAAGACGCTGACATATAAATAAAATCGATTATATTATTATAATTGTAATCTGTATTTACAATTTATTGATGTGTCCCAATTCAACTGTCAATTCATATTTTAGTCACAAATCAACTGCTAACTCTTATTTTAGTCACAAATCAACTGATAACTCTTATTTTAGTCACAAATCAACGGCTAACTCTTATTTTGGTCACAAATCAACTGCTAACTCTTATTTTAGTCACAAATCAACTGCTAACTCTTATTTTAGTCACAAATCAACGGCTAACTCTTATTTTAGTCACAAATCAACTGCTAACTCTTATTTTAGTCACAAATCAACGGCTAACTCTTATTTTGGTCACAAATCAACTGCTAACTCTTATTTTAGTCACAAATCAACGGCTAACTCTTATTTTGGTCACAAATCAACGGCTAACTCTTATTTTGGTCATAAATCAACGGCTAACTCTTATTTTGGTCACAAATCAACTGCTAACTCTTATTTTGGTCACAAATCAACGGCTAACTCTTATTTTGGTCACAAATCAACGGCTAACTCTTATTTTGGTCACAAATCAACTGCTACCTCTTATTTTAGTCACAAATCAACGGCTAACTCTTATTTTGGTCACAAATCAACGGCTAACTCTTATTTTGGTCACAAATCAACGGCTAACTCTTATTTTGGTCACCAAAGAAACTGTCAGTTTATATTCTTGTGACATAGCAATTGAAAGTTTACATAGTTAACAGTAAATTCCCATTTTTGTCATAAAGCAACAGTAACTAGTAAGTTTAGATTGTTGACAAATATTTATTAACAGTAACTTAAGATTGTTTACACATAGCAACAGTAAGCTCAGTATTGTTGACGCATAGCAACTGTAAGCTCACATGGACATGGTTCTCCTTTACTCTATCTCGCTATTTATAACATCCTCATTTCTACTATTGAATTATATGCTTACCGTATATGACACATTAAAATTTTAAACAGGATAATTGAAAAATTAATGACTTTCTCACTGACTACCGTGTCTACCCGTTTCAATGTACCCCCTCCCCCCCCCCCCCATCATTTCTACTATTGAATTATATGCTTACCGTAAATTACACATTAAAATTTTAAACAGGATAATTGAAAAATTAATGACTTTCTCACTGACTCCCGTGTCTACCCGTTTCAATGTACCCCCTCCCCCCCCCCCCTTTTTCAGTGTTTATCCACCCCACCCCATATTTCCTTCTCTGGTTAGCTGGCACCAACCCACAGAATCGATGTACAGATTATGAACTGCTCGGATGGGAATATTAAATATGTCGCTTTCATCAAATCTCGCCCTCAGCTGCAGCAACGCGATGACCAAGTGCTGCATCAGTTCTCAGCCACGGTAGCCAAGGTAAACATCGTGTGTTGATTGAGTATTCTCGTCAACCGATGGCAGGATGTCACCCTAGACTGAAGAAAGGTCGCCGGTGGTCTCCCGTGGCCTATGGGAAGACGTTCCTTGAAAGGTTCCCATCCAGTCGCGAAGTTTAGGTGACGCCACTGGCTTCAAGGGAATTCAGTCAACGGAAATTAATATATGATGAATATTTCAATATAGTTATTATTTCAAAAGGATGGTTATTGATATGATGATTATTTCAAAATATGATGATTATTTCAATATGATGATTCTTTCAATACGATGATTATTTCAACACGATGATTATTTCAATATTATGATGATTTTTTAAATATGTCAATATGATGATTATTTCAATATGATGATTCAATAAAATGATTGTTTCAATATAATGATAATTTCAATCAGATGATTATTTCAATATAATAATTATTCCCCCATAATGATTATTTCAATATGATGGTGAGTTCAATATGATGATTATTTCAATGAAATTATTATTTCAATATGATGGTGAGTTCAATATGATGATTATTTCAATGAAATGATTATTTCAGTATGATAATAATTTCAATATGATGATTATTTCAATATTATAATGATTATTTCAATACGATGATTATTTCAATATGATGATTATTTCAATATGATGGTTAGTTCAATACGATGATTATTTCAATAGGATGATTATATCAATAAAATTATTGTTTCAATATAATTATAATTTCAATATGATGGTTTAATTTATTTCAACAATAGTTTTAAAATAAATGTATGGCTGTCAATATGTGTGTTCTCTCTCGAGAAGCAAGCCAAGACTTGATGAGCAGCTCAGTGTTATTAATTTGATGCCACATACTTGTACTTGTGAAACATACATGTTCTTGTAATACATAAATGTGCTTGTGACACGCTGATGTTTTTGAGGCACATACATGTACTTGTGACACATACATGTTCTTGTGACACATAAATGTTCTTGTGACACGTCCATGTACTTGTGACACATGCATGTTCTTGTGACACATAAATGTTCTTGTGACACGTACATGTACTTGTGACACATGCATGTTCTTGTGACACATACATGTTCTTGTGACACATAAATGTTCTTGTGACATTGTCACGTACTGCTATCTGTATGGAGAAATGTATCTCCTATTTAAGTGTTTGGCTCGTTCTACAGCAGTAGATAACAAAAGACGATACCAAACGATAAATACAATAACAAAGAATGTGACACTCAAACCAGGGCTAATTACAATGAATAAGTTTTATTAAGTCACTGATAAATTAAAAATAAAAAGAAATATAATAAAAATCTTTGACTTACAGAGTAATATTTTACTTGTACCGGTACAACGTTGAATAAAAAAACACAATGTGCAATAGGGTACAATGACGAATAGGAAACTACACATATGCCGTAAACAAAACTCTAGCAAGAAAAACACACTCCTGATAAATGCTAGACCCAAAAATCTCTTATGTCCCCTTTTATAGTCTGTTTTACTGATATATCTAGAACCACCTTACGCATTGTTTTGTCATCAGTACATTATGTGTCACAAGAACATGTATTAATATATGTGTCATACGTTGAGAACATTGAGATACATTAAGAACATTGAGCTACATTAAGAACATTGGCTACATTGAGAACATTGGGCTACATTGAGAACATTGGGCTACATTAAGAACATTGAGCTACATTGAGAACATTGGGCTACATTGAGAACATTGGGCTACATTAAGAACATTGAGCTACATTAAGAACATTGCGCTACATTAAGAACATTGGGCTACATTAAGAACATTGAGCTACATTGAGAACATTGGGCTACATTGAGAACATTGGGCTACATTAAGAACATTGAGCTACATTGAGAACATTGGGCTACATTGAGAACATTGAGCTACATTAAGAACATTGGGCTACATTAAGAACATTGGGCTACATTAAGAACATTGAGCTACATTAAGAACATTGAGATACATTAAGAACATTGAGCTACATTAAAAACATTGCGCTACATTGAGAACATTGGGCTACATTAAGAACATTGGGCTACATTTAGAACATTGGGGTACATTAAGAACATTGAGCTACATTAAGAACATTGGGCTACATTAAGAACATTGAGCTACATTAAGAACATTGGGCTACATTAAGAACATTGAGCTACATTAAGAACATTGGGCTACATTGAGAACATTGAGCTACATTAAGAACATTGAGCTACATTAAGAACATTGGGCTACATTAAGAACATTGAGCTACATTGAGAACACTGAGAACATTTAGCTGCATTGAGAACATTGAGAACAAGGAGCTACATTGCACACCTTGAGCTACGTTTAAAAAATTGAGCTACATTGAGGACATTTGGCTACATTGAAAACATGGAGAACCATTGAAAACATTGAGCTACATTAAGAACATTGAGCTAAATTAAGAACATTGAGCTACATTAAGAACATTGAGCTACATTAAGAACATTGAGCTACATTAAGAACATTGAGCTACATTAAGAACATTGAGCTACATTAAGAACATTAAGATGCAATGAGTTCTTGGGGCTACAATGACTTTACTGAGATTCCCAAAAACATAAGTTTTATTATTTTTTTAATTGATCTGATGTTTATTATTGTACCTTCTGCTGAAGAAGGCGTCTTGCCGAAACAAATTTATTTGTCTGATCTTTTTTTTTCAAGCCAGCCTAAACATATCTTGTTACACTATTTATTGACCTTTGACGGCTTTAACGCAGTCCTTTATTATTATTATTATATATATATATATATATATATATATATATATATATTAGATAGATAGATAGATAGATAGATAGATAGATAGATAGATAGATAGATAGATAGATAGATAGATAGATAGAGAGATAGATAGATAGATAGATAGATAGATAGATAGATAGATAGATAGAGAGATAGATAGATAGATAGATAGATAGATAGATAGATAGATAGATAGATAGATAGATAGATAGATAGATAGATAGATAGATAGATAGATAGATAGATAGATAGATAGATTATACATGTTTATCAGGCCTGCACAACTCAAAATGTAAGGCGGGGTGTAATACTTTCTGAAAACCTTGTGCTGGTCAAAAGAAAATAGGACAGGGGGGAAAGCTTTTAAGAAAATAGTAAGAATAAAGAATATTTCGTTACTTTTGGGGCCCACAACGTTGGTGCTGGCGGGCCACATGTGGCCCGCGGGCCGTATGTTGTGCAGGCCTGATGTATATAATTACAAGCGAAGTACAATTAGCCCGTTTGAAGATAGCAGAAAGTTGGTTACAAAAAGTTTCACGACTTACATCCTACTCTTAGCTGAACATTTCTGAATGCTTAAATTTATTCCGAGTTCTTTCCATAGTTCCTATTTTACCATACTTTGTTTATACTCATTCCCTTCTTTCCATTAGCTCTCCTCCCTCTGCCACCAATTCTGACTGCCTCCCCTGACCGTGGACAACATGGCAAACTCCATCCAATGCACAGATGTCCTTTAAAAAAAATCAAAGCGTAGTACTATTTAGAGTCAGAGCCAATAGCCCCAGCCTCTCCATCAATACCATCTCAGCCGCACTTAAAGCTTGTAAAGTAGGGGGACAGGGGCGCTTGGGGAGGGAGGGAGGGAGGGAGGGAGGGAGGGAGGGAGGGGGAATAGGATCCTCTCTGCAATAAGCGAAACTAAACAAAGCATCCCCTAGTGCTTCACCCAACTTGACGGCGCCCCAAGTCCTGGGGTGTTGGGGGGATGAGAGAAAAACTAACCAACGTTTTCAGACCCTGGCGGATGTCTGGGATTGTCAAATATTAATTGGCTACTCCTGTCTTACACTCAGTTTTCTGAGGGGGTTGGAGAGTAGAGGAAACGTCCCTGACACGTCACGTGATACAAGATGGCTGATAATTTGAATTGTTCAAAAACGTATGCACAAATCTGTATCAAACCTATCATCCATTGGGAAAGAGCTAACTGCTCACATTTCGATCAATTGATCTACACATGTTCTAAGTTCATATTTGTAGCGAAACTTTTCCCGATCAATTCATTTGTCATCGTGCAAACTCATTTAAAACTGTGCGCTTCACATACATCATCTTGTCTTGTTCATCGTCAGGTCCATAGGATGTATCTTCCGTCGTCTTGTAGGATGTTTTGTCCATCATCTTGTCCATACGATGTCTTGTCTAAAGGATGTCTTGTCCATAGGATGTCTTATCCATAGGATGTCTTGTCCATCGTTTTGTCCAAAGGATTTCTTGTCCACAGGACTTTTTGTCCATAGGATGTCTTGTCCATTGTCTTATCCTTTGGATGTCTTGTCCATGGGATGTTGTGTCCATGGGATGTTGTGTCCATGGGATGTCTTACCCATAGGATGTCTTGTCCATCGTCTTGTCCACAGGCTGTCGCGTACATCATCTTGTCCACAGGATGTCTTGTCCATCATCTGGTCCACAGGCTGTCGCGTACATCATCTTGTCCACAGGATGTCTTGTCCGCAGGATTTCTTGTCTATCAGATGTCTTTTCCATCGTCTTGTCCATAGGATGTATTGTCCATCATCTGGTCCACAGGCTGTCACGTACATCATCTTGTCCATGAGATGTCTTGCCCATAGGATGTCTTGAAATGAGTTTTAAAAATCTATTTTAAGTTGTTGGAGTTCTAGGGAACTCGTATTTCAAGTTTTTGGAGGTCTAGGGAGCTCAGATTTCAAGTTGTTTGCGTTCTGGGGAGCTCAGATTTCAAGTTGTTGGAGTTCTAGGGAACTCGTATTTCAAGTTGTTGGAGTTCTAAGGAACTCGTATTTAAAATTGTTGGAGTTCCAGGGAGCTCTTATTTCAAAATGTTGGATATCTAGGAAGCTCATATTTCGAGGCACCACAGTAGAAGCCATTCATTAAAAGCATGCGGTGACAGGTTGCCCAAAAGTGATAGATTGAATAATGTGATGAACACTGATTGAAAATGAAAGTTGTCTTAGCAGCAGCCTTCGTCCTTTATCTGTGTATTAAAGGTAATCTTTGTGTGTGTATTTAATGTAATCCTTTTGTGTATATTGTATGTAATCTTTGTGTGTGAATTGTACGTAATATGTGTGAGTATTATATATAATTATTTGGAAGTTGAAGATGGCCATATTTATTTTTCCGTTTATATAAAGCACAAGTTGCATACGATTCGTACATTTCTTTTTTTGATCCTAGTATTATGAGAACTAATCTGGAATAGACTCTAAACAGGAAGTGTGACCACCGATTTCTTACCATCATAATGGTTCGCTGTTCACTGATTGATTTCAAGGAAACAAAAAGGGAACGCGTGGGCATATTTCAAGGAACACGTGGACAAATGGCAAGGAACATGTAGGCATATTTCAAGGAACATGTAGTCATATTTCAAGGAACATGTAGTCATTATTTAAAGGAACATGTGGGCATATTTTAAAATTGGCAGGTCATCTGGAGTTTACTGACAAATCAGACTTTGAATTGAAAAAGATGAAAGATCGTCCATTGAGCCTGGCTGATGACTTTGTTAAACTATTTCGAAGAGCGGACGTACACTATGGCATTTAAAGGCCAAATACCCCTTCAATATTGAATCGTCCTCTGATTTGTTCACGGTGTTTCTAAGTGTGATTCTGAAGCTAATTTGCTAGCTAGCAAATGATGGTCTCTCCGCCCGATACAAAAACAAAAAATAGGTCTCTTCCGGAAGTCGGTCAGCATCTCTTTTCAAGCCTCAAATCTGGGAGTGTAAAAATGGCTCTCAGTAGTTCGTTCCATTACTTACGTGAATCTGCTTTTCATTTATTTACACACCTTAATAGCAAGCATCGTTAACTACGCCTCAGGGGCTGAATTACTTTTGTGTTTAGTTTGGGATATTATCCATAGTTTGATCCCTTGGCTACACAGAAAGATTACAAAGCTTCTCAAATGGCATTTGGAAAATACAATTGTCTTTCTTGGTATTAGAGATTGGAATTATTTTAGGGAAATGTGGCCATGAAGTGGCCTAAGGGCTTACTTAGGAAATGTGGCCATTGAAGTGGCCTAAGGGCGCACTTAGGAAATGTGGTCATTGAAGTGGCCTAAGGGCGTACTTAGGAAATGTGGCCATTGAAGTGGCCTAAGGGCCCACAAGCGTGTAGCTAAAACTAGAAGCTATGGTCCACCGCGATCTATAGCAACATCATTGTCAGCCGTCACATACACTTTATACACATATCACTTATACAATTTATACACATATCAATCACACGGTTTATATCCATACCACTCACACAACGTAAACACACATCACTCACACCGTTTATACACGTATCACTCACAAAATGTACATCCATATCGCTCACACAATTTAAACACATATGTGTGGAGCTCGTAATTTATGACGATGAAGGTCGAGGGGTTGGGAAGGTGAAAAAGGGGGGGGGGGTAGACAATCGTAGCAGATTTCATCAGTTACCGCCCGTCTGTCTGTTTGGGCGGGCTGTGTGCATTCCGTTTATTGAGAGTGAGTAACGTTGGCCAGAGTTAGCGCGCTTGTGGCGCTAGAAGCGTTGAGCAAATGTCATCCCCTTCTCATGGTGGCTGACCTCCCCTTGTGAAAGAGCAGTGTAGCGTTGGACTGTGTGTTTTCTCTCACTCAATGTGGTCTTCTCACGGTGTGACACTACCATGTGAGTACAGGCCAAATCTTCCAACTGTTTTACATTTTAGTTCAGCTTTCTTAGTATGCTAAATTTCACTTACTTTCCTGTGTCTTGCATACTGATTTAATAAATTCGGGATAATATTTCCTAACTTAAATTGCACCAGAACATCTTTTCATCAAAGTGACATTGAGCAAAGCAGAACATAGAATTACGAAATAATATAAATACAAATGACCATTTGTTGGTGCAGTCTTTAAGCACCATATTATGGTGCTGGCTGTACGCAACAACCAATGGTGCCGTCTGTAACCACCAAATATTGCTGCCGGCTGTACGCACCAAATAATGCTGCCGGCTGTACGCACCAACTAATGGTGCAGGCTGTGCACACCAACATCCTCGTGCAGGCTGCACACAAAATTATGGTGCAGCTTGTACCTACCATCCTTTCAACTTACCCAACAAAGGACGGGACGCTGCGAATTCTATAATAATTATTCGGGAATATTAAACAATAATGTTCTATAAAACTTTTTTTGATTCAAGGATTTTTTTTTTAAATTTAAAATCATTTAAGTTATGTCTTTAAAATAAATTATGTCAAGAAATAGAAATTGCTTACATCTCTGACTGGCAGTGCCTATACATCTCTCCTGCTGACTGACAGTGTCTACACATCTCTACTGTTGACTGACAGTGTCTACACATCTCTCCTGCTCACTGACAGTAACTACACATCTCTTCTGCTGACTGGCAGAGTCTACACATCTCTACTGCTGACTAACAGTGTCTACACATATTTACTTCTGACTGACAGTGTCTACACATATTTACTTCTGACTGACAGTGTCTACACATCTCTAATGCTGACTGACAGTGTCTACACATCTCTACTGCTGACTGACAGTGTCTACACATCTCTACTGCTCACTGACAGTGTCTACACATCTCTACTGCTGACTGGTAGTGTCTACACATCTCTACTGCTGACTGACAGTGTCTACACATCTCTCCTGCTGACTGATAGTGTCTACACATCTCTACTGCTGACTGACAGTGTCTACACATCTCTACTGTTGACTGGCAGTGTCTACATATCTCTCCTGCTCACTGACAGTAACTACACATCTCTACTGCTGACTGGCAGTGCCTACACATCTCTCCTGCTCACTGACAGTAACTACACATCTCTACTGCTGACTGTCAGTGTCTACACATCTCTCCTGCTCACTGACAGTAACTACACATCTCTTCTGCTGACTGGCAGAGTCTACACATCTCTACTGCTGACTGACAGTGTCTACACATATTTACTTCTGACTGACAGTGTCTACACATCTCTACTGCTGACTGGCAGTGTCTACACATCTCTACTGCTGACTGACAGTGTCTACACATCTCTACTGCTGACTGGCAGTGTCTACACATCTCTACTGCTGACTAGCTGTCTACACATCTCTACTGTTTCTGTACCATTTACAGCTTTTTTTCTAAATCAGATTATTGTCATAAACACTTTGATTAGTAAACACAAAGAAATTGTGTAAGTAAAACCGTATGGCTTTGAATTAATTAAAGGACAAATGACAAAATTAGACTTAACGTCAAATTTTTAATCCAAAGAAACAAAAAAATTATTCATGAATTGAAATAACTTAATTTTGTCCATTTGCCTCGTTTAGCAAATATATTTACATTTTAACTAAAGTTGAGTTTCTTATCTACTTTCTTCTTTTACTTAATGCGCCATCTACTTGCTATTATTGCGTTAGTACGCCATCTATCGGCTGCTATTAAGTTAGTGTGGTATCTAATGCCTTTTATTTAGTTAGTGCGCCAACTGCTGTTATTTAGTTAGTGCGCCATCTACTGTCTTTTATTTAGTCCCATGTATCGTCTTTTATCTTGTCCACTCTCTTGGGACACCAGCTTTGTTCATTCGTCTCAAATGAGCAAAAATATGTTTCAGATTCTCTCCCTTTGTCTTTGTCTCCCCTTCCTTAATGATGTAGGAATATTTTTTTTAGGGGTAGTTATGTAAAGAAAAGATTACTGACTGCTCTCTTAGGATTATCCCCCCTTTAAACCACCAGTCCCCCCCCCCCCCCCATCTCGTAGAATGTGATTGATGTGGCGCTCAGGAGTTCGTCGTCTACATGACGTCACATTCCATCAAAGTATCACATTCTCCCCATACAATTACAAAGGTAAAGGATTAACCTTCAGTTGAAGTTAGATTAACCTTCAGTTGAAGTTACATTAAACTTCAGCTCTACAGCTCCACGAAAACCGTGGGTCCTAATTTTGAGTAGGAACCATAATTATAGTGGGGAGACTGCCATAACGTTTTATAAAAAGAAACCAAAGTGGTCAGGGTCAAGGTCACGGAGAGCTTGAAGATATAAAAAAAAAAAAGACAACACGAAAGAGTAAACAGCAAACAATTCAAACAAGACAAATGAACGGGGAAAAGAACTTAGATCATCGGGAATGAAGCTGTAGATAGTCTCAGGGGGAAACTCATAGGACACCGAGAGCTCAAGAGTGCCTTGAATTTTGAGTACAAATTTCAGAAAACATCATCTCTCAGTGTGCATCTCAGGGTTGACAATTACCAAGATTCGAATATTCGATACAATATTAAAAACATCAAATACGATCAAATATTTTTCTCCTGTTCCTTTTTTCACTCTTTATATCTTTTTTTTTCCCCTGTCCGCCGACTAAAGGCTTTCTATTGACATGTTAGTTGTATTGTTTCGTATTCTTTCAAATGTTCGCTTAACTTGTGTTTTAGACTAATTAGTTTGTATTTTTTTTAAGGGTAATCGACTGTGTTTTCTGCTTCCAACTTCTGCTTGTCTGTTTTCCTGAAGTTGGGCTTACCAAATTTGCCCAGATGATGTTTATTTTCAATCAGTAGTGCTTTAAAGCAGCTCTCCTGGGAAGGGGGTGGGGGGCATAATATATTTTATCAATTATATTTGATAACAAACGACGAATTTGTCCTTTTTATGACATGTAAAAAAAAGAGAGAGTAACTGGTGCCTGCTAACGATTACTCTTAGTGAAGCCAGTGAAATATCGATACGCTCGGTGTGTTTGATGTCATGTATGTTTATTAAGGCTAATTTTGTTAGAGGCTCTACGGTATTCGATTATAAAGTATATCGTACTGTTCCGAAAATTGGCCGCTACTGATTATAAGCTAAAGTCTACTTTCCCATTTGTTCCATGTATCGGTATTTTAATTTAATTTTTTTATGCAAATTCCCACGTTTAAAGACTTTAATAAGACGGTATTAGACTTCCTTTTACATCAATATAAAGGTCTATAATTTTAATATAGCTCTTGCCAAGTATCAAACATAAGCAATATGTTTTCAAATTATGTTTCATCGTAAAAGCATGACTTTGGAGTAGGGATAGGTGTTAATTAGAGCCAGAATAATAAATACATTGATCGTGAGCCCTTAATATATAGAAAAAGAAGAAGAAATTGGGATTATGCTTTGTAATATACAGTTAGTAGCACAATTTCAAAAGTAGGCTGCTCGATAGCATGTATGTAGAGCTAGAGAAATTGAAAACTGAAAAAAAATTAATTATTCTTTTTTTTTTTTTTTGGTAAAAAAATTAAAAATGTAAAAAATTTTGCACTTTTCATCAATTCTTAAAACACTAGCTGTGATGTGTTCTTGAAATGTGCGTATTTTGTTAAGAGAAATTGAAAAATAAAAAAAAATTAATTATTTTTTTTTTTTTTTTTTTGGTACAAAAATTAATAATGTAACAAATTTTGCACGTTTCATCAATTCTTAAAACACTAGCTGTGATGTGTTCTTGAAATGTGCGCATTTTGTTAGGCACTTCCCTGAACAACAGCGTTGCTTTTGTTTTGGGTTTTTTATGCTTAGTCTGTTTATACAATTCCGAGCTGCTGTTCTCTTTTTAATTTTAGAATGACATATAATCGGATCCACTATTCACGCACTATTTTAAAATGTATTATTTATGGGTTTTTTTACAAGGTTAGAATCCAGAATAAAGCTAATAAAAAACGGTTGTCATGATCTAGCATTTCGAATACCATTATTTGTAGGTTATTTGTAAGTTATCTGAAGAAAGTTCAAGCACTTTGACATTCAAAATAAATATTTCAATCGAATGAATATTGGGAAATTTATAATTTATGTACGATTTCCCTAAGATAAAATCAAATAATTAATAATTATATATCTTTGTAGACATTTCAGGTCTCCTTAACATAACAGTAAATATGCCATTCGTGTACGATTTATAAAAATGGCCAGTTTAAAAAATCAGTAAAAAATGTAAATACCTCTTCGAAAACAGATTTTTTTTTCTTTTTGACTCCGGTAAAACTTAGAAATAATAAGACAAGGTAAATATTTTACATAAGATGTTTTTGTTCATTTGCTTTCAACATGTTAAATAATGTTAGCAGTGTAGCAGTGTAGCAGTGTAGCAGTGTAGCAGCGTAGCAGCGCAGCAGCGCAGCAGCGCAGCAGCGCAGCAGCGCAGCAGTGCAGCAGTGCAGCAGTGCAGCAGTGTAGCAGTGTAGCAGTGTAGCAGTGTTTTTTTATGATTGGAAACTTTTTTTGGAAGGAATTTTGTTATTATTTACTTTTGAATAAAAATAAATTAAGTCGTTTATCTCAAAAATAGTTTAAAATAAAATTAAAAACCACATTACTATTTTGTTATAACAAAAACATTTGTACTTGTTCAAGCAGAGTCGAGTTTTCGAGACCCCCACTTTTCGGCTTTGTCCTTCCACCACCTTGAACTCCAAGTTGCTCATTAAAAAAGTGTGCACATCCCAACTTTTAGCCTTTAATCTGAGGTTAAGTGACGCCTAAACTTTTAACTAGCATCTCTTCCGTCGCTCTAACACTTAACGTAGAACGATGCAAAACTTAATGCAGGTAAGCATTAGAATGCATTCTTGCATTTTGAATTTATAAAAAAATGTCTGGGGGCTAGAAAGATTTAAGGAGTGAGACTGAGCTTGGGCACACAAAAAATTCCCTCAAGGGCGACACAACTGGAATGAGTTTAGGTCATGTTGGGCTGGGGGCGAAGTTGGAGAGGTCCCTGATCATTATTATGGCTAATTTTGGCACTTCCCACCCAAAGTCTGAAATGCCCCCTTTCTAATTGTCTGAAAGAAACACAGAATTCAAGTATGCGCCAAAATGCATCCTTGCATTTAGAATTTTTGCCGCACTACCTTTCACGATAAAAACTACGCATTTGTTCGAAAATGTCGACCCTGAACATTAAGAAAAAGTGACACCTAGACGGACAACCCCATCTCTACTTTCTACGTCACTGTCAGGGGCGTAGCCGGAGTGTTTAGCGCCGGGGAACACGATTTATTTGTATGCCCCTTATGCAAAACATTATTTTCATCCATTAAATACCATTTAAGGCGCATTTGGCACCCCCGTTAGTCTTGTGCCTCGGGAGTCGGTACATCTGTCCCACCTTCTGGCCACAGGTAGGCTTTTGTAACACGAAAGTCTGAATTATTCCCCCCCCCCCCGGTAAGAAATTGTCTGGGGAAAAACACTGATCTCAATGTGCTTAAGCATCTTGTTAATCTTAATGTTTGAATGCCACTTTCATTCAATGATCACCTTTACATATCTGAATTATTCTATCCTCCTATGACATGTATTCTGTGTTGATTGCATATTTTGACAGAATCATGTGCCGCTGAACACGCCCCGCCATCACTCTCCAGTCGCACGCAGCCTCGGGTTTGTCGGAATTCGGAAACCCTACTCAGCCCTACTCCACACAACAAACCTTCTTCTGGTCAGCTGTGCAGGCCTCACGTCCCGATACCATAGCTGCCCAACCGATGACCATGTCGACAGCGAAACACAATAGCGAGTACATTGAGATGGGCCAGGGGCCCGCTCCCCACCAGGAGGCGTCCAACAATGGCCGTGCCATAGAGGCCAAGCTGGTCGAGACGCCAGAGCGAGAACTGTGGACAGGCAAGGTGGAGTTCGTTCTGGCTTGTGTCGGGCAATGTATCGGCTTTGGCAACGTTTGGCGTTTTCCCTACTTGTGCTACAAGAATGGAGGAGGTAGGTCTCTGTGTGTGCTACAAGAATGGAGGAGGTAGGTCTGTGTGTGTGTGTGCTAAAAGAATGGAGGAGGTAGGTCTGTGTGTGTGTGTGTGCTACAAGAGTGGAGGTGGTATGTCAAAGAATGGAGGAGGTAGGTCTCTGTGTGTGCTACAAGAATGGAGGAGGTAGGTCTGTGTGTGTGTGTGCTAAAAGAATGGAGGAGGTAGGTCTGTGTGTGTGTGTGTGCTACAAGAATGGAGGAGGTAGGTCTATGTGTGTGTGTGTGCTACAAGAATGGAGGAGGTAGGTCCGTGTGTGTGTGTGTGTGCTACAAGAATGGAGGAGGTAGGTCTGTGTGTGTGTGTGCTACAAGAATGGAGGAGGTAGGTCTATGTGTGTGTGTGCTACAAGAATGGAGGAGGTAGGTCTATGTGTGTGTGTGCTACAAGAATGGAGGAGGTAGGTCTCTGTGTGTGTGTGCTACAAGAATGGAGGAGGTAGGTCTGTGTGTGTGTGTGTGTGTGTATGAATTTATATGTTGGTTATTGTTTCAATGCTAAGCGAACGAATCAATGTGTTGCAGGTTAACGTATGTTTCTGAGCTTTTTATAGGTACAGTGGAACCTCTCATAACGAGCATAATTCGTTCCAGAATCTTACTCGTTAAGCGAAACACTCGTTAAACGAAACAATTTTTCCGATACAAATCAATGCAAAATGCGTTCCATGCTGAAAAAATACTCATTTAAAAAAAAAAAATATTAACATTTATTCAAATAAAATTATTTATGAATTGTTAAGGAGTGTGACAACTTGGAATACAATTTAGATTTGAAACAAAAAAGCGTTAAAAAAAAATAAATGAATTCATGACAAATAATTAATCCTTTTTAACTAGAAAACTGTCTAATGACATATTTGTTTTTTCCGACGCTTCAAAATTTGACGAAAATGTGTTACAGCATTAGCATTGAATAAATTTGTAGCACGAATAGCCACCTCCTTATTAGGGTGATGCTTCTCAATGTACGATGCAACAGTTTCCCATGCGTTCAGCATTTCTCTTATTGCGCTAGAAGATTGTTGTTCTGCTTCTTCCTCCTCCATTAATGAGCTCTCCTCCATAATTTCTTGCTGTGAAACACGATGAAACTCCATAAGCTCTTCGGTGGTCAACTCTTGACTGTGCTCTTTGACAAGCTCTTCAATATCGTTGTTGTCCACCTCGAGTCCCATGATATTGGCCAATGACACAATCTCGTTAACTGTAGACTCCACAGGTACTGTTTCAAAATCACATTCAACAACACTCTCTGGCCAGTTTTTTTCCAAGCAGAAGTGAGAGGAAAAGGGACTTCCCCTTTCTGCTAAACTCAGGCGAAATGTCGCTCGTTAAGGGAGCAATTTCTTCACATTTATTTTTTTTGCTCGTTATGCGAATTACTCGTCATGAGAGGTGCTCGTTATGAGAGGTGCTCGTTATGAGAGGTGCTCGTCATGAGAGGTGCTCGTTATGAGAGGTTCTCGTTATGAGAGGTACTCGTTATAAGAGGTGCTCGTTATGAGAGGTGCTCGTTATGAGAGGTTCCACTGTATTTATGTATTTTAGTTTGCACCTGTTTTTTAATGTTAGTTCGTATGTTTCTATGATGTTTATGTTCGTACATGTGTTAATGAAAGCTTCAATTTAAGGTGTAATGTATGCGTTTATGTATGGTGGCTAAAATGTCTTTTTGAGCTAGATGTTTGTGTTTAAGTGCTGGTGATAGGGTGGTTTACTGGGACAGGATGGTCTAAATGACAGGGGGGGGGGTTAGTGGGACTGGATGGTCTAAATGACAGGGGGGTTAGTGGGACAGGGTGGTCTAAATGACAGGGGGGTAGTGGGACAGGATGGTCTAAATGACAGGGGGGTTTAGCAGGACAGGATGGTCTAAATGACAGGGAGGTTTAGTGGGATAGGATGGTCTAAATTACAGGGGGGTTTAGCAGGACAGGATGGTCTAAATGACAGGGTGGTTTAGTGGGACAGGATGGTCTAAATGACAGGGTGGTTTAGTGGGACAGGATGGTCTAAATGACAGGGTGGTTTAGTGGGACAGGATGGTCTAAATGACAGGGTGGTTTACTGGGACAGGATGGTCTAAATGACAGGGGGGGGGGTTAGTGGGACTGGATGGTCTAAATGACAGGGGGGTTAGTGGGACAGGGTGGTCTAAATGACAGGGGGTTAGTGGGACAGGATGGTCTAAATGACAGGGGTGTTTAGCAGGACAGGATGGTCTAAATGACAGGGAGGTTTAGTGGGATAGGATGGTCTAAATGACAGGGGGGTTTAGCAGGACAGGATGGTCTAAATGACAGGGTGGTTTAGTGGGACAGGGTGGTCTAAATGACAGGGTGGTTTAGTGGGACAGGATGGTCTAAATGACAGGGGGGGTTAGTGAGGCAGGATGATCTAAATGACAGGGAGGTTTAGTGGGACAGGATGGTCTAAATGACAGGGGGGTTTAGCAGGACAGGATGGTCTAAATGACAGGGAGGTTTAGTGGGACAGGATGGTCTAAATAACAGGGGGGTTAGCAGGACAGGGTGGTCTAAATGACAGGGTGGTTTGGTGGGACAGGATGGTCTAAATGATAGGGTGGT
The DNA here is from genome assembly GCA_964033795.1 of Lymnaea stagnalis. Classification (NCBI taxonomy): domain Eukaryota; kingdom Metazoa; phylum Mollusca; class Gastropoda; family Lymnaeidae; genus Lymnaea; species Lymnaea stagnalis. Next base: position 469,502 of record CAXITT010000012.1, read on the forward strand.
TTAGTGGGACAGGATGGTCTAAATGACAGGGTGGTTTAGTGGGACAGGATGGTCTAAATGACAGGGTGGTTTAGTGGGACAGTGTGGTCTAAATGACAGGGTGGTTTAGTGGGGCAGTATGGTCTAAATGACAGGGTGGTTTAGTGGGACAGGATGGTCTAAATGACAGGTTGGTTTGGTGGGACAGGATGGTCAAAATGACAGGGGGTTTAGTGGGACAGGATGGTCTAAATGACAGGGTGGTTTGGTGGGACAGGATGGTCTAAATGACAGGGTGGTTTGGTGGGACAGGATGATCTAAATGACAGGGTGGTTTAGTGGGACAGGGTGGTCTAAATGACAGGGTGGTTTAGTGAGGCAGGATGATCTAAATGACAGGGAGGTTTAGTGGGACAGGATGGTCTAAATGACAGGGGGTTTAGCAGGACAGGATGGTCTAAATGACCGGGAGGTTTAGTGGGACAGGATGGTCTAAATGACAGGGTGGTTTAGTGGGACAGGATGGTCTAAATGACAGGGTGGTTTAGTGGGACAGGATGGTCTAAATGACAGGGTGGTTTAGTGGGACAGGATGGTCTAAATGACAGGGTGGTTTAGTGGGACAGGATGGTCTAAATGACAGGGTGGTTTAGTGGGACAGGATGGTCTAAATGACAGGGTGGTTTAGTGGGACAGGATGGTCTAAATGACAGGGTGGTTTAGTGGGACAGGATGGTCTAAATGACAGGGTGGTTTAGTGGGACAGGATGGTCTAAATGACAGGGTGGTTTAGTGGGACAGGATGGTCTAAATGACAGGGTGGTTTAGTGGGACAGGATGGTCTAAATGACAGGGTGGTTTAGTGGGACAGGATGGTCTAAATGACAGGGTGGTTTAGTGGGACAGGATGGTCTAAATGACAGGGTGGTTTAGTGGGACAGGATGGTCTAAATGACAGGGTGGTTTAGTGGGACAGGATGGTCTAAATGACAGGGTGGTTTAGTGGGACAGGATGGTCTAAATGACAGGGTGGTTTAGTGGGACAGGATGGTCTAAATGACAGGGTGGTTTAGTGGGACAGGATGGTCTAAATGACAGGGTGGTTTAGTGGGACAGGATGGTCTAAATGACAGGGTGGTTTAGTGGGACAGGATGGTCTAAATGACAGGGTGGTTTAGTGGGACAGGATGGTCTAAATGACAGGGTGGTTTAGTGGGACAGGATGGTCTAAATGACAGGGTGGTTTAGTGGGACAGGATGGTCTAAATGACAGGGTGGTTTAGTGGGACAGGGTGGTCTAAATGACAGGGTGGTTTAGTGAGGCAGGATGATCTAAATGACAGGGAGGTTTAGTGGGACAGGATGGTCTAAATGACAGGGGGTTTAGCAGGACAGGATGGTCTAAATGACCGGGAGGTTTAGTGGGACAGGATGGTCTAAATGACAGGGGGGGTTAGCAGGACAGGATGGTCTAAATGACAGGGAGGTTTAGTGGGATAGGATGGTCTGAATGACAGGGTGGTTTAGTGGGACAGGATGGTCTAAATGACAGGGTGGTTTGATGGGACAGGATGGTCTAAATGACAGGGTGGTTTGGTGGGACAGGATGGTCTAAATTACAAGGGGGTTTAGTGGGACAGGATGGTCTAAATGACAGGGGGGTTTAGTGGGACAGGATGGTCTAAATGACAGGTTGGTTTGGTGGGACAGGATGGTCAAAATGACAGGGGATTTAGTGGGACAGGGTGGTCTAAATGACAGGGTGGTTTGGTGGGACAGGATGGTCTAAATGACAGGGGGGTTTAGTGGGACATGAGGGTCTAAATGACAATGTGGTTTCGTGGGACAGGATGGTCTAAATGACAGGGGGGTTTAGTGGGACAGGATGGTCTAAATGACAGGGTGGTTTGGTGGGACAGGATGGTCTAAATGACAGGGGGGTTTAGTGGGACAGGATGGTCTAAATGACAGGGTGGTTTAGTGGGACAGGATGGTCTAAATGACAGGGTGGTTTAGTGGGACAGGATGGTCTAAATGACAGGGTGGTTTAGTGGGACAGGATGGTCTAAATGACAGGGTGGTTTAGTGGGACAGGATGGTCTAAATGACAGGGTGGTTTAGTGGGACAGGATGGTCTAAATGACAGGGTGGTTTAGTGGGACAGGATGGTCTAAATGACAGGGTGGTTTAGTGGGACAGGATGGTCTAAATGACAGGGTGGTTTAGTGGGACAGGATGGTCTAAATGACAGGGTGGTTTAGTGGGACAGGATGGTCTAAATGACAGGGTGGTTTAGTGGGACAGGATGGTCTAAATGACAGGGTGGTTTAGTGGGACAGGATGGTCTAAATGACAGGGTGGTTTAGTGGGACAGGATGGTCTAAATGACAGGGTGGTTTAGTGGGACAGGATGGTCTAAATGACAGGGTGGTTTAGTGGGACAGGATGGTCTAAATGACAGGGTGGTTTAGTGGGACAGGATGGTCTAAATGACAGGGTGGTTTAGTGGGACAGGATGGTCTAAATGACAGGGTGGTTTAGTGGGACAGGATGGTCTAAATGACAGGGTGGTTTAGTGGGACAGGATGGTCTAAATGACAGGGTGGTTTAGTGGGACAGGATGGTCTAAATGACAGGGTGGTTTAGTGGGACAGGGTGGTCTAAATGACAGGGTGGTTTAGCAGGACAGGATGGTCTAAGTGACAGGGTTGTTTAGTGGACAGGATTGTCTAAATGATAGGGTGGTGTAGTGAGACAGGATGGTCTAAATGACAGGGTGGTTTAGTGGGACAGGGTGGTCTAAATGACAGGGTGGTTTAGTGGGACAGGGTGGTCTAAATGACAGGGTGGTTTAGTGGGACAGGGTGGTCTAGTGGGACAGGGTGGTCTAAATGACAGGGTGGTTTAGTTGGGCAGGGTGGTCTAAATGACAGGGAGGTTTAGTGGGACAGTGTGGTCTAAATGACAGGGCTGTTTAGTGTGGCAGTACGGTCTAAATGACAGGGGGGTTTAGTGGGACAGGGTGGTCTAAATGACAGGGTGGTTTAGTGGGACAGGGTGGTCTAAATGACAGGGTGGTTTAGTGGGACAGGGTGGTCTAAATGACAGTGAGGTTTAGTGGGGCAGGATGGTCTAAGTGACAGGGGGCTTTAGCAGGACAGGATGGTCTAAGTGACAGGGTTGTTTAGTGGACAGGATGGTCTAAATGACAGGGTGGTTTAGTGGACAGGGTGGTCTAAATGACAGGGGGGTTTAGTGGGACAGGATTTTCTAAATGACAGGGTTGTTTAGTGGACAGGGTGGTCTAAATGACAGGGAGGTTTAGTGGGACAGGATGGTCTAAATGACAGGGTGGTTTAGTGGGACAGGATGGTCTAAATGACAGGGTGGTTTAGTGGGGCAGGATGGTCTAAATGACAGGGTGGTTTGGTGGGGCAGGATGGTCTAAATGACAGGCTGGCTTAGTGGGGCAGGATGGTCTAAATGACAGGTTGGTTTAGTGCAGCGGTTCTCTCCCTGTGGGTCACGACCCTTTTGAGAGCCTCAAAATTTTGTTGTCTTTAAAAAAAAAGGAAAACATCTGGTGTATTTCAAAATTTGAGAACCATTTATTTTAAAAATACGCTTATAACGCGAGGTCATGTGACCCATATTTTGACCCACTTTTTGACCGCTTTTTTCTACTGAAACAAAAGATGGTATATTAAACAATTAGGTGGAGTTCATGAAACTTGCAGAGTTGTGATTCTAGTGTGCGACTGATTACAACCATATGGCGGTAGTAAGCCGACACTCTGGCTGATGGCGTCTTTTAGTCTAATTACAACCATATGGCGTTAGTTAGACCGACACTGGTGCTGATGACGTCATTTAGTCTGATTATAACCCTATAGCGGTAGTAAGACTGAAACTGTGGCTGACGACGTCAGTTAGTCGGATTACAACTGTAGGGCCTCAGTAAACCGAAACAGGGGATGATGACGTCATTTAGTTGGATTACAACCGTTTGGCCGTAGTAGGATTAACATTTTACTCCAATGGCTTTAAAATATTTTCAAAACACTCATGGGCGCCCGCAGAACACTTTCGGGGGGGGGGGGGCAAAAAAATCAAATAACTTTATGGGGGGGGGGCAAAAATTGTTTATTAATGTTTTAATGCACTTTTNTTTCTGGGGGGGGGGCAAAAATTGTTTAGTAATGTTTTAATGCACTTTTAATTTACTGTAGCGTATTTGTATGGTGAACGAACGGACAGGACATCAGCTTAGTTACTTTCCCTTTATTTTCTCTCTACTTTAAAAAAAAAAATCTATTTTGTCTAAAAAAAATTTTATCCAATCAATCCAGGGGGGTGCAAGTGCCCCCGTTGCCCGCCCCCCCTGGGGGCGCCCATGATAACATTATAGGAATGACTTCTTTTGTCATGTACTGCTTCTCTTCTCTATGTCTAGACGCAGCATTGCTGTACCAGTTTTGCCCGACGTCTGATTGTTTACTGTAGCTGTCATTCAAAGAAAACGATGACATTGACAGCAAATGCCACTACCAATGCAAGAAGCCATCGATATTTGGAGAGCCTGGGGGCATGTGCAATCTTAAAAAGTGTTTATCCAGAGCGCGTTGGGGGTCGTGGGGGTCATCAGATACGCCATGTTTACATGTGCCTCATAGCTTTGTGAGTTTCGGCAACAAACTGGCCTAGAATGTCGGGTTTAACTCTGGTTGCTATGGCAATAAACTAAGTGTGGTGCATCATGGTTGTTGGAGATGTCGGCAGCTACGAGGAACAACTTGGTCATCTCACAATCCTACTGTACAGTTGGTATCGTGCAGTAACACGTGATATTGCACAGTAACATTTGATATTGTGTAGTAACAGCTTATACTGTCCAGTAAAAGTTGATATTGTGCAGTAACAGTTGATATTGAGCAGCAGTAGTTGATATTGTGCAGTAACAGTTGATATCATGCAGGAACATTTGATATCATGCACTAACAATTGATATCATGCAGTAACAATTGATATCATGCAGTAACAGTGGATCACGTGCAGTAACAGTTGATAATGTCAAGTAACAGTTGATATTGTACAGGTGTTATTGAGCAGTAACAGTTAATATCGCACGTTAAAATTAGTTGATATTGCACAGTGAAACAGTTGATATTATTCAGCTGATATTGTACAGTAGCAGATGATAATCTATGGGAAGATCTGCTATTCACTGGAACAGTTGATTTCGTATCGGAATAAATGATACTGTAACAGTAGAATGGACGCATGTGTAAAACAATTCCAAAAAGATTTCTACAGCCAAACAATAGATCCATGTGCCAGACGATAGATCCATGTGCCAGACGATAGATCCGTATGCCAGACGATAGATCCATGTCAGACGATAGATCCGTGTGCCAGACGGTAGATCCATGTGCCAGACGATAGATCGATGTGCCAGACGATAGATCCATGTGACAGACGATAGATCCATGTGATAGACGACAGATCCATGTGACAGACGATAGATTCATATGCCGCGGTCTAGCCGGTTACGACTGGCGTCCATATCCAACATGGTTGTCTGGCATTAAAATAATGTTCACCTAATATCCTTGTTGGACTGTCTAACATACCATTACCATTTCATCACTGATTATGTCATTAGAAAATACTGACCTGGAACTCCCTCGGGCTGCTATAAAAGGTTTTCCTGTAACCGTGATCACACCATGACAACCTGTAACCGTGATCACACCATGACAACCTGTAACCGTGATCACACCATGACAACCTGTAACCGTGATCACACCATGACAACCTGTAATTGTGATCACACCATGAAAACCTGTAACCGGTTGCTAGATTGATGACAACACTTCATATCCAACCGGTAAATGTGAGCCCCACAGACAGCTAGCTCCTTTCAATCTCTTCACCCACTGTGTCGCCTATGTGTAGTGTTTTTAACAGGCAGCTCTCGGGTGGAAAAAAAGGGGGGGGGGTGGCTGGGGAAAGTCAACTGTCCACCCCAACTCCCACCCGGAGAAAAATGTGCGACACAATAAAACGAAAACATATTCTATTTTTAAAAAATGACTAAATTGTCATGTGTACATCATTTTCAAAAAGAAGTTTAATTGGTGCCTTGAACGGATTACAAGTAATGGAACCTATGAAAAATCGCTACGCTCGATATAGTTGACGATCAGTATATTTAAAGGCTAATCTTGTTAGAGGCTAATGCTATTCGATTATCAACATCGTCAAAGCCGTTCCGAAAATAAACCGCTCTTGATGATAAGCTGAAGTTTTACAACTTGTTGTTCGCATACATACGTATTTTTATTTTATTAGTTTTTGCAACTTGACACGTTTAAAGATTTTCATAACACGGTACTAAACGACCTTAGCATCAATATTAAGAATCTGAATCCATCATAAAAGGATGATTTTTAAAGTAAGGAGATGTGTTTATTGAACATTGTATGACAGCATCGTCAATTTAAAACTATAGTTATTAGCTTAATTGTAAATGCACTCGATACAGTGGGGTGGCGAGGTATTGTGCCGCCAAGGGCGGACTTTGAGTTTAACCCCCCCCCCTTCCCAACGAGGAAAAGTTACATATCAATATTTATGGTGCTTTTTGGCACAGTGAAACCTGAAAATAACGAACCTTGAAGTATGCGATCACTTGTCACGGCATGGAATTATTTTTGGAACACTGGCAGAACCTGTAAATAGCTCCACTATTGCTTCGGCCCCAAGGGATTGAGTTACGCATTATTTTGTTTTACTGTGCATTATAGTGCGTTCAAAAAAGAAAGTTGACGAAAATGAGATCGTGTGAACTGGAAAAAAAAAATCGATCAAGTTTCCGCTCGACCAAACTTCCGTCGATCAATTTTCCGTCGACTAAATCTCTTTCAAACAAAATTCCGGTAACCCATAAATATCGTGCATGTTCATCAAATATAATGAAATGGAAAGCGTTTCCTTTCAATGCTCTACTTCAATGACAGTTTTCGGAATAAAATTTGTTTTTTGATTTTTGAATTACTTAGCCTATGATTTGTGAACTAGCACTACAATTATTTTTTTTTTATGTCAATTCTATTTCTTTTCTATTTTTTTTTTAAATCAATAGTTTAAGCAAAAATATGTCTTTCTAAATAGTCAATTTAAAAATAAATTCTATGGATTTGATTTTTTTTAAAATAATTTAATTTGTTTGTTAAGCGTATGGATGAGGCTTTTTGTAATTTATATGAAAGAAGTTTAAGTAGTTTGACATTTTTGAATATTGGGAAATTTGTGCTTTGTTTTTATACGATTTACCTCAGATAAAATCAAACATTAATAAAAAAAATCTATGTCTTTTGTAAACAACTCAAGTTTTCTTAACATAAATATGCCATCATGTACGATTTATAAAAATAACTAAATTTAAAAACCCTTAAAACTGTATAGACCTTTCTATAAAACTTTCTTTTTTTGTGTGTGTGTGTGACTCTGGTCAAATTGGGAAATGTTGAGAAAAACAATTATTATCCTTAAGATTTCTTTTATTTGCGTTTAACATGTAACATGATGTAAGCAAGGCATTTTTTATGATGAAAAACTTTTTTTTTTGGATGGAATTTTTGTGTGTGGTTTATTTGGTGTTGTTTTAAAATCATTTTTTTAAAAATTAATATAGAAGTTTACCCCAAAAATAGTTTAAATTAAAATTAAAACAAAATTACTATTAAGAAAAATAAAAAATAACAGAACCAGGTCAGTCAGGGCCGTCACTTGACTTTTTGAGGCCTCCTTGCACTTTTCGATTTTGTCTTCAAACCACCTTGATAATTAAAAAAAAATGTCCACATTACAACTACAAGCTCCTAAAATAACCGATGTCCCCTGCAACCGACAGGATGAAAGAAAAACCTATTCAAGAAAGCGTCAAAATGCATACATGCATTTAGAATTAATAGCACAATTTCTAAGGGGACGCCTGAGCCAGCTTTTGCTCAAGAGTCTTCGGCACTCTCAATGGCGGCCACCCCTCCTCTCTAATGCCGATCAATGTAACAGTGCGGGTTTCAATATGAGTTGAAGTGAATTCAGTTTATAAATGGCACTGGGCAAGATAATGTGCCCCCCCCCCCCCCCCCCCCCCCACGCTTGAACGTTTGCAAAGTTCCTTCCCCTGATCAAATAATCTAAGAGAAACACCGAATTTAGGTATACATCAAGATGCACCAATTGATTTTAAAATAATCAAACATTTTTCTGGGACTTAGCTTCCCAGACCCCACTCCTTTCCGCTCCAGACCTATTGGCAGAGGCGTAGCTAGATTTGTGACGCCAGGGAACAAGATTCATTTTACTCCCCCCCCCCCTCAATCTGAAACCCTAATTGTATTTTCATTACTTAAATACCACCAAAACCAATCTTGGCACCCTGCAAGTCTTCCGTCCCGGTCCTTCTGTCCCCGCTTTGCCCCCCCTCCCCTTATGTAGACTGACTCTCATGACACATGGCGGGTGAGACCTCGCATTTCCCTTGCTAGAGGAGTCTCTCTCTCACTCTCTCTCTCTCTCCCTCTCCTCTCTCTCTAAAAGCATGGTCTTGTTTAATCTTGAGTGCGTAATACAGTCGCCTTAGTTTGGTTGTGGGAATATCTCCTTCTAAAACTATAGTATTACTTATTGGCTGACGTGCAAATCAAGTGATAAGAGTCATAGAACGATATCATTAATGAGGAAGATTGCTTTTAAATATTGATGGAAATTTGACCTCCAGATACGCTTCTATTACTGGGGTAGCAATGGGGCGTGGAGGGGGCATTAAGGGGGCATAAAAGGGGCATAAAGGGGGCGTGGAGGGGGCGGTCCGCCCAGGCAGCACCTGTTTCTATATTTTGAGTAGCGGCATTTTCGAGCGAAAGTAGTTTTTTCATATAAATGGGTGGCCAAAATATTGCCTCGGATGGCACTAGCCCTAGCTACGCCACTGGCATCCATATAAAATTTACGAGAAATATTTGTGTCGTTGTTATTAAAATAATTTGTTAACCACCGACTTTCTTGGACTGGATCTAACCACTTTAAGAACCACTGGTATGAGCAATATATATAAACATAACTAATACGTTCATACAATTTTTAAGCATTACAGGGGGTCACATAAAATTGTGTTCATATTTTTAAACCTGTAATAAATTACGCCAGTGCGTGCTTCCATTATGTGACGGCAGATGGCGGAATAGTGAACAGCCTAATGACCGAAATAATTCGTTTAGCGATGTAACCTTCGACATAGCTTCTCACTTTTTTTTCCCCCGGGGTAATTGAGGATCATCATAAGACCTACATTTGTCAAGGCAAATGGCGACAGTTGTGCTAGTTACCGCCCTTCTAGCGTCTGTTTAGAGACGAGTGGATGCAGCAGCCTGCTGGGATTGTTGTAGCAAACATTTCAGTCATTTTTATTGTTGTACAAGAAATATCCATCGTGAGTTTATTGTACCTCATCACCCACACATGTGAGAATGTTGTACAAAACACGTAAATTGTGGGATATGTAGGGGAGAGGGGGTGGCAGAAATTTCTTGTGGGTCAACAATAATTCTTAATTGTACAGGAAAAATTAATTCAACAATTTCTTAAATATGTAGTGAAATGTTCTTATTATTAAACTCATTTTACCATGAACAATTGTAACATTATGATTTTATAACGTTGTGACGTTATAACATTATCACATTGTGACAATATGATTTTTTGACTCTTTTACATTGTGACATTAGACATTATGCCATTATGACATTGTGACATTGGGATATTTTGATATTGTGACATTATGACATTATACAATTGATATTGATCACCATTACGCGCTTAAAGATTTTGTAAATGAACTTTCTTTCATAGTATTACTTTCATTTGTTACATGGAGTAGATTCAACCATTACTTTCATTTGTTACATGGAGTAGATTCAACCATTACTTTCATTTGTTACATGGAGTAGATTTAACCATTACTTTCATTTGTTACATGGAGTAGATTCAACCATTACTTTCATTTGTTACATGGAGTAGATTCAACCATTACTTTCATTTGTTACATGGAGTAGATTCAACCATTACTTTCATTTGTTACATGGAGTAGATTCAACCATTACCTTCATTTGTTACATGGAGTAGATTCAACCATTACTTTCATTTGTTACATGGAGTAGATTCAACCATTACTTTCATTTGTTACATGGAGTAGATTTAACCATTACTTTCATTTGTTACATGGAGTAGATTCAACCATTACCTTCATTTGTTACATGGAGTAGATTCAACCATTACTTTCATTTGTTACATGGAGTAGATTCAACCATTACTTTCATTTGTTACATGGAGTAGATTCAACCATTATCTTCTTTTGTTCCATGGAGTATATTCAACCATTACCTTCTTTTGTTACATGGAGTAGATTTAACCATTACTTTCATTTGTTACATGGAGTAGATTTAACCATTATCTTCTTTTGTTCCATGGAGTATATTCAACCATTACCTTCTTTTGTTACATTGAGTAGATTTAACCATTACTTTCATTTGTTACATGGAGTAGATTCAACCATTATCTTCTTTTGTTCCATGGAGTATATTCAACCATTACCTTCTTTTGTTACATGGAGTAGATTTAACCATTACTTTCATTTGTTACATGGAGTAGATTTAACCATTATCTTCTTTTGTTCCATGGAGTATATTCAACCATTACCTTCTTTTGTTACATTGAGTAGATTTAACCATTACTTTCATTTGTTACATGGAGTAGATTTAACCATTACTTTCATTTGTTACATGGAGTAGATTCAACCATTACTTTCATTTGTTACATGGAGTAGATTCAACCATTACTTTCATTTGTTACATGGAGTAGATTCAACCATTACTTTCATTTGTTACATGGAGTAGATTCAACCATTACCTTCATTTGTTACATGGAGTAGATTCAACCATTACTTTCATTTGTTACATGGAGTAGATTCAACCATTACTTTCATTTGTTACATGGAGTAGATTCAACCATTACTTTCATTTGTTACATGGAGTAGATTCAACCATTACTTTCATTTGTTACATGGAGTAGATTCAACCATTACTTTCATTTGTTACATGGAGTAGATTCAACCATTACTTTCATTTGTTACATGGAGTAGATTCAACCATTACTTTCATTTGTTACATGGAGTAGATTCAACCATTACTTTCATTTGTTACATGGAGTAGATTCAACCATTACTTTCATTTGTTACATGGAGTAGATTCAACCATTACTTTCATTTGTTACATGGAGTAGATTCAACCATTACTTTCATTTGTTACATGGAGTAGATTCAACCATTACTTTCATTTGTTACATGGAGTAGATTCAACCATTACTTTCATTTGTTACATGGAGTAGATTCAACCATTACTTTCATTTGTTACATGGAGTAGATTCAACCATTACTTTCATTTGTTACATGGAGTAGATTCAACCATTACTTTCATTTGTTACATGGAGTAGATTCAACCATTACTTTCATTTGTTACATGGAGTAGATTCAACCATTACTTTCATTTGTTACATGGAGTAGATTCAACCATTACTTTCATTTGTTACATGGAGTAGATTCAACCATTACTTTCATTTGTTACATGGAGTAGATTCAACCATTACTTTCATTTGTTACATGGAGTAGATTCAACCATTACCTTCATTTGTTACATGGAGTAGATTCAACCATTACCTTCATTTGTTACATGGAGTAGATTCAACCATTACCTTCATTTGTTACATGGAGTAGATTCAACCATTACCTTCATTTGTTACATGGAGTAGATTCAACCATTACCTTCATTTGTTACATGGAGTAGATTGATTGATTGATTGATTGATTGATTGATTGATTGATTGACTTGATCTTTCTATCGTGCCAGTATCCCTGCCATTGTAGCGTGCTCACTGCTCACTGCTCACTGCGCTCTGGTCCTCTCAAATCTATTTAAACAAAAAAGTTTAAATTGTTTCTTAAATGATTTTTTATTATTTACAATTCCCCTCAAAGATTGAGGCAAACTGTTCCATAATTTTGGCGCTATCGCTTCAAAAGAGCGCACTCCGTAAGACTTTTTTCTGTGTTCATCCACATTAGGAACATTCAGTTAGTACTGTGTTGAAGACCGCAGGCTCTTTAAGGATACATGTTTATAAATCAGTTCCTTGAGATATTCCGGTGCTGAACCATCTATGCAGCTGTACGCCAGGGACAAAATTTTGTAGTTAATGTGCTCACTCACAGGAACCCAATGGAGATCTCGTAGAACTGGGGTGATGTGGTCAGATTTTTTCATCCGCGATACAATGCGTGCTGCAGTATTTTGTATCTTTTCGAGTCTCTGAATTTGATTCTGAGGTAAACCCCACCTGTCTCACAGCTGTGCCCAGGTCAATATGCAGATTGAAACTTGTCAAGTAAGTAATAAGTGTTTAGATGCTGCACAAGCTGCTGTGACACAGCTCTCTCAAGAATCTTAGATACAAAGGGCAGGTTGTAGACCGGGCGAAAATTCTTGCTGTCATTTGGGTCCAGACCACTTTTTTTAAGCAGAGCCTTAACGACCGCTGTCTTGAAGCGACGTGGGACTGTAGCAGACTGAAGGCTAATAGGCACGATGTTGACAAGTACAGGAAGCAAGACTTCCAGACAGTCCAAAACAATCTTGGTTGGGATGGGGTCAACAATAGAAGATGTAGGTATAGATGCCATGATTATATTTCTTAATTGTTCATGGGGAAACAGGCAAAAATTCCACCAGAGGGTTGCCTTCAAAGACTTACTCCACCGTAGACAAATCACAACGTTCCCCATGGAGTAGATTCAATTATTATCTTCCTTTGTTACATGGAGTAGATTCAACTATTACCTTCTTTTGTTACATGGAGTAGATTCAACTATTACCTTCTTTTGTTACATGGAGTAGATTCAACTATTACCTTCTTTTGTTACATGGAGTAGAATCAACTATTATCTTCCTTTGTTACATGGAGTAGATTCAACTATTACCTTCTTTTGTTACATGGAGTAGATTCAACTATTTCCTTCTTGTGTTACATGGAGTAGATTCAACTATTACCTTCTTTTGTTACATGGAGTAGATTCAACTATTACCTTCTTTTGTTACATGGAGTAGATTCAACTATTACCTTCTTTTGTTACATGGAGTAGATTCAATTATTATTTTCCTTTATTACATGGAGTAGATTCAATTATTATCTTCCTTTGTTACATGGAGTAGATTCAGGATCAAGGTATTCATTGAGAAAGAAAGGAAGCGCACCGCTTGGGTGTAAACAATAGTTTTGCTCTTGCCCTTAACCAATTGGATCGCTTCATTTAAAATTAAATTTGTTTTCAACAGTTTCTTTAATGATATCACATAAACAAGAACATCTCATTGAACTGCAAAGTGACATAACAGCTAGATTTAAATTTGAGAAACAAAATTTTAGGATATCCAGTCAAATGGCTAATAAGTTTCCACTATTTTGAGGACAAAAAAATTAATTGTCTTTCATGGAATACAATAAAACGTATGTAGTAAATGTGGCTTTTCTAACAGGTCTCAATTTGAGATCTTTTTAAAATCGCAACCGTCTTGACCCTTGTATTGAAAACAGAGATGATCCTCCATTATCACTAACAACACTGCGAAAAGATATTCAAAGACTTGTTCGTTTGCGGCAACCATGAAAATCTAACTAAATAAAGATAACATCATAAGCCCCACTCATTGGTCAAAGCATAGACCCCACTCATTGGTCAAAGCATAGGACCCACTCATTGGTCAAAGCATATGCCCCACTCATTGGTCAAAGCATAGGCCCCACTCATTGGTCAAAGCATAGGCCCCACTCATTGGTCAAAGCATAGGCCCCACTCATTGGTCAAAGCATAGGCCCCACTCATTGGTCAAAGCATAGGCCCCACTCATTGGTCAAACCATAGGCCCCACTCATTGGTCAAAGCATACGCCCCACTCATTGGTCAAAGCATAGGACCCACTCATTGGTCAAATCATAGGCCCCACTCATTGGTCAAAGCATAGGACCCACTCATTGGTCAAAGCATAGGTCCCACTCATTGGTCAAATCATAGGCCCCACTCATTGGTCAAAAATAGATAGATAGGTAGATAGATAGATAGGTAGATAGATAGGTAGGTAGATAGATAGGTAGATAGATAGATAGGTAGATAGATAGATAGGTAGATAGATAGATAGGTAGGTATCAAAGCATAGGCCCCACTCATTGGTCAAAGAATAGGCCCCACTCATTGGTCAAAGCATAGGCCCCACTTATTGGTCAAAGCATAGGCCCCACTCATTGGTCAAAGCATAGGACCCACTCATTGGTCAAAGCATAGGTCCCACTCATTGGTCAAAGCATAGGTCCCACTCATTGGTCAAAGCATTGGACCCACTTATTGGTCAAATCATAGGCCCCACTCATTGGTCAAAGCATAGGACCCACTCATTGGTCAAAGCATAGGTCCCACTCATTGGTCAAATCATAGGCCCCACTCATTGGTCAAATTATAGGTCCCACTCATTGGTCAAATCATAGGTCCCACTCATTGATCAAATCATAGGACCCACTCATTGGTAAAATCCTAGGCCCCACTCATTGGTCAAATTATAGGTCCCACTCATTGGTCAAATCATAGGTCCCACTCATTGGTCAAATCATAGGTCCCACTCATTGGTCAAATCATAGGACCCACTCATTGGTCAAATCATAGGACCCACTCATTGGTCAAATCATAGGCCCCACTCATTGGTCAAATTATAGGTCCCACTCATTGGTCAAATCATAGGTCCCACTCATTGGTCAAATCATAGGACCCACTCATTGGTCAAATCATAGGACCCACTCATTGGTCAAATCATAGGACCCACAATTCTTGACAATGAAGATATCAGCTAGAATGTCAGTGCTTCCCAGACTGTAAAGTTTGGAGGGTCCGTGGACCAATTTTGAATAGGCACCAGGGACCGGCGGCAAATTTATTTACTATATTTTTATTTGTTTTCAACTCTAGATATTCACGTTGTGTGGACCGGTAACGTAGGGGTCGCGGACCAGTGCCAGTCCGTGGACCACCAATTAGGCAACGCCAATAAATGGCATTGGAGCCCTCCTCCCACTTAAATCTGCACGCCTCTGCACACACAAAAGTGCCAAGGATTCGGGAATGTTGGTTCGCAAGAGAAGGATCGATTCCTTCAGCAATGTCTTTTGGTTTTGTTAAGACAAAAATTTGTAACTGAAATTTGACTGTCAAGAGCATAATGCTACCACGTAATGTAAATTTTCAAACTCAAACCAATTCGTCAATAAATAAAACCAATCAGCTTGTCAGTGTTTCTCTAAGTGGCGTAGCTATCGCCCCCCCCCCCCAGCTTTAAGTTGCCGGTCCGTACGAAAGGAGACAAGAAAGTACATTGGCAAACATAACAAAAGTGTTTACATTGGGAAACATTACAAAAGTAGACTATTTACATTGGCATGGATTAGGACGAAATGATAAAAGTTAATTAACTCCTTTCGTATTAGCTGAGCACGAAAAATAATAACTTAAGATATTTTTATTTAAGATTTAATAAATAAAATAGATCAAACTAATGAATTAAACCTGGAACCAGACCCTGCGGCAAAGGGAAACTTATTCACGGGTCAGTGAAACTTAAAAACTTTTGGGAAACAACGAATTATATTCTTGACCGATTGAACCTAGCACCTAATACAACGAACGCAGGTGTGGGCTACGCCTCTGCCATCATGGCCTTCTGGTTGAACACGTACTACATCGTGATCCTCGCCTGGACACTGTTCTACCTGTTCCACTCCTTCACGTCGGTCCTCCCCTGGGGGCGCTGTGGCCAGGACTGGAACACCAACAAGTGCATGAGTGCATACGAGCGGTACAAAATACCCTTCAACTGTACCAACGGCACGTCATGGTTTGAAGTAGGTTATCTACATGTACTCTGTGTCACTGGGACCCCAACCTTCCGTATCACATTTCTTTGAACATGTAACTAGGCCATTATAAATATTATTGAAAGATTTGCCCACTGAGCTTTCTACGATCAAATTTTATGGTGGGCTTCTGTTGAAATCTTTAATTAATTAGTCTTTCACGACTGTCTGCCTTCTTTTTTATTAGTCTTTCACGACTGTCTGCCTTCTTTTTTATTAGTCTTTCAAGGTGGTCTGCTTTATTTTTAATTAGTCTTTCAGGGCAGTCTGCTTTCTTTTTTATTTGTCTTTCAAAACGGTCTGCTTTACCACTCGCCTCATTACCAAAACATTGAGAAAAAAAAAATATTTGCACTATTTTCGTTAAGCCCTGATAAAAATGTAAAAGCTTTATTTTGATAATCTTGAAACAAACTATAAACTATTTTCTCTAAAATGCGGTTTTCGTGGACCTGTGAATAAACAAAAATTATATTTTAAATATACTTTTTTATCATTTTTTTTCTCGTTAATTTCTTTGATCGAAAAGTGTTAATTTATTTGCATTGTACATGTTCTCCCACCAGGTGCTTTTCTCATCCCGTTCGTGGCAACTATTGTGTTTGCTGGAATCCCCATGTATTTCATGGAGCTGGCCTTGGGTCAGTGGCTCAGTGTTGGGGGTATCGGCATCTGGAAGATAACACCTATCTTCAAAGGTAACCTGTTTGTCCACCATGTTAGTAACCAGCGTATTTTTTAAGTTTTTCATCATTACCAGTTCCAGAATGTATGCCAGACTCCGCACAGAACTGAATAAATATCTACATTCGATGTCATAATTGTGGTGGGCGGTACCTCCATTTTTTTTTCTTCTGCGCAGGTGTGGGCTACGCCTCTGCCATCATGGCCTTCTGGTTGAACACGTACTACATCGTGATCCTCGCCTGGACACTGTTCTACCTGTTCCACTCCTTCACGTCGGTCCTCCCCTGGGGGCGCTGTGGCCAGGACTGGAACACCAACAAGTGCATGAGTGCATACGAGCGGTACAAAATACCCTTCAACTGTACCAACGGCACGTCATGGTTTGAAGTAGGTTATCTACATGTACTCTGTGTCACTGGGACCCCAACCTTCCGTATCACATTTCTTTGAACATGTAACTAGGCCATTATAAATATTATTGAAAGATTTGCCCACTGAGCTTTCTACGATCAAATTTTATGGTGGGCTTCTGTTGAAATCTTTAATTAATTAGTCTTTCACGACTGTCTGCCTTCTTTTTTATTAGTCTTTCACGACTGTCTGCCTTCTTTTTTATTAGTCTTTCAAGGCGGTCTGCTTTATTTTTAATTAGTCTTTCAGGGCAGTCTGCTTTCTTTTTTATTTGTCTTTCAAAACGGTCTGCTTTATTTTAGTTAGTCTTTCAAGGCGGGTCTGCTTTATTTTTAATTAGTCTTTCACGACGGTCTGCCTTCTTTTTAATTAGTCGTACACGACTGTCTGCTCTCTCTCCTTCATTTGTCTCATACGCCTTTCATCTCCAGGTGAATGTGACCAGTGAATACAACTCCTCTCAGATTCCTTCGATTTACCCCGACTACAACTGCTCCCAGGATTATGACGCTTACAGATTTGTGTCACCGGTCAAGGAGTTCTGGTTGTAAGAGTCTCAGGGCGTCATAACTTGTCCCTTCTATAGTATCACGGGGGAGTCGCACCATTAAAATGGCTCCCTTTAAACATATTTTCAAACTGTCACGTGATAAAACACATGCCTGATTTCATAGGCCAGCTTTCGTTAAAGAAAAGTAATAACTATCCCCCCACCCCCACCCCATTTCAGAAAGAAAGCCCTGAAGCTCACAGATGGTATTGGAGATGCCGGACAGTTGCAGTGGGAACTATCCTTGTGTCTATTGGGTGTGTGGGTCCTCTGCTATTTTTGTATTTGGAAAGGGGTGAAATGGACGGGAAAGGTCAGTACTTAAACTAGAACTAAGGTAAGGTGTGATAATTAGATCTAGAAATTTCCTTCGGACATTTAGGCGATTCCAATGGGTCAAAGTTCAATAATTTGATGTTATGTTAGAAGACTCCTCTGATTGATTCTTTGCTTTTCTCCAGGTGGTCTACGTCACGGCTTTGTTCCCGTATATTTTACTCACAATCCTATTGATCAGGGGCGTAACGCTCCCAGGGGCCGCCGATGGAATTCGATTTTATATAACCCCGAACATGAAAAAACTGGCCGAGTCCACAGTAAGTTGAGATTTTATTTATTTTAATTTTTTATTTCGTTGTGTAAGTAGCAATGTTATCTACTATTGTATTCTCGACTTCCTGCTTGTATCTTCTCCGTTGGCTGATTGGTAAACTGAGACGAGAAAGAGATATCCTCATTCATTATAACTGTTCTCATAATTCTTTCTGTTCTCATAATTCTTTCTCTTCTCATCATTCTTTTTGTTCCCATAATTCTTTCTGTTCCCATAATTC
Organism: Lymnaea stagnalis; assembly: GCA_964033795.1. Taxonomy (NCBI): domain Eukaryota; kingdom Metazoa; phylum Mollusca; class Gastropoda; family Lymnaeidae; genus Lymnaea; species Lymnaea stagnalis. The sequence goes on from CAXITT010000012.1 coordinate 488,033, forward strand.
TTTCTGTTCCCATAATTCTTTCTGTTCCCATAATTCTTTCTGTTCCCATAATTCTTTCTGTTCCCATAATTCTTTCTGTTCCCATAATTCTTTCTGTTCCCATAATTCTTTCTGTTCCCATAATTCTTTCTGTTCCCATAATTCTTTCTGTTCCCATAATTCTTTCTGTTCCCATAATTCTTTCTGTTCCCATAATTCTTTCTGTTCCCATAATTCTTTCTGTTCCCATAATTCTTTCTGTTCCCATAATTCTTTCTGTTCCCATAATTCTTTCTGTTCCCATAATTCTTTATGTTCCCATCATTCTTTCTGTTCCCATAATTCTTTCTGTTCCCATAATTCTTTCTGTTCTCGTCAACCTTTCTGGTCTCATACATTTGATCTGTTTATTTGTGTTCTTCTTTGTAAAAACTCTTCATTAGTTGTTTCTGCTTTACAAGAGTCGTCTGCTTGTGTTTTACATATCAAGTCTGCTTGTGTTGTACATGTCGTCTGGTTGTGTTGTACATGTCGTCTGCTTGTGTTGTACATGTCGTCTGCTTGTTTTGTACATGTCGTCTGCTTGTGTTGTACATGGGTCTGCTTGTTTTGTACATGTCGTCTGCTTGTGTTGTACATGGGTCTGCTTGTGTTGTACATGGGTCTGCTTGTGTTGTACATGAGTCTGCTTGTGTTGTACATGTCGTCTGCTTGTGTTGTACATGTCGTCTGCTTGGCTTGTGTGTACATGTCGTCTGCTTATGTTGCACATGTCGTCTGCCTGGGTTGTACATATCAAGTCTGCTTGTGTTGCACATGTCGTCTGCCCATGTTGTACATATCAAGTCTGCTTATGTTGCAGGTCTGGGTTGATGCAGCTTCACAGATTTTATTTTCCTACGGTGTTGGTCTCGGCACGTGCACAGCTCTGGGGAGTTACAACAAATACCACAACAACGTTTACAAGTAGATCTTTGCCTGGTGTCTGTCCTTAGTATATGCTGTGTCTGTCCTTAGTCTATGCTGTGTCTGTCATTGGTCTATGCTGTGTCTGTCCTTAGTCTATGCTGTGTCTGTCCTTAGTCTATGCTGTGTCTGTCCTTAGTCTATGCTGTGTCTGTCCTTGGTCTATGCTGTGTCTATCGCAAGTTTATGTTGTGACTATCGCTAGCCTATATTGTGTCTGTCCCTAGTGAAAATATGTGTGAGTGTGTGATTTCCTAGTCTATGTTGTCTGTCCCTTGCCTGTAATGTGTCTATATCTATTCTGTGTTGTGTTGGCCATACTGCATTGTTATTTCGTACTTTGACCTTTTGGGTTTGATTCAATTTTTTCTTAATTATTTTGACATTAATGTACACGTTTTATTTAGCTCATTTTTTCTTATATGATGTGCTATGTCTATGTGATGTGCTTTGTTTTATATGTTGTTCTATGTCTAATATGATGTTCTGTGTCTGATATGATGTGCTATTTCTAGTATGATGTGCTATGTGTAATATGCTATGTCTAGTACAGTGGTTCTTAACCTTTTTGGAGGTACCGAACCCCACCAGTTTCATATGTGCATTCACCGAACCCTTCTTAATAGGAAAAATAAAATATGATTTTTTTTCCTGATTTTTTTTGGACCTCCACCGAACCCCTGAGACTGACTCACTGAACCCCTGGGATCCGATCGAACCCAGGTTAAGAACCACTGGTCTAGTATGATGGGCTATGTCTAATATTATGTTCTATGCCTAGTATGATGTGCTATGTCTAATATGATGTGCTTCGTCTAGTATGATGTGCTATGTCTAATATGATGTGCTATGTCTAGTATGATGTGATGTGTCTAATATGATGTGCTACATCTAATAAGATGTGCTATGTCTAATATGATATGATGTGTTTCATATGATGTCTAATATGATGTGTCTAATATGATGTGTTATATCTAGTATGATGTGATGTGTCTAATATTATGTGCTATGTCTAATATGGTGTGCTAAGTCAAATATGATGTGCTAAGTCTATTATGATGTGCTATGTATTATATGATTTGCTATGTCTAATATGATGTGCTACGTCTAATTTGATGTGCTGTGTCTAATATGATGGCTTATGTCTAATAGGATGTGCTATGTCTAATTTGATGTGATGTGTCTAATATTATGTGCTATGTCTAATATGAAGTGCTGTGTATTTGTGTTTAAGTTTCTAAATTCAAACAAGCTATTAATAGCCATATTAGATTTCTTGTGAATAAAATATGTTTAACAGTTGTTTAACTTGTTTCACATATTTCTAAAGACAATCCAATAGACTATATGTTTAAAACTTGCATCAATGTGAACAAATTCGGAACGGCAAAATATTGTCTATCTGCATGGACTCTTTTGTTCTCCCTTCAGCATTATCTGTCTTTCTGCAGGGACGCCGTGTTGATTTCTTGTTTAAATAGTAGCACCAGCGTGTTTGCTGGGTTTGTTATTTTCTCCGTCATCGGCTTCATGGCTCACGAGCAGAAACGGAGCGTTCACCTGGTTGCAGAATCAGGTAAATGAAATCGAGTCGTCCCACCAAAAGCTAACACTATTTAATCCAGATCACTGTCAAATCATTTCACCACCGGAGCATGAGTCTTCTTTAAAAGCTAACACTATTTAATCCAGATCACTGTCAAATCATTTCACCACCGGAGCATGAGTCTTCTTTAAAAGCTAACACTATTTAATCCAGATCTCTGTCAATTCATTTCACCACCGGAGCATGAGTCTTCTTTAAACATAATTCCATATAGTGTGTAATTTTGTTTTTGTTGACACGTCTTCTCAAATATCTCCAGGTCCTGGTCTTGCCTTCCTTGTTTACCCCAGTGCAGTGACACAACTGCCTATCTCTCCACTCTGGGCCATTCTATTTTTTCTGATGCTTCTCACATTGGGGATGGATAGCCAGGTAAAATGAAATTCCGAAAGCCAGGTAAAAATGACATTCAGAAACTCTCAAAATCTTTGTTTTGTAATTTCTTTTCTGGCTTCTCCACACAAAAAAAAAAATAATTAAAAAATGAGTCACGATTATTATTTTTTTATTAAGAAAAGAAAACCAAAAACTATCAACATTAAAAGATGATTTATACGGATAGGAAAAGTTCATTTCTGAACAGATAAATGCCAACCAACTAAAATAATATGTTTGATAAAATGGTTTAAATTCCAGTTCTGCACTATGGAGGGATTTTTCACAGCGCTCATTGACGAGTTCCCGCGTCATCTCAGGCGTCATAGGGAAATCTTCATTGCTCTCGTCTGCCTTGCTTCGTATCTTATCGGCTTATCCATGGTCACAGAGGTAAGTACACATTGGTACACTATACATGGTCACAGAGGTAAGTAACATTGGTACACTATCCATGGTCACAGAGGTAAGTGCACATTGGTACACTATCCATGGTCACAGAGGTATGTACACATTGTCACATTATCCATGGTCACAGAGGTAAGTACACATTGTCACATTATACATGGTCACAGAGGTAAGTACACATTGTCACATTTTCCATGGTCACAGAGGTAAGTGCACTTTTCACACTATCATTGTCACACTATACATTGTTACAGAGGTAAGTGCACACTGTCACATTATGCATGGCCACAGAGATAATTGCCCCTTGGTACATTATTCATGGTCACAGAGGTAAGGGCACATCGGCTCATTACCCATGGCCACATAGGTAAGTACACATTGTCACACTATCCATGATCACAGAGGTAAGTGCACATGGCACATTATCCATGGCCATATAGGTAAGTACACATTGTCACATTATCCATGGCCACAGAGGTAAGTGCACTTTGTCACACTATCCATTGTTACAGAGGTAAGTGCACACTGTCACATTATGCATGGCCACAGAGATAATTGCCCCTTGGCACATTATTCATGGTCACAGAGGTAAGTGCACATCGGCTCATTATCCATGGTCACAGAGGTAAGTGCACATTGTCACAATAGAAAGAACACATTGTCACACTATCCATGGTCACAGGGGGTGGGTGAATAGTTTGATGGATTGCTGGGATGTTTAACATAAACAATGGTGTTTTTTTTGTCTACATGTGACTTCTTTGTTTACAGCACAAAAATGTGACTTCTTTGACATGACAAGGAAGTTCTTGCGTGCCGGATTAAACGTTTCAATGGACCGAGTGTGGGCCGGAGGGCCGAGTGTGGCCCGTGGGCCGTAGGTTGTCCGTAGGTGTGAATAACATAGACAAAAATGCATGCAACATTCTAAATAGACAACCGTTATTTATATAGTCGTTTGTCCTGCGGTTGTCATAACCTTGCAATGATGTCAAGCTTTCAGTGGCTTTGTTCAACATGAACTTCCATGATATATCGCGCCATTTGAACATTCCAACGCCATTTGAACATTCCAACGCCATTTTGTGCTTGCAGGGAGGCATGTACGTGTTCCAACTCTTTGACTTCTACTCGGCCAGTGGCATAACAGTATTGCTGCTCATTTTCTTTGAATGCATAGCAATATCCTGGTCATATGGTGAGTAGTATTGTGAGTCGTGGTGAAATGGTGAGTAGTCGTAATATGGTGAATCGTGGTGATATGGTGAGTAGTCGTGATATGATGAGTCGTGGTGATATGGTGAGTCGTGGTAAAATGGCGAGTCGTGGTGATATGGTGAGTCGTGGTGATATGGTGAGTCGTGGTAAAATGGCGAGTTGTGGTGATATGGTGAGTCGTGGTGATATGGTGAGTCGTGGTGATATGGTGAGTCGTGGTGATATGGTGAGTCGTGGTGATATGGTGAGTCGTGGTGATATGGTGAGTCGTGGTGATATGGTGAGTCGTGGTTGGGTTGGTGATATGGAGAGGTTTGTTGTTAAGGGGGGTTTGATGATATTTATTTATTTATTTAGGCATGTTTATATAGCGCTTACCTTAAAGCTCTAAGCGCTTTACAATTATTAAAAACATGATGATATGGTGAGGTTTGGTTATTTGATGAGGTTTGGTGATATGGTGAGTTGTGGTGAGGTTGTTGTTAGAGGGGGGTTTGGTGATATGATGATATGGTGAGGTTTGGTGATTTGGTGAGCAGGGGTGAGGATCGGTTTTGAAATCACATTAAGGAAGCCTGAAAAGATCATCATTAATTATATTATTTAAGTTTTGGTTTACATAGATCTCAACTCTTCCACTGAGTATACTCTATTTGCTGTAAAGGTTTGACTCACCAAAGCAGCTCCCCCCCCCCTCCCAGAGAGAGAGAGAAAGTTCTCTTCCTTTGAAACTGTATTCTCTTCTTCAGGCGTCAATCGGTTCTATGAAGATCTCAAAGACATGTTTGGATTTTATCCTTGTTTTTTCTGGAAAATCTGTTGGTGTGTTACAACTCCCGCTATATGTCTGGTAAGTGTCTTGCATTCTCCACTATATGTCTGGTAAGTGTCTTACATTCTCCACTATATGTCTGGTAAGTGTCTTACATTCTCCACTATATGTCTGGTAAGTGTCTTACATTCTCAACTATATGTCTGGTAAGTGTCTTACATTCTCAACTATATGTCTGGTAAGTGTCTTACATTCTCCACTATATGTCTGGTAAGTGTCTTACATTCTCCACTATATGTCTGGTAAGTGTCTTACATTCTCAACTATATGTCTGGTAAGTGTCTTACATTCTCAACTATATGTCTGGTAAGTGTCTTACAACCCCCACTACATGTCTGGTAATTGTCTTACATTCTCCACTAAATTTCTGGTAAATGTCTTACACTCCCCACTATATGTCTGGTAAGTGTCTTATATTCTCCACTATATGTCTAGTTAGTGTCTTACAACCTCCACTATGTCTGGTAAGTGTCTTACATTCTCCTTTATATCCCTGGTTATTGTCTTACACCCTACACTATATGTCTGGTAAGTGTCTTACAACCCCATTATGTATCTGGTAAGTGTCTTACAACCTCAGCTAAGCGTCTTGTCAGTTTGTTACAACCCCGTAATGTGTCGTGTAAGTGTCTTACCACTACACTGTCTCTTGATCGTCTGTTACAACCCACACTATTTGACATTGAATGGATTGTACTGTTCAAGTCTCCAAATATTATCGATTCGATTACCTTCAAACGAAATGGCATGCTTGAAATTCACGAAGTAAATGTTTAGTTCAGGATGTGGTACACTTGTTTAGTTCAGGATGTGGTACACTTGTTTTTTTATAGTATGGTACTATCGTTTCTTTCATAGTATGGTTCTCTTGTTTCTTTCAGAATGTGGTACTGTTATTTATTACATAGTATGATAAACTTTTTTATTTCCTAATGTGGTACTCTTGTTTTTTTATAGTTTGGTACGCTTGCTTATTTTAGAATGTGGAAATCTTGTTTATCTCAGAAAGTATTACTCTTGTTTATTTCAGAATGTGGTACTCTTGTTTATTTCATAGTATGGTACTCTTGTTTTTTTATAGTTTGGTACTCTTGCTTATTTAAGAATGTGGTAATCTTGTTTATTTCAGAAAGTTGTACTATTGTTTATTTCAGGATGTGGTACTCTTGTTTCTTTCATAGTGTGGTACTCTTGTTTATTTCAGCATGTGGTACTGTTGTTTATTTCAGCATGTGGTACTGTTGTTTATTTCAGCATGTGGTACTGTTGTTTATTTCAGCATGTGGTACTGTTGTTTATTTCAGCATGTGGTACTGTTGTTTATTTCAGCATGTGGTACTGTTGTTTATTTCAGCATGTGGTACTGTTGTTTATTTCAGCATGTGGTACTCATATTTATTTCAGGGTGTGGTACTCTTATTTATTTCAGGGAGTGGTACTCTTCAGCGTGTTCACATTTCAGCCAGTCACGTACGTAGGGTATCAGTTCCCAACATGGGCGCACGCTGTAGGTGGCGTCGTGGGGGCGTCCTCCATCATCTGTATACCTGTCTATATGGTGTACAAGTTCCTCATCACCAGTGGATCATTATCACACGTGAGTAGTCGCGGGCTTTGCTTGACGGCATTCCTAGAGCCACGCCTACTCTAACGTATTTTACGACTCACGCACTGTTCACGTCGTCCCGCTCAAATCTTTACGCATCGAAAATCATCACCTCTATCCTCAAAAGAGACTTCAACCGGTTTTATGAAAGCGTCCGAAATATTGAGGTCTGGGATATTGAGGTCTGGGATATTGAGGTCTGGGATATTGAGGTCTGGGATATTGAGGCCTGGGATATTGAGGTTCAAATATAGAGGTCTGAAATATTGAGGTCTGGGATATTGAGGTTCAAATATAGAGGTATGAAATATTGAGGTCTGGGATATTGAAGTTCAAATATAGAGGTATGAAATATTGAGGTCTGGGATATTGAGGTTCAAATATAGAGGTATGAAATATTGAGGTCTGGGATATTGATGTTCAAATATAGAGGTATGAAATATTGAGGACCGATATGATAAAGTCCCAAGTATTGAGTTCCCAAATATTGAAACCCTAGATACTTAGGTCCCAGATGTTAATTCCGATATATAGAATTCCTAGATATTTATGTTGTTTAGATGTAGAGAGTTGCCTGAGCATACTTACACATATTATATAGGTTCAGAAAATATGAATGATATGGGCGTCGGTTCAATAACCTTTAAAACAAACCTATAAAATTAACTGATAAATTAAACCTATAAAATTAACTGATAAATTAAACCTATAAAATTAACTGATAAATTAAACCTATAAAATTAACTGATAAATTAAACCTATAAAATTAACTGATAAATTAAACCTATAAAATTAACTGATAAATTCAATCTATAAAATTAAATGAGAAATTAAACAATTGAATTAATCCATTGTATTAATATATAACTATAACCTACGCGTATCCTGAGTTCATCAATAAAGTGACGCCATTCTGTCCACAGAGAGTCAAGATCCTGTTCCGACCAGACCTGAACTTTAGAAGAGGAAGTTCTGACCCCCCGCCTTACTCAGCCATACCAAGGACGGTGGGGGGTGGCGTTGTAAGGTTGTGAGGTGTCTCTGGGGGAGCAGCCCCCAGAGGATCATACAAGTGTCTATACACCACCCCCATTCCCCCCCCCACAACGGTTTGGGGTATTGTCCATCACGGGTTGGGGGGATCTTTAAGTTTAGTATTCCTTGATTCGATGGACTTGAAGGACGTCAATCATGGAAGTGTGTTGTACAACAGTTGTATGAAGATGTTGGATCAAGATGATGGATGAAGGCATTTGAAGGTGACAGAGACCACGAATGAGAGGCTATAAGATATTGGGAGGCTTTAGGATAATGGAGGGCTATAGCTTAATGGGAGGCTATAGGATAATGGGAGGCTATCCTAGGCTATAGGATAATGGGAGGCTATAGGATAATTGGAGGCTATAGGATAATGGGAGGCTATAGGATAATGGGAGGCTATCCTAAGCTATAGGATAATGGGAGGCTATAGGATAATTGGAGGCTATAGGATAATGGGAGGCTATAGGATAATGGAAGGCTATAGGATAATGGGAGGCTATAGGATAATGGGAGGCTATAGAATAATGAGAGGCTATAGGATAATGGGAGGCTATAGGATAATGGGAGGCTATAGGATTATGGGAGGCTATAGGATAATGGTAAGGTATAGGATAATGGTAAGGTATAGGATAAGGGAAGGCCTATAAGATGAGAGAATTACAGTGAAACCTGGAAATAGCGAAAACTTCATGGCATTAACCCTGGCAAGAGCGCGAAATCTCCAACGCCCCCCCGCCTCCCAACCCGGGGATGGAAGTGTGTCTGCCCCCCCTCCCAACCCGGGGATGGATGTTTGTCTGCCTAATCCTCATGCTGGCTGGAAATAAATAGTGGAACAACGAGATATTTTAGGCTTGAAAATAAAAGACAAGACAATATTAAGCGGATAATTGGATATTTCGGCTAGATGCCTTCTTCACCAGACAAAACAATAGATGGCTGTTTCGGCTAAATGCCGTCTTCAGCAGACAAGGCAATTAATTGGATGTCTGGGCTAGATGCCTTCTTCAGCAGACAATACAATAAAATATATAGAAAATCCATTTCAATTAAACTATATAACTTATGTTTTGGAAGATCTCAATAAAGTCAGAGTAACTCAATTTGAGGGACAAAAAGCATTCTAATTTGTTGTAATAAATTGAAGTTAAGCTTAGATTCTAGTTGGCTTTCATTTACAAGACTAAACATATCTTGTTCCATTCTTATCTATTTTACACAACAAGCAGCCGATTCAGTTATTATCATTTATTCTGGCTTGACCTGCAAAAAGCACCATCCCTGAAAATAGCATCACTTTTGTTTCGTTTCCAAGGGTTTTCGTTACTTGCAGGTTGCGCAATATATAATATTGAGGGTTTGTGTAATGGGAAAGTGACACTATAATGGGAGGGTTATATAAAAATTGGAGGGCTACACAATAACGGGAGGGGTATACAGTAATGGGATGGCTATACTCCAATGGGAGGGTTATACAATAATGGGAGGGTTATATAAGAGAGGGAGGAACATGGGAGGTTTATTCAATAATGAAATGGTTATTCAATAATGAGATGGTTATTCAATAATAAGATGGTTATACAATAATGGGAGGGGTATACAATAATGGGAGGGTTATAAAAAAAATAGGAGGGCTTTAAAAGAATGTACTGGTAGCTTTTAGAAATTTTATCATTGCTGTACAAACTATTTTAGAATTTTAATCATTTTGCTCATGTTTTGATAATGGAACTTAATCTGTGAATGTTTTCTACTTTTTAAACACTCCATTTCATTCAAAATGTTACACACTATCTAAATATACCTGTATCATTTTAAATATGAGTAAATAATAAGAAAGACATGCAATGTATGATATGCAACAACAATAATCTCTGTTTTATTTATATGTTTCCTTGTTAATTACAATGCTACCATGGATTTGTTCTGTCTTCTCATTAGATATCATTATTGATATATTCTCACCAATAGTGTCGTCAACAGAGTACGCCGAAGGTTTATTCTGGTCTAAATATGATAATGCTGTTGTTGTTGTTTTGTTGTTTTTTCAAAATCGTCAAAAAATCTGAGCCATCCTTGACGTTACCTCACGCATTACTCATTCCGCTCCAAGCTAACTACCCCCACACCAATCTTTGGGACGTGATCCACAAATCTTATGCCAAAATTATCGAAAGTGTTGCCATAAATAAATTGTACTGGTAGTGGTAGCCTTTTTTTAAATTTTTACCTAACTCCCAATTAAATTAACTACAATAATATTGCGATTACGTTTTCATTCCACCCCACTTCTAGATTTTCCATCGGTGGAACAAACTTCCGGACGATAAAAACTTCACATCGAACAAAACTCTTTACTACAAAATGATTTCGTTCAAACTTCATGTCACCCACTAACTTGTCCATGTATCAGGATGGTAGTCAGCAGCACAAGATGTTAGTTAAAACATCTCAAAACTTTTTTTTTTTTTTTTTGCTGTTGTTGTAATAAGCCATATTTCTTTCTTCATTCTAACGCTTGTCCTTAGATGCTGGTTTTCAAATATCGTGTTCGGTTTCTATTTTGATTCACTTGTTGTCTTTTATCACTAGGTTCCTATATTTTAAACTGTTCTCTAATCTAGGACCTCTTAAGTAAGAATTGTCGTGAACATTCTTACTTTTATTAACTGTGTTAGATTTTTTTTTTAATGAGAATCTTAAAGTAATATTAATAATTCGCATTTAATTTGGTCATTATTATTATTATTATTATTATTATTATTATTACGACTGGAAAAATCAAGACGATTGTTTTTTGTTGTTTTTTTTTGTGTGTGTGGTATAAATGGAAACTTGTTAGGGTGGAGATAAACTCAAGTATTTTGTTTGCTTTAAAAAAAAATAGAACAAGTATGACTGGCCTAATTCGCAGTTGAATGTAGTCACCAGTATCCATTGAGTATTTCCAATAATAATTATGTATTTGGATGTTTTGATTCGATGTCGGGATGAATTAAATTGTAAACTTGATAAGTTTATAGGAACTTAAGATTTAAACAATTTTATCTTTAGGCGGTGACGTGACGTCGACATGTGTTAGTAGGAGTGTACGCCATGGGGTGGTGCAGCCAGGGTTAGTGCCCCCCTCCTCCTCTCCCGGTGACGTGACGTCGACATGTGTTAGTAGGAGTGTACGCCGTGTGGTGGTGCAGCCAGGGTTAGTGCCCCCCCCTCCTCCTCTTCCGGTGCTGGCAAATATTTTTGACGCCTCCTCCCATTAAAAAACTGGAGCTGGGCAAAAACCGCCCCTCCATATAAAGAAAAAAGTGACGCCCGGGGCGGATAGCCCCCCCCCTCCCCACTCTTCCTACACCAGTGACACCTTTGAATATAATTTGAGCCGAGTACAAATTATTTAGGTTAGATTTATTTTGTACAGACACTAACATACTTACCCTACCCGTGCAGAGTGTATATGTGTGTGTAAAAATGCCGGCCCCATATGTGTATTAATGTATGGTCAAATTACCAGGCGCTCTAAACGTACGCAAACAGATGTATGTTTTATGTGTGTGCGTCACTGCGTCTGAATATGTATTTTCGAACTTTATTACAATAAACTCGTATGCTATATGTGACTCTTGTATATTCGTATGCTCTATGTAACTCTTGTATGCTAAATGGACCTCGAGTACACTTGTGTATATTTATCAGATATCTTACATGCCGTGTACATATGTATGTATTTTTAGAAATACCGGATATCTTACAAGCCATGTACATATTAATGTTAGAATAACCGGACATGTGTGTACTCCGTGATTAGCCACACATACACATATAAGGCTTTTTTCACTTTTCTACTTCAACGTATAGTTTAGAATTGTCCAAATTGCATGACATCATCATTCTAAAACATTGTAAACCAAAAGAAACGTTTTCCTAAATGACTGACTTCTGGCTTTGTTCTTTCAAGGAATGAGAGTTGATTCGCCTTGAGTAGCAATGGGTCTTTTTATAAGGATGTGGCTGAGTAACGATGGTTTTTGTTTTGGGATGTGGCTGAGTAACGATGGTTTGTGTTGTTGATGTGGCTGACTAACGATTGTTTGTGTTGGGGATGTGGCTGAGTAACAATGGTTTGTGTTGTTGATGTGGCTGACTAACGATGGTTTGTGTTGTTGATGTGGCTGACTAACGATTGTTTGTGTTGGGGATGTGGCTGACTACGATTGTTTGTGTTGTTGATGTGGGTGACTAACGATGGTTTGTGTTGGGGATGTGGCTGAGTAACGATGGTTTGTGTTGGGGATGTGGCTGAGTAACGATGGTTTGTGTTGGGGGTGTGGCGCTGAGTACACTCGTTAATTCTGGTAGGTGTGTTAGTGGAACGTTTAAGTTAGCATTATATAATATTTACTAATGGAGAAAAAAATCAAACCAAACAAGAGCATTTTAGTTGGATTTTTTTATTGGGAAAATAACAAATTTGCCAACTGGAAATTTTACTCCTAAGTAATCAGCTACTTGGTTTACCGAATCACAATATGACCAACATCTTTCCAACTGTACAAATGTAACAAGACGGTCTGTAACTCCGCATGCCAGCTAGGTCACTTTTCACTCAAATCAAAAGTTATGGTTAGAGATTATCTGTCATAAAGCTATGTTTTAGGTTTTTAATTAATACATCAGAATGAATTTTTTAAAGAACACACACAGAAAATACATAGATCTAAATTAAAATTTGAGGATACCCTTTGCCCTCGTTTGAAATCTGCTGCACAAAATGAAACCAAGTAAAAAAAAATGGAAAGTAAAATGAGTAAACACGTGAAAGTAGTGTGTCCTTAGCAAACTCTAACAGTGGTAAAGTAGTGTGTCCTTAGCAAACTCTAACAGTGGTAAAGTAGTGTGTCCTTAGCAAACTCTAACAGTGGTAAAGTAGTGTGTCCTTAGCAAACTCTAACAGTGGTAAAGTAGTGTGTCCTTAGCAAACTCTAACAGTGGTAAAGTAGTGTGTCCTTAGCAAACTCTAACAGTGGTAAAGTAGTGTGTCCTTAGCAAATAGCTTGATTCTAACAGTGGTAAAGTAGTGTGTCCTTAGCAAATAGCTTGATTCTAAAAGTGGTAAAGGAGATGTTATCTTTCCTGTAACCAGCTTAGAACAATGTTGAGCGATCATTTTCCTTGTTCAAACATCTTCAGATTAAATCATTTATTAGTTTGCGCACCTTTAGCCTATGAACATCGTCCGTGCCTTATGATGCTTTAGTTTCTGAAATCCATGACAATGCACCAGATGGGACTTCCGGCTTCAACCATGATCAGGTGCGACATGGCCAAAACATTTGCTGAGGCGCTTAAGGCGTCGTTGGCTCCTCGACTCCTCATTCCCGATGACGACAGTGACGATGAGGATAAATTAAATGGAGAACTGGCCGATGAGAAGCCATGGGACAGATTACCCTACAATGTTCTGGTCAACATTTGCAGGTAGCTTTGTCCGCTGAAATTAGGTGGGGGGGGGCATGACGCTTGAACAGTGGCGTAGCTAGGGTGGATGTCACCGGGTGCTTTAAACTTACGAAGTCACCCCCCCCCCCCATTTACTTCCACGATGGCTTTTTTTTTGTTAAAAATGAGAAGCCATGGGAAAGATTACCCTACAATGTTCTGGTCAACATTTGCAGGTAGCTTTGTCCGCTGAAAGTAGGTGGGGGGGGGCATGACGCTTGAACAGTGGCGTAGCTAGGGTGGATGTCACCGGGTGCTTTAAACTTACGAAGTCCCCCCCCCCCCCCATTTACTTCCACGATGGATTTCTTTTTGTTAAAATAAGTCCACAGTATAACAATGAGAAGAGCAAACACACATAAATAGTAGGTCAAGGGTTCAATTTATTTAAGAACTGTAACAACGTTAAGTTAAACTTAATTTTACATTAAATTTATTTTATTTAAAAAAAAATTCTTTTCCTGGTCTTCAAAGCTGCAAAGCTGTAAAGCACTTGATCCTTATCAATATCCTTCACCGTATCACTTTCAATTAATAGTAGAGCCAGAACAGAAATCCTTGACTGTCCCATGGTGGAGCGTAAAAAGTTCTTGTTTTGAAAAGCTCAGCTCACATGAAGCCACAGACACATTAGATCGTAAGAGACATTTGAAATTTAAGGCTTAGCGAGAGTATTGGAAAAGATTCTAAGAAGTCCCATTCAACTATTCACCTAATTATAGGTTCATATAATTTCTCACGCATCAATCTTGAACTTTTAATGAAGCACGGATTAGGACTGGTTAGATGTGTGGGACTGGTTAGATGTGTGGGACTGGTTAGATGTGTGGGACTGGTTAGATGAGTGGGACTGGTTAGATGTGTGGGACTGGTTAGATGTGTGGGAAATTGAAGTGCGATCGGTTAACCTTCTATGAAATTCGGTTAGAGCGAGCAGTGTGTGCACTGTAAATATAACATTTTTTTTTTCAGTTTGGTGGCACCCTCGGAAATGGTGTCACCCGGTGTTGTCTGCACCCCTGCAACCACCCCCTTAGCTACGCCACTCCGCGTGAAGTTACCTCGTGACTCACTTCATCAAGGGGGGGGGGGAATTATTTTTTTTTAATGATTATGATTAAACAAAAACAAAATACTTTGATATTCCATTGATAAGTGAATATTGAAAAATTCAATTGAGACATGTTTGCATAAAGCCATTAGTTTGTGTATTATTAAGAAGACTGAGGCTAATTTAAGATTTAAAATTAGATTAATTACTCACTTCATCAAGGGGGGGGGGGAATTATTTTTTTTTAATGATTATGATTAAACAAAAACAAAATACTTTGATATTCCATTGATAAGTGAATATTGAAAGATTCAATTGAGACATGTTTGCATAAAGCCATTAGTTTGTGTATTATTAAGAAGACTGAGGCTAATTTAAGATTTAAAATTAGATTAATTTAGAGTATAAAGTAAAGAATATTCGTGAAAATTGTAGGGCACTTAAAGCTAAATTACTGGATTCAGGTCTAAAAATTAATAAAGTAGACTAGACCCGAAAAAAGGACACAGCCAGTGGTGTAGCGAGGATATTTGGCGCCCCCCCTCCAGCCACCGGAGCCGGGGGAGCTACCCCAGGTGCCCTCCCCCTCGCTACGCCAGTGGACACAGCTTGACTGACCCGAAGACACCGGTTTTGATGCCATGTACATTTTATTTTTGCAAGGTTCCTCCACGGGAAAGATCGGGCACGCATGGCCTTCGTGTGCAGGTCCTGGAACGACGCCACCAAGAACCCCTCGCTGTGGAGGAGCCACGTCTTCTACTTGTACTCCAACAGCGAGGCGCCCCGGGGGCTGAGCTGGCTGGACTCCCGCGTCAGCTACCTGTGGCACGCCACCATCATGTGCTTCGGCAACTTCGACCGCTACAGGGATAAGTTCCTGCGGGCTCTCCAGCAAGCTAACCTGCTTGACCTTGACATTAACGGCACCGCATACTGGTGGTCTGCTGCTGCTGGTGGGTGTTCCAAAATAAACCACGAAACTTAGATCGAAACGAAACTCGTCCTATTACTTGATTTAATGAAATAGATATCATGTGCACCGTCTTGAATGGTTCTTAGAGCTTTTTGAAGGTATTTAGACGGTATGTAGTCGGAATTTAGAAGGAAGCAAAGAATGTAAGCAGATGCACACTAACTGGGAAGGGGTGCTTTAAGGGGTGACAAATGAGCTGAATTTCATCAGGGCTTTGACTCCATGGCTTGTTACTCTTAGGTAGTCTAATAGTGAGCTGACTCCATGGCTTACTTCCCTTAGGTAGTCTGATTAGTGAGCTCATTGAGATCTTTAAAGTGATCTTGATCAAACGTAGAGAAATGTTGTTTTTTAAAAAAAATGTTATATCCAAGTAATATAAATGTTTTGTTGTTGTTTTTTTTTTTGGTTGATATCCTTGTAAAACCTCATATATTTTTTATCATTTATCTGGCAATCAAAGACGCCAGTGACTGCTCACTCTACATTTCTTCGAATAACTTTCACTTAGATTATGACCAGTAAATTGAAGCAGGCTTCTTTTGACCGACTTCCACTCTGAACAAAAGGCACTTCTCCAGAGCCCCGAGCTCCCCTCCAGCTGTGGCAAAATGACACTGGTACAGAGCTTCGAGCTCCACTCCAGCTGTGGAAAAAAGGCACTGCTCCAGAGCTCCACTCCAGCTGTGGCAATAGGGCACTGCTCCAGAGCTCTGAGCCCCACTCCAGCAGTTGTGAGAAAAATACACTGCCCAGAGCTCAGCTCCAAATCCTTGCTTTTGACCACACTTTAACTGCTAACGTTCTTATACAAACATCAGTGGAGTCCTGACGGCTCTATTTCGCGTGCTCACCATCTTGCATTGTTCTTAACGTCTAAACCTTGCGTGGAAGTGCTAGGTAGAAGGGCTAGATGGAAGGGCTTGGTGGAAGGGCTTGGTGGAAGGGCTTGGTGGAAGGGCTTGGTGGAAGGGCTTGGTGGAAGGGCTAGGCGGCGGTGGTAGGTGGCGGTGGTAGGTGGAAGTGCTAGGTGGAAGAGCTAGGTCGCAGTGTTAGGTGGAAGTGTTAGGTTGCAGTGCTACGTGGAAGTGCTAGGTAGAAGTGCTAGGTGGAAGTGCTAGGTTGAAGTGCTAGGTGTCAGTGCTGGGTGAAAATGCTAGGTGACTTGTTAAGTAAACATGTTTTAATCAATTAACGTATATATTTTATCCTCCTCCGAGTTAGGCACAGCAACGTGTGGCAGGGTTGTGGCTAGGATCGTCCGACTCCTCAAAACACAGAGGCGTCTCGTGGGCTTCCAGATGAGGCAGGCCATGCTGGACTTCAACACGGGGATGGGTGTCCTGGACGCCGTAGCCGTGTCGTCCGGGGTGACCATGCTGCGGCTCGGTCTGGAGGACTTTTTTGGTGACGACATCGTCCTCAACGTGCCTTCCATGCCGGAGAGGTTCACCCGGTGCATCATGAACTTTCCCCACCTCAACGATCTGACCATCAACTACGAATACCTCACAGACAACCTACTCAACTGGTTGACGCAGATGGGAAAGGTATCCTGGACTGGGTTGAGGGCTGGAAGATGGGATAAAGGGGGGGAGGGGTCGGGTGCTATAGGTTAGAAACTAGATGGTGGGGGCTTGGGGGTGGGATTGAGAACTGGAGGGTGGGGTAGAGGACAGGGGTAGGAATTGAAAACGCACAAGCGCAATAAAGATTCGTGAAATACCATTACTGCTAAACATCTCATACGAATAATTAAGGCGCAATGGCAACTTTTTTTTTACCTCCACAAAGTAAATTATTCATATTTCAACACGCTGGTTTAAAACAACCAAAAAATCTTATTTCAGGGGAAAATAAAATTTCCATTGACTCAATACCTAGATAGTTTTCTGCTTCACTTCCAAACTTGGTAAACTGTGTCTGTCATTTGGTCTACAGGAGAGGACCGTCCATCTAAATGTCGTGTCATGGCTGACCAATATCCCCGTCCCCATCGTCACCAGGCATGCGTGGAGTAACATGGCCAGGTTTTCAGATGTCAGAGTGTACTTGATTCTCCAGAACATTCGAAGCATAAGGTTTGTCAAAGCATTAATTTAGCTTTAATAGTCTTACAGTCGGGCCAATACTGCTCTTGATAAAGTTCCGTTGTTAGTGAGTTCAATGCTGTACTTTCAAATAATATCAGGAGAATTTCTCATACGGGAAACGTTATGTCATTTCAATGTCTCAAACGTCTGTCTACAAGTCTACAGGGAGGTGACAGACTGATCGTTATGTCATTTCAATGTCTTCAACGTTTGTCTACAGGGAGGTGACAGATGCCATCCTGCTGCCTGAAATCCCCATGCACAGGTTGGATTTGGTGGGCATAGCTGCCCTGGGCACAGAGAACGTGCAGGACATGATCGCCATGTTGCACCATGTGGGAGACTGTTATGGTAAAACCATGTCAGGCTTCAGGCTCTGGTCAGTACCCACAAGGTGTGATGGTTTTTATGATATGTGTAGAGTAGGGTGACCAAATCATGAACTGAAAAAAACGGGACACACCCAAGGAGGGCTGGGGGGGGGGGGAGGATACCCTCCAGCTAAAGAGGGATCCGGGGGCCTCCGCGGGAAACTGTTTATTGAAATCTGCTCATTTGAACTATTTGGAGACCTAGAGAGCTTTTTAAACTTACCTTCACTTTTGTAATTTAATTTAAACCCTGAGGCATATCATAAACGGAAACAATAATTTTGCAGTGAATACTTATTTATTTATACATATTTCACAACATAATGCAACACAACCAATTAAATTTCTATAATCTAGGATTTAAATTGAGGATATTAGGCTGCTGTCCCAACCATTGTTAAAATCTCCTTCTTATCTAATATGTGAAAAGTTTGGTTTTTGAAACGGGACATTTGGGCGTTCCGAGAGACTTTTTCGGGACAACGGACACGATCGTGATAAAATGGGAGAAGAATCCCGTTTTTACGGGAAGTTTGGTCACCCTAGTTTAGAGAGTAATAGTACCCACGAGTTGTGAGAGTTTGTTTTGATATGTGTAGCGAGTGTCAAAGATGGTGGCATAACAGTAAGGTCTTTAAAAAAAACATACATTTTACTTGTTACTCTATTTTTCGAACAAACGAGAATCAAGCGCTTAAGTGTACAGCTTTCCTTAACAATCCGATGTATAACTAGAATAAAAATTCATTTTGTATAATATTTCGTACGCAAAATTTCATATCATTATTATTTTATTTTTTTAATATTTTAAATTTAAAAAAGAGAAGAAAATCAAGAATAAATTGGAAGAACAAAGAAAATGAAACTTAATGGATTCTACTTTATATTTGAAACAATCTGTGCCATTTAATGAATCCTGAGGGAGTCTTACAAGTCATTCTTCATCTCTACAGAAGTGACAATATCCGTGGTTTATTTTCATCCCACTGACAGGAGCGACAATGACGTTTGTGAAGAGATTGAAGAAGGCATTCTCAACCTCCTGAAGAAGACCCCTAACCTCGTGTACCTGGACCTGCATGTGGATGTCCACGCGCAGCTGATGGGCACCCTGTGCAACCTTCAGTTGAAACAGATCATCAAACTCAAGACTTTGAGGATGGCGCGCTCACTGACAGACTATGTGGAGTTTGAAGGCTTTAGGCGGGAAGTCAAGGCCTGGTTTCCCGTACTCAAGGTAAATGACGATGCAGATATTACTGCCGGTGGTTTTATTGTGCGTTTTACGGGGTGGGTGGGTGGGTGGGTGTGGGGGGGGGGGATGAGCTAACCTTGTTAACGATGGTTAAGAGACTTGGAAGCTGGAGTGTTGACTTTGGTATTACAAGAAAGCAAGTCTGCAACATAGCTGAAATGTTGACAGATAAGAGATCGGGGGGGGGGGTCGTATTTATAGGGTGGTAGATACATAAATTTATTTAAACTCTATTAATGACTAACCGGTGTTTTGACAAAAAGATTGGCGGCTGAGAGGATACACAAAACAGAGTCTAGTGAGCTCAAGGATAATAGCTTATAAATGTGGCCGCCTGGACTCTCGAATAGCAACGAGGTTAACACGGGATCTTGTTTTATTGTTTCATTGTAATGTTCAGTCTTGACGTGCGGCCGTCCGCGAGGTACGTCTCGCCATTTTTTTTTGGGGGGGGGCAATTTTACCCCTTCCCCTTTCCGTCACAATCTGTCACCAATCTTGGACAGACCTCCTTCCCCCGTCGTAAGTACGTCAACTTTCGAACTAAAATGTGTTTAAAAAACGAACAACTAATTAATATAACGATATCATAAGATTGACATCTCCTCTCGGAATATATCCATCGCAATAGAAATTTAAATGGCACTGCAAATTTCATGTTTACATGCATACGAATCAAATGTGCGACGTAACATATGATCTTTCTCAATCGTCACATGTTCTTAGACCCTCTCCCCTCACCCCCTTCTTTCCCAAGTGTGACCCCCCTACCCCGTTCAAATATTTAGAAAAATCTTCAGTTAAAATCGTTATTATGCTAATTATTCAACGCGTTCATTAAACATCAGCTCATCTTTGCTAATGAATGGGTCATGTCTCCTCTATCGCTAGGGAAACATTGAAAGCATGGTCAAATTCAGGTCATGTCTTCTCTATCGCTAGGGAAACATTGAAAGCATGGTCAAATTCAGGTCATGTCTCCTCTATCGCTAGGGAAACATTGAAAGCATGGTCAAATTCAGGTCATGTCTCCTCTATCGCTAGGGAAACATTGAGAGCATGGCCAAATTCAGTTCCTATTTCTGAATCTTACCTTCTCGCCATACTTCTTTTTTCAAAACAGGAAATGAAACTAGACTTCCACATCCGGGCAGAAAGCGCGCCAAATCACAGTGCCTGGAATGAATACGTCTTCATCATAGCAGACACGGCTGGGATTGTGGACAGCGAGGAGGACAAGTACAACATTTCTGACAATATCAGTACCAATAACAATAACAACAGACGGGTGCGCACACGGAGTAAGCTGAGATCAAATCCCAGCGACCCGGCGCTCCGCCCAGTGGCACTCCGCCCAGTGGCACTCCGCCCAGTGGCACACATACGTTCCCGGGAAAGACCGCGTTGGCTCAAAAATCGGATCATTGTTTCGTGTCATTTCACCCCTGAACGTGTTCGTCGTGTTTACATTCGCCGATTTTATTTTTAATGTCGTCCTTAAAATACATTTGTTAGGTTAGTAAAGTGGCCTTCCAATCATTCAAATACAGGGTGCTGGGTTAGTAAAGTGGCCTTCAAACCATTCAATTACAGGGTGCTACGTTAGTAAAGTGGTCTTCCAATAATTCAAATACAGGGTGCTAGGTTAATAAAGTGGCCTTCCAATCATTCAATTACAGGGTGTTAGGTTAGTAAAGTGGCCTTCCAATCATTCAAATACAGGGTGCTGCGTTAGTAAAGTGGCCTTCCAATCATTCAAATACAGGGTGCTGCGTTAATAAAGTGGCCTTCCAATCATTCAAATACAGGGTGCTGCGTTAGTAAAGTGGCCTTCCAATCATTCAAATACAGGGTGCTGGGTTAGTAAAGTGGCCTTCCAATCATTCAAATACAGGGTGCTGCGTTAATAAAGTGGCCTTCCAATCATTCAAATACATGGTGCTGCGTTAATAAAGTGGCCTTCCAATCATTCAAATACAGGGTGCTGCGTTAGTAAAGTGGCCTTCCAATCATTAAAAAACAGGGTGTTGGGTTAGTAAAGTGGCCTTCCAATCATTAAACTACAGGGTGTGCCACAAAATTGTAGCCCGCTTCCGGCGAAAGCAGGACAAGATGAACGAGCAAGCAGCTTGGTTGTATTGACTCACCAACAAGGTAAAGCAAATGTTTGGGCCATTGAAAAAAATCCGAGCCTATGTGAGCTACCCACTTTCGCATTCATCTCGCGTATAGAGCCGGAAGATGGGTACCTTTTTAGGAAGCATCCTGCTTATTATATTAAAACTCACAAAGTTTAAAATTATGGGGCTAATCAGGTCACTACGCTAGAGTCACACACCGGTTCACTGGGTGTGTAAATTCGAGGAGCATCTGGCTGTAGAACTGTTGCCACCAGGAATGAAAAGGTTTAAGATAGATTACAAATTCGGCTAAGAAGTTAACACAGACTTTTGATGTCAGCTTGCAATGGCAGCAAACTGGAGCTTGAATCATATGTACCGTATTGTTCCCAGTAAAGGACGCTCCTGAATATAAGCCACACTATTAAGGTTTGGTGCTATTTTTTTTTTTAATTATCTTTTAAAATCTATTAAGATGACAACTGTAGACGGCATCCCTAGTTGAATGAATAGCAAAACAAAAACAAAAAACAAAAACACCAACAAAAAATGTGTGTGGGGGGGGGGGGGGGGTGGATGCGGCCTATACTGGGAACAAGACGATATCTCTTTGAACATGTTTGATACTATTTGATAACATACAGACAGATTTATTTATCGATTTACTTGCGAAATATTTTTTTCGGATTTCTATTCTAATTTATTGAACTGTAAATGATTTAAAAATAAAATGATCATTCAATTATATTTGAAATGTATAAGGATTTGAATAATAATTTTTACAACTGTATTTTACATTTCATTAGTGCATCTTTTTTAGAAAAAATGTGTATGTGAATAAATGTGCAGGCTATAAATCTAGAATTTAAATACATTAGTATCATCATACGAAATATTCCGAAGCACAACTCTGCATACACCCCACTAGTTAAATCATTCCACGAAAACTTGTCACTGCAGAATAAGGCAGAAGAAAGATTGCTAGAACTGACCTTGAAACAACTGGTTATATGACCACAAAAAGATGGCGCAACTTGCTGCATTTTTACCCGTATCCGGAAATCGGAAATTTGTTTAAATGAAATTTCGTCGACGGAAAATTGATCAACGGAAGTTTGATCTAACGGAAATTTTATCGATTTTTTTTCAGTTCACACGATCCAATTTTCGTCAAATTACTTTTTGAACTCGCTATACTAAATAGTAAATCAAGACAGTCAAATTGCAAAATTGGTTACAGTTTGTTTTTGTTTTTTGTTTTTTGTGTGTGTTTTTTTTAAAATTTTTTTAAATTGTAATCTGCAATAAATAATGATTACATCAGGAAATGCATGTCGATAGTAATAGGTCTACGGTTAAAAGAAGTAATAAATCAAGTCATGGACTACTTCTTAGATTTATTTGCCTGTCTTTTGGACGACTGTTCGGGAGCGTCTCTGGGGAGTGTCCGGCAATAGTCAGCCAACATTTGTCTTCCAGCATTGTAGTGGACCACTATGTTCATCAGTAGTCAGCCAGCATTGTAGTGGACCATTGTGTTCAGCAGTAGTCAGCCAGCATTGTAGTGGACCATTGTGTTCAGCAGTAGTCAGGCAGCATTGTAGTGGACCATTGTGTTCAGCAGTAGTCAGCCAGCATTGTAGTGGACCATTGTGTTCATCAGTAGTCAGCCAGCATTGTAGTGGACCATTGTGTTCAGCAGTAGTCAGCCAGCATTGTAGTGGACCATTGTGTTCANCCAATTTTCGTCAAATTACTTTTTGAACTCGCTATACTAAATAGTAAATCAAGACAGTCAAATTGCAAAATTGGTTACAGTTTGTTTTTGTTTTTTGTTTTTTGTGTGTGTTTTTTTTAAAATTTTTTTAAATTGTAATCTGCAATAAATAATGATTACATCAGGAAATGCATGTCGATAGTAATAGGTCTACGGTTAAAAGAAGTAATAAATCAAGTCATGGACTACTTCTTAGATTTATTTGCCTGTCTTTTGGACGACTGTTCGGGAGCGTCTCTGGGGAGTGTCCGGCAATAGTCAGCCAACATTTGTCTTCCAGCATTGTAGTGGACCACTATGTTCATCAGTAGTCAGCCAGCATTGTAGTGGACCATTGTGTTCAGCAGTAGTCAGCCAGCATTGTAGTGGACCATTGTGTTCAGCAGTAGTCAGCCAGCATTGTAGTGGACCATTGTGTTCAGCAGTAGTCAGCCAGCATTGTAGTGGACCATTGTGTTCAGCATTAGTCAGCCAGCATTGTAGTGGACCATTGTGTTCAGAAATATTCAGCCAGCATTGTATTGGAAAATTGTGTTCAGCAGTAGTCAGCCAGCATTGTAGTGAGACATTGTGTCATCAGTAGTCAGCCAGCATTGTAGTGAGACATTGTGTCATCAGTAGTCAGCCAGCACTTTAGTGGACCATTTACCTAGTGTCTTTGTTCCATCGGTCTGATGTCTTGATGAAGACGTTTGCTATGTCGATAAGTTTCCGATACTGCATCAGCCTGTCCTCTACTAGTTCCTTATAGTTTTTTGCCCTAACATTCCCGGCAAAGTTTGGAGACACTAATCAAAAAGGATTTCATGCTTGTTTCGCATCACCCGCAGCAAGCTGATGAACCGTTCATCTTTGAAGAGCTCTCGAATCTCAGCACCAACACAAATTCACTCTTTAATCTTTCCTACAGTGTCGAGGTACCTTTTTGCTTGCAGTAATCGGAAAACTGGCTAAGTCCGGTCTATGTCTTTCACGAAGTCTTCCTCAAACCTAGATGCAGTTCCCTTTCACGAAGTCTTCCTCAAACCTAGATGCAGTTCCCTTTCACGAAGTCTTCCTCAAACCTAGATGCAGTTCCCTTTCACGAAGTCTTCCTCAAACCTAGATGCAGTTCCCTTGCTTGGCTATCCCATGACATAAAAAATACATGTAATTTGGTTATGTACTCTTACACTAACACAGAGGTAAACATCTCTGTATTAGCTAGTTTGATCATGAACTCTAACACTGGCACTAACCCAGAGGTAAACATGTTTTTATTTGCTAGTTTTGCTACTGGAATAGATGGAAGACAGTTTCCTCTGTACAAAAGCACAGCATTAAGACTCACCTTGGATGAGTCTATAAAAAGTTTCCATTATTTGGGGTCATAGGCGATTTTTAAGGCATTCATGAGCCCCCCGTGAATTTGGAACAGAATACCTGTTTACTTCCCTTTCTGAGGAAAGGCTCCAACTGCTAGTGCCGTTTTCCATATACAATATATACAGTAATTGTGTCATCTTCCTCTGAAAGATTCTGTTGTTGGAGCCTTGATCCTAGCAATTGTGTCTTTTTGTCTTGGGCAAGTCCAAATCACGAACAATGTCATTTAGTTCTTCCTGTGTAAGTCTGTGTGGGATTGACGATGTACCAAAGTGAAAAAAGGGATCGCTGCCCCACTGCATATTGGTGGCACAGGAGAAGAACAGGTCGGCTCACCCTTGTACTCATCAGATGACTCAAGAACATATTCTGCTGAGGGTTCTAGAATAGGAAGCTCCTCACTAAGTGGCACTGGACTAAATGCACTCGGAATGGACTTTTAAACTGCTGGCATCAGCTTACTTCAGCAGCCACCTGCCGGCAGTAGTAGTATTGCATTGCATCAGAACATGGTGCCATAAACTCTAGATGATGTGAGCATGAAGGTATTACACAATGCGATGCCATATTAGATCACTCTAGGCTTATTTGAGCATGAAGGTATTATACAAGGCGATGCCATATTAGATCATTCTAGGCTTATTTGAGCATGAAGGTATTATACAAGGCGATGCCATATTAGATCATTCTAGGCTTATTTGAGCATGAAGGTATTATGCAAGGCGATGCCATATTAGATCACTCTAGGCTTATTTGAGCATGAAGGTATTATACAAGGTGATGCCATATTAGATCACTCTAGGCTTATTTGAGCATGAAGCTATTATGCAAGGCGATGCCATATTAGATCATTCTAGGCTTATTTGAGCATGAAGGTATTATACAAGGCGATGCCATATTAGATCACTCTAGGCTTATGTGAGCATGAAGGTATTATACAAGGCGATGCCATATTAGATCATTCTAGGCTTATTTGAGCATGAAGGTATTATACAAGGTGATGCCATATTAGATCACTCTAGGCTTATTTGAGCATGAAGGT
Organism: Lymnaea stagnalis; assembly: GCA_964033795.1. NCBI lineage: Eukaryota > Metazoa > Mollusca > Gastropoda > Lymnaeidae > Lymnaea > Lymnaea stagnalis. The sequence goes on from CAXITT010000012.1 coordinate 513,613, forward strand.
ATTATACAAGGCGATGCCATATTAGATCATTCTAGGCTTATTTGAGCATGAAGGTATTATACAAGGCGATGCCATATTAGATCACTCTAGGCTTATTTGAGCATGAAGGTATTATACAAGGCGATGCCATATTAGATCACTCTAGGCTTATTTGAGCATGAAGGTATTATACAAGGCGATGCCATATTAGATCACTCTAGGCTTATCTGAGCATGAAGGTATTATACAAGGCGATGCCATATTAGATAATTCTAGGCTTATTTGAGCATGAAGGTATTATACAAGGCGATGCCATATTAGATCATTCTAGGCTTATTTGAGCATGAAGGTATTATACAAGGCGATGCCATATTAGATCATTCTAGGCTTATTTGAGCATGAAGGTAGTATACAAGGCGATGCCATATTAGATCACTCTAGGCTTATTTGAGCATGAAGGTATTATACAAGGCGATGCCATATTAGATCATTCTAGGCTTATTTGAGCATGAAGGTATTATACAAGGCGATGCCATATTAGATCACTCTAGGCTTATTTAGGATGGTGTTGCAGTCCTACTGGATACATTTACACCGTGAAACATAGAAAATGAACTCAATAAATCAAGAAATATCTTGAAAACGAGAGCCAATAAATAAATAATTCATGGTTATATTCGTTTTCAGCAGACAAAGATACCATAGATTAGGCCCTTTTTAAGTGAGTAAGGAATTGTTATCGAGACCGGTATAGAATTTAGTTTTTAGAAATAAAAATAATGTTTTTGTTAAGTGGTAAATCATTGAAAACGCGAATTGTGAGTTTGCTTTAGATTTCATTTTAATAACAACTAGATCAGTTGACGAACAGGTCGCCATCAATGACTGATTGATGCCGTGGTACTTTCTATTTGTCGATATCAATGACTGATTGATGCCGTGGTACTTTCTATTTGTCGATATCAATGACTGATTGATGCCGTGGTACTTTCTTTTTGTCGATAGTTTACATATTAAAATTTTGATAATAAAAGCAGATTTAAAAAAAAAAAAACATTTCAAGAAGACTTTATTTTACTTTTAAAGACAAGTTTAAACACACTAAAAAATAAGAACATTTTTTTTTAATTTCTCAAATGCATATCGCAAAGGAAGTCTGTGCAGAAATTTTTTTTTTTTTAAATAAATTAACAAAGCGAAATACAGGTAGCCCAAAAATATATGATAACTTGGCTTTATTGTCAGAAGCATAAACGAGGCGTCAGCGCTTACAAAAAGTCGTTGAGAAGTAGAGAGAGTTTGGGGGGAAAGGGGGGGGGGAGAGAGAGATTGAACATGTTTTCTGATTAGCGTAATAATTTTCATACAACTGTCAATGACAAAAAGTTATCTTAATTAAATTATACAACTCTTTGTTACGAGATGTTCTCACTTATTCTGGGCCACCCCGTATATTTAATTTATATATTAATTTAATTGTATTGCATGTAATTCGAATCCTTTGGCTTCATAGAGTGCCTCACTACCCTTCTGCCGCTTATTTCTTTGCGTAATGCATGTTGAGAAAGTTAACATTATTTTATTGTATTTCTGTTTTGCGTTTAAACTCGTCTTCACTTTAAACGAACTTCTTTTTTTTTTTTTTTTCAAAGTTTCTTTGAAAATATTTTGTTTTTTTTGAATTAAAACTTTTTCACCATTTTATTTTATTTTTGTTTTTCGTTTTATCTCGTCTTTTCTTTTAACGTACTTCTTTTTTTTTTTTTTTCAAAGTTTCTTTGAAAATATTTTGTTTATTTAGAAGTAAAACTTGTTCACCCTCCCTGAACACATGCAGGCCTCTCCGACCCCGGGGCCGTTTGGTAGTATGCCAAAAATCCTACTTGATCATGGCGGGAAACGGCAAAAAAAGTTATTGTTGTTTGGTGGTTGTTGTTGTTGTTTGTTTACACCTCTTCCTTTAATTGAGGGAAATTAAATTTCCCTATAAGTCTAATTAAAACAAAGTGGGGGCGGGATAACTGGCATAAAGAATGCCAAAAATGGAAGGAATTTATTTTATGTTAAGTTGAAAAAGGGTGGGGGGGCGGAGTTACAGCTGACCCTGGTCGTCATTATGCCCAAATTAGGCGCTGGTGGATGCGCAGACCAAAAGCGTAGCTAGGGTTAGTGCCATCCTGGGCTTAGGGTTAGGGCTAGGGCTAGTGCCATCCTGCGCTTAGGGTTAGGGTTAGTGCCATCCTGGGCTTTCGCAAGAGTTTTCCAAACCCCTTCCTTGTCGGAAAATGTTGCCCCTGCATAAAAAGAAAAAGGGGCGCCGGGTGGGAGTCTCCCCTCCGCCCCTCACTGCGCCACTGGGACTGCCCGCTCGAACATCGGAATGGTCTCCACCCTCAGCCCCACTCCCTGAACAAATTGTCTGAAAGAAACACTGCAACCCAATGCACGCAGAATTGACCAAGGTCCATAGGGAAGGTGGACTTGGCTTCCACCATTCAAAAGATTTATGTAGCAGCAATGGTTTATTTCCAGCGGAATTATTCTTTTTTTTTTTTTGGGGGGGGGGGGGGGGGTTGCTAGAAATGTTATAAAGTCCTAATACTACACCATATTTTTGTTCATACATAGAGAATTATATTGATTGATAGTCAACAATGTTCTTACAATTGTTTAACTGTAAATTTATGTATTATTAACAGTTATGAGAACTCCCGAAAAAAATGGGGGGGGGGGGATAGGCAACCATTAATAATAGTTCACATGATAACGTTGGTATTAACGATTTTCTATGGGCCATGGGTTTTTAATTGAATGATTATCTGTCTTCGCTCATTCGCCGAAAAATTCTTAAACTGCTTGCTGGATATCTACATTTTATTAAGCAGTCTGAAAGTCGAATGTAATTAGTTATACCCTACCAATTACGGAACGGCATTACGTGTGAAAACTTAGACCACAAACTTAAATTAGACTCTTAAATTCGAAGACCAAGGTCACCTTTTAAATGGGACCATGCATGCAGTGTCCCGCATAGTCAATTTTTAGGCCTAGTATTCAGATAATGTTTCGTAGTACAATTAATTCTTGCACCCCCTGCCCCCTTCCCCTCACAAGTTTCCCTTTGCATGTAGCAGACGCGTATCACGAAGGTGCAATATTAGTGAAATAAACGTGTGCAGAAAATGATCATTGAAACCACGAGCCATTCATTGCATGCATTAGCGTTTTTTTTTTTTTTGGTCGTAGTAGGTCAAGGTTTTCTTTCTTGAATGACTTCGCTTTAAAACACTCCTACCCATTCCCACCCTGTTATGGTCACAGCGTGTTTAGGTCTGCTTTAGGGTTGATAGCCTTCTGTAAGGAAGTGACGTCATATTATGGATGCAGTCTAAGAACATGGCTGACGAAGATGCAATTGTTTTGAGTTTTGGAGACAGCTTGTTGCGGAAATCTGACATGAATTTGCTCATGGAACCGAATTGGATAAATGATAAATTAATTGGCTTTTGCTTTGAGTAAGTTTGCTTTAAAGAGCATCTTTAAATTTGGAGATTTTACATGTAACATGTACCCCATCTACGAAAGCTTGGGAGTGTTTATATTTTTCGTGACTTATGCCCTCTACAAATATTGCTTACGAAGACGGTATCGAGTTTCTTATTTGCGAATTGTCCACAGTGTATTTTTGCATTTATGGAACAGAAAATGACATATCTCATATATCCACTAAAAAGCTACCGTAATATAAATTTTGGCTTTTACTATTTTCAACCAATTTTAGTGACTTAATATTTAATAATTAATATATAATAATATAGTATATAGGGCCTATAATAATATATATAATTTATATTATAATATAATTATGTCAGTGTAGCCTACCTACTACTACTGAATACTGGTATTTTTAATTTTTTAGTATTGTTAAGTTAGTGTACCTGCTCAGTTCTAGTAAGGACAATAAGCTTATTTATAATTTAATTTAGGTCTAAATAAATAAATATAACTTTTTCAGTTTTGAAAAGCCTCACAATTTTTGGCAATCCCAGAAGTCCAGTCCCAAATTATTTTGATTGAAAAAAATTGCAATGCACAGTGTGTATTGTAAGGAAACAGCAGAAATGTCAGTCATAGTAGTCATAGTCATAGCTTTTGCAAATAACTGTCACTTTACAAACCAGTCAGTAAATACTAAATATTGTAATTGGCGCATAGCATTTGCAAAAAACAGCATAAAACATTCTGCTTGTGACTGTTGCGCCACTGGAAGACCCCCAATTAGCTGGCAAACAGACGGCAACTAGGACTACTCTGATAGCGGAGTTTGCGTTTCACATGCATCCAAAGGCTTTCAATAGTTTCTGTGAGAATGTCCTGGTCTACTGGATCAACAAATTCACGCGCGCGCACAATGACAGCGTGAGCATAAATCCCGTCGTTGAGCTGACCGACATTTTTATATCCTCGCCAAGCGTCCATAATGATAGTTGTCCCTGGTAACATATGATTAGTGATAAAGCGCTCGATTTTAACATAATTTGCCATAATTTAACAAATTTTTTGAAATATATACACAAATATGAATTTCAAAACAAAATAATGCCTAAGACTTTTAAGTAAGGAGTAATCATTGGAAATAAATTGGGACCGGACTTCGGAGGCTTGTCCAATTTTTTTTTTTATTAATGTAGTATTATTATTAGTATATGACCTATTACTATTATGATAGCAAGCTAATTTTTCTTTATCTTATGATTATGATAATTTGTATATCATATGATTAACTTTTTCTTTATGTTATAAATATGATTAACTTTATCTTGTGAAAATGATTATTTTTAACAATTGTCATTTATTTTTGTGATAAAACTCCATCATGGAATTATTCCATGCCATCTGCTTATCAATAGAGTTATATTTTATTGGTGTGATATTAAATAGAAATATAATTAAGTAATTAATAATGTTTACAATAAAATTCAGAGAACTGTAATTGAAGCTAATTGAACTCAAATAATGTTATAATTAAGCCAATCAAGACTATAAAGTAGATGTAAATTTATTGCAATCTGTGCCATGATGTTTCCCACTGCAGTATCTTGGTTGCCATGACACGTCTGCTAAAATGGGGAGGGGAAAGGGAGAGAATGTGCTGGTTTAGCTATTTACTGAGAGGAACGAAAATAGGAAAAAAACGTTAAAATTTAATTAAATAATTTCAGCAGGTACTTAAATTTCATAGCGAGCGAAGCTACTTAATTGTATTCCTCTAGATATGCTGCAAGAAGTGTCAACTACCTGTGCTCGCCCCCTTTCCTCGTGTAATTGCTGTCGGTACATGCTCCTTTTCTTCAACTTTAACACATATGCAGCTACAGTTACACACTATGGTAAGAAAATTGTAAACAAAAAAAATGAAGAAAAGCAAAACAACATAATTTGAAAATAATGAAAACCCAACTCACATTTTCATAGAGTAAACTTTTACTCACTTTATTTCAGGTTCCAACAAAGAGAAAATTCAAAAGTTGTCAGAAAGTCAATACAATACAATACAATGCTATAACCATATTCCAAAGTGCTAGAAAATTTAATTATAATTAACCAGCCAATGAAATTTTAATAATAACACAACTATAAACAAAAGGGAGAGAATCCTACACAGACACAACTCATGGCACAGATTGCAGAAATTGACCAAAGTGGATTTTGATTATGTTTTTAGTTAGGTACCGGTACTAAGATACTTGATCGCACATCCGTTCTGCACTTATCAAAAAATGACTCAGAAACTTTTGTGGCCATTTTTTTTTTTTTTGCTGCATGGTAGATTTTGTGACCTGCAACACATTTACACTGATATATCGGTATGTACTTAAAAGCTTACTATTAAATCCTTTATATAAACTTCACTTTTGTTCTTGGGTGGCTGGGTGGCAAGCAAAATCTTAGGACCGTTAATTGGCCTACTTCAGCTATTGAGCTGAAACTTTGCACATAGACTCGTTACCGATGACAACACATTCTTTCAAATTTCCAGCCTCAGCCTCCAACCCCAACCTCAAAAAATCAGTTTTTCAAGTAGAACATGAAGGAAAATTCCAGATGATTGCGCTAAATGAGATTCTTTCCAAAAAAATCGCAATTGTTCTTAATGCGTAATATTTTCTTTTGTTTTTCTGAAATAGTTGGTGAAGTAAATCTGCAGTGTAAAAGCGGGTGGGTCATTAGAATATTATTGCAGTTTTGTCAAATATTCAGCCCCACCCCTCAATGCTAATTGTGACATTTTATAAAGGATTTATACAAAAATCTTTGTGTTTTTAGGAGTTAATTTTTTAATGTTAAATGATAAGATATAGTAGTTTACTGTAATACTGCTTCAATTATTCACAAATGGGAATAATTTAATTTTTTTTAAAATATCAGTTTACCCAAAAATGTCATGCGTTTAACTCAGAAAGGTGTAAGAAAATGAAAAGGTCAGTTGTCACCAGTCACTCTGAAAAAAACTTTGGGTTGTCTGAAATAGCTCTTCTTATCAATTTAATAAAAATCTGTGGAACACTAATCAGTTAATGAATGGGAACCAGTTTTATAATACAATTAGAAATTAATACAACCCAATAAATAAAATAGTTTTTAGTAATTTTAGTTAATGCAGTCGGGTGAATTTTGGACTTGTTTTGTCCATAAATTTCTTGAAATAATTATATGTATAGGCCTAATTATTACCGTTATTTATTAATTATAATTAATAAAATAATAACACAATAATAAGCAATGTGATTACTGTTAATAATACTCTTATTAATTATTATTCCAATAAAGTAGGCTAAGCATACTGGTGCACTTATAAATCTTTACTTAATATTATGTATTTTTGTTAAAATTGTTTTACTCTATGACTTGTTTAAAATTAGGTAATATATAAATTAGCCCATACATTTTTTATTAAAAGACATCAAATGAGTAAATTAGACTCAACATTGTCACGGTAATTATATGTTTTTAAGGACATAGTATATAGGCATAGGAGAAACAGTTTACATCAACAAATATTTAAAATTTATATGAAAAAAATAACAAAAAGCAATACGTTTTAATAAACACATGGCTTGAAAATATTAAAAATAAACTAGAAATTTTATAGATTCAGGATTGTGATTAGATTTTATTTCTAGACTTCTTTCAGGAACAAGAGAAAGTTTAATTTTCTGTTGCAGAACTCGTAATTGTTTCCATTGCCAATTAGGCATATTTGGATTTGTATGGCAGACAAAGTTTAGGAAGGAGAGATTATGAGATTCATTAGCAAGACAAAAAAAGTCGGTAGATCAGTGTACCTAGAAAATGACAGACTGAACATCCTCATTACCTTTTCATCACATACTGATATCCTCTTACTCTTATTTAATACTAGTCTTATCAGGGATTTTATTTTCTATTGTAATTAATCATTTCACGCATTCAGTTTTATATTTTTTAAAAAGACTTCTACTTACTTTTTAAAAATATTAGCATTGGATTAATAGAACCATATTAAATTAAAATACACATAAATGTGTGGGGGTTTTTTTTGGGGGGGGAGGGTGGGGTTGCCCCTGAAAGTAATAATTTTTATTTTCATGTTTTCTTAAACTACTCACAAATAAAATTATTGAATATAGAAGGTCTTCATGTTACATTCAAGTTTTGTTATTTGTTGTGTTGTACGCTGCTTTGAAAATGTCTCTTGAAAACTGTTTAACATTATCTTTTAAAAGGTTGTGGGAAAAATAAGGCAAACATTTGGAAAGTTGATTATAAGTTTTTGCAGTTAAATACAGAGAGAAAAAAAGGGCTGTAAAACATTCACACGCAAACTCATAACTCTACTTCTATAAAAGCTAGAAATATGAAATTGATATTTTTATAAAAGTTAGCCTTTAAAATGATTCATCTTTTATTTATTATTTAGCAATAACAAAATATTTAAAGTTTATGTCAAATCACCTATTTTATTGAAAATATTTTTTTACTTTAATTATCTTTTCCAAATTTAACTATTGTAATTGACACGTTTAGATTTTTCACATTTAAATGAAAAGATAAATTAATTATTTAGTACATTTTGAGATATTGTGACATTTGAGTTTTAAATTATTTTTTTTTATAATATCCAGCCAGTGCATTTCAGCAAGTCTATAAATGTTTCTTTCAAATACTGGTATTAAAGGCATTGTTTTCCAAAAGGATGATAAGAAATTTCCATTTACTTATTCAGCACTTTTGGATATGCAATCAGTTTTGCCACTGGGCTTGATCATATTGACTGATCATTGTGTTAAATTGAAAAATTTGGACATAAATTATGCGCTTTATTTACTCCTTTTAATCATTTATTAATATTGTTTTTGATGCCTTATTGTATTATTGAATCATGAAAGAAATAATCATCAAAGAAACCATTTCTCTTTTAAGACATAAGTCACATATTGTTAAATAACATGAGTCATCTATTTATAATCAATACTGAAAATTACACTATCAACTACAGGACAATGCACTCAAAAATAAAAGCCCAGAGTCAGAGCATTTTCTAGGGATTTGTATCTAGAGAAGTTTAAAAACTAAGGTGGAGAAAGATTATCTGGGGTGGAAGGCTCACACCGCCGACAAGGGTTCAGCTAAGCTCAAGGATTGAGCAGTAAGATTCAAATATAGTTTTATCAACAAATAAAGTAGTCTATTTTCATCAAGGACTTGAGTGACTGATTTGCAACCCACACCTAGGCTCAAAGATGATAATATCACTTCCCACCAAATATGATCATGATGTTCGTTATGCAACAAGAAGCTTCTGTACTACTGGCCACAATTTACAAAAAAAGCTATAGTCAGTTTCCCTATTTTGGATACTAATTTTGGTCAGATTTATTCAATATCATTTTGTATCTGATTGTCTATTATTCCATTGCATACATTCCTCTGTATGTGAAAATGCTCAAATTGGCCAGACAACACTATAGTTTGTGGCTGGATTGACCACTCTGAAAAGTATACTAAAAAATAACTTAATTTTAAAGTAAAAGACTCTTCAATAAAGTTTTCTTTAAAGAAATATAAATTCAGGCCACCTTAAGATGTGATCCACAAATATAATTCTAATATTTTTTTTTTTACAGCAAAGCTCAAAATGTTGATAATTTAAAAAATGAAAACTTGAAGTAATGAAAGGGTTAATCTTAAACACCAAAATAAAATGGACAATATAATATTTAATGTAATATACATTGCAAATTTTTAAAGGACATTTAGCACTATGCAAGAGTTTAATACTATTATTTTTCTTTCTGTTAGTGTATTCAAGCTATGAAATTTATAAAGTTGTCAAATGTAAAAATACTATATCATAATTGAGTAGGCCTTTTTCATTTAATATAATGATACTTTGGAATATTGGATTCTTATATGACGTGTAAACTTTTGGCTAGTACAGATGTCTTGATTTAGGAAAACCTAACTTCTATCAGTAATATAGCACTTCCGCATCTACGATTTTTTTCCACAACACAAAGAACTACAGACACTTAAGTTTTATCTTTTTTCCATTTCTTTTCTGTTTCTTTTTTTGTCTGCTGAAGAAGGCTTATAACTTATATCAGAAATATTATCTTTTTATTGTCCTGTTCCTTCATTTCAAGCTCCAACATAGCTAGTTCCACTATTTACTTTGATTTGATTGCAGATTCACAGAACCCCATTTTCACCTTTCTAACCACATTGTGTTGCAATATGGTACAGTTGTAAAATTAGTTGGGCATGGGCAAATAATAGTAGTGTGTTCATGTCTTATCAGTGATCTAATTAGAAATTTATCTTAAAGATAGTTACCCTCTTCAGCTAAGGAACTAGGATTACTTTCAACTTAGAGGAAAGGGAATTAAGGTTATTCATATAACATATCTTGTCAGTACAAGGATGCTATCTGCTTAATATTTAGCATCATGTTATCTGTTGTATAGAACAATATAACGTCCTAATCTTAAGGCTTGTAGGGCAAAGTACATCTTTGTATATTATTATTTGAACTGTTGTTAATGGTTTACAAACTGTGATGCATGAAACTGATTCATCTCCATTCAACAAAAGCTTATAATAATAAAAAAAATAGAATGTCTTTGAGGGTGTGTTATCAATCAAAATTTAAAGAAGAATAATGAAATTATTCAATTCATCATTCATGCCTCTTATCTAAATTATAGCTATTGAAAATCAGCAGGTATGCATAGTTTGTGGTTATGAAGATTTTTAGTGGTTTTTATTGGTTTTTAGTACTTAATCGCATTAGTATTAGCCATTTTGAATGGGGGGGGGGGGTATTATGATAAGATAGATGTAACTTTTTAAAAACATAAATGTGCACTTTTTAGTGGGAGGTAGAGAAGAAATAAAAAATAAATTTTTAAAAAATACTTTCTATCAAAGATGAGTTTATGTGTACTAAAAAAGTAGAACAATTTCTTAAATGGCATTATGCAAATATTTTGTTTTTTTCTACTTTTTAGTATCAAAATTTTAATCTTTAAATTGTCAACAAAAGTAGCATTATTTCCTTTTGTCAAACATAACATACCGGTACTTACAAAATCTCGGTTATAGTGACTTAACGCTTTATCTAGGCATAAACTAAAAACTAGATCTGAGCTCACCCACCCAATGTTTACTCAGCAAGGCAGACGCAGTCAACCATGAAAATTTGAGGTTTTTTTTCCAGCAGTTCACCAGGTGAACACTGCACGAGAAAGTCTTAAAATATCATGTGTATAAAAAAAAATGTTACGCTCCACACACAAAATTAAGCTCCACACGATGGAAATTGAGTAGGGAAATTCTTTAAAAAGTAGCCCTTGTGTCAAGAAAATTGATTAGATTAGTTGACTTCAACAATCATGTTTTCTCGATTAAAATTTTAATCTTAAAAATTGACATTATTTTAACAAATGTAATGAGTGTAAATTAAAATTGTTAAATAATTTTTAGGCTTTTAACTGTATAATGTGTGTCTGTTAGTGCATTGCTGATGGCTGGTCAGAATGTTAATGCAAGAGTTGTCAAAATTTGGCCTCCCTTCGTCTGTAGATTCTGTTTGTGGCAAATGACTAGGGCGGTAGGTTTGCGATCATGTTGCAGCTATACTGACAATAATCATATTTATACTTCCACAAACAATGATAATTAGTCTTTAACAACATTTTCATTGATTCTGGATTATAAAATTTAAGTATAAAATTTTTTTAACTTGTTGATTAACAAGCTAAAGATGTAATAAAATGTTTTTCCCTACAATTTTGTGTTATTACAATAGATCAGCACTAAGTAAAATGTATTTATATATTTATTTATATTATAATTATATTTTTTTTTGTGGGGGTGGGGTTATAAAAATGTTGACATGATTTCGGGGATGTGGGGTTGCTGAAAGTTTGACAGTTGTTAATGATTGGGGGGGGGGGGGGGGGTTAAAAATTGTATACATAATTAATGGACGCCCCCTTAACCAACGTTTGTGCAAATAATCAATTAAAAAAACAAGTTTGTGCTTGAAAATATTAAACTGAACATCAAGGCAGAAGGGATTTATTAGGGCTTGTGCACTCTTACTCCATTTTTATGTGAGGAAAACAAGAAGATAAACAAGAACTGATAATTATATGTTAAGGTGCATCCCTCTATGATTGTGACACCAATGCTACTTTTCTAAGCCCGCAACAATTTGTTCTCGACAATTTTATGTTTTGGTAGCCTAATGTAGAAATCAATAGGGCAAATGCTAAATTATTGTCTTCAAATGACCATTTGCAGCTTAAAGCCATTTAAGCTGTTATGTTTTCCTTCTAAACATATTTTATAGGTCAGAAGCACATTTGTAAGGATGAGTTTAATCTGCCAAACAACAAACCCGGTTTGAAAGCTAAATCAATATTGCAGTTGGCTGACTTAATGTGTGTTCTCCTTACTGTGCCTAGGCCACCAAGTCAATACTCTCTTACTTGTTGTACTTGGACATTGTTCTTTCTTTCCAACCCAACTGCTACCCATGGTTGTATAGCCCCCCTCCGACATATAAAATCTAGACCGAAAGATAAGGAATAGAAAACATATGTTGCATCAGCTTACTCCACAGTGTTTGATGGGTTGCCAACTGATTATTAAACCCCTTTATTATTGCATCATTATCAAGCGCATGAGCTTAGAAAGAAGAAAACAATACTTATCATTGTTTTACTATTGCATTAATTTTTTAAAAATTTCTTGGTCAGAGGATAAACAGTAAAATAGTATTTAAATTTCTTTAATTAATTCTTTTTTTTTTCATTTGTAATTGAACTTCAGAACGTTGTTAGCAACACCAACTAGGTCAACATATGTTTACACCATTAATGAAATTGAGGCTAAATATCTGAGACTGTTAAATCTTAAAATATTTATATTTTTAGTATGCCTTATTTTTTTTCTTTTTTTTTTTCCAATGCAGCCTTACATTTAGCAAGAGGACACAACCCTTTAAAAAAATGTATTTGAGCATATGAACAAAAATTTGTTGGTTAACAAAAATATCAGTGGGGGTGGGGTTTTTTTTAAGCTACTTGGCTCTACAAAAGGGTTACAGATGTGTTATTAACTTTTTTCTTTGGTACTGATATATATAGTGAAAAGGAGATAACATTCTGTTGGTGGTTGAAAACTGTAACCACTAAATAGTTTGAGTAAGAAGATGTTATCAATTATATGTCATAGTTCATCAAACATGTGTTTCAACAAGACAACCTCTTTTCATACCACTATAAGTCATTGACATTCTATTTGGTTGCTAAATAACTGTAATTAGCAAACATTTTATATTCCAATTTTGATCTTTTTACAGATACTATGAAAGGGAGCAGTTTAACCACTCAGCCGATAGAATTGCCCTCATAAGTCCTTCAGTAGCTCAGCTCATGAGATTTGCCTCAGGTACTTAACGCTCTGAGTCTCTTGTTCATGTCATAGATAAGCTGTCATAGTTTTGCTTTTAACTTAGTTATTACATGAGCTTAGGTTGACTGGCTTATATGTGAGTGACTGAATGATAATATGAGAATGGGTTGACTGGCTTGTGTGTGAGTGACTGAATGATAATATGAGAATGGGTTGACTGGCTTATATGCAACTGAGTAATTACATTATAATGGGTTGACTTTGGTATACTTTGAATTTAAATATGATGTGTCTTTTTTTTAAAGAAGAGTTTGCTTGAGATATTTAATGCAGCTATTCAAACTTTTAAGTAATGAGCATTTAAGTATTAGATCATGTTGCCCCAAAACAAAACAAAGTTGAAAAAGTAAGGGAAGACAAATATTTTCTTTAAAAAATTGTGTTATTTTTGTTTGCGAATTGATCTTTTGACACAGTTTATAGCTATTGTAAAGAATTCGGTCATCTAACTTTTATTTGGCTCATCTATACTCTAAATCTATACAAAAATAAGTGTCTATCAGGCATGCATGCTTAACACGCTCCTATATCGTAGCGAAGTGTGGACCACATATACCAGCCAGGAGCGGAAACTCAACAGCTTCCATCAAAGATGTCTACGTCGCATTTTCCGCATTCGTTGGCAGGACAGGGTGTCTAACGTGGAGGTTTTGGAATGTGCACACGTTTAGCATATTCTCCTTTCTCATCAAGAGGCGCCTTCGCTGGTTAGGTCATGTACGGAGAATGGAGGAAGGATGTATCCCAAAGATTCTGCTGTATGGAGAGTTGGCAGAAGAGACAAGACATATTGGACGACCGCGCCTGAGATTTATTGACGTTTGCAAACGAAGCATGAGGGAAGCCAATATTGAAACAAACGAATGGGAGTTCATTGCCGAACATCGCTGCAACTGGCGAACACCGCTGTTTGAAGGAGTAATAAAGGCAGAAGATACTCGAAACGAGGCCCTTGAATCAAAAAGAACAATTCGGAAATCAAGAATTTACCGGCATTCAATATTCTCCTGCGAGAGATGCGGCCGTGATTGTCATTCTAGGATCGGCCTAGTGAGCCACTCGTCAAAGTGTAGAACGATATAGCTACTACATCGTCTCACGAAGACGGAAGGATGCCATACATACATACATATACTCTAATATCCATGGCCTGAACTGACAGGAGTATGAAAAGGAGGTCTTCACTCTACACATTTGTTCCTGACTTTTTCAGTTTACATCTTCAATGTATTTCCCTCCTTTTTCACCCAATCCTTGATCCAGAAGGATATTTCACAAAATTATGGCTTCATAAAAGTTGTGCAGTTATAGAACAAATTTATACAACTAACTTTGCATGTGTAGCAATAATTAGTTTTCAGTTGACACATGAAATCACTTGAAAATGAACATGCGTCAATTTTTTCTCTAACACAAAATATAATCTTTGTACACCTTAATTATACAGCAGTTTTTACTATTTGGCTGATTGCCAATTGTTCTTTTGGTACACTTTTCAGTAATGAGATGGATACTGATCAATTACGGAATGTATTTTTAATTTTAATCTAATGTTTTTGGGGGTGATTTTGTTTATCTTTGCAGTGGAGGACCTTGTTGTGCTTCTAGAACCCTTGCATCTCCCATCCAAACAGTATGTCTTTGTACCAATCAATAACAACTCTGACCCAACCAAAGTTGGGGGTTCACATTGGTAGGTGTTAATAAAATATGTTTTACAAGAAGTGAGTCAGATTTTTTTTTTCTTTTCTGACCAAAATAAATTCAGAAATAGTTATTTTGTATTCTATTACACCAAATAGTTGCATTCTTATTATTACATATAAATATACATAAAATTTTGCCCCAAATCATTTTTAAAGTATAAAAATCAGAAGATATTTTCAACTAAAATGTTAACTACTTTTGCTGGTATTTATGTTTGTGTATTTTAAAACATTGTACATCCTGTAAAAGAAGTTTTAAAAAATAATCACCGTTTTTACTTGTTTGATGTCAAGCTGCCCAAAGTAATGAATAAATAATGAATGTTTATTTGGTTGCTGGTTTGTGAAATTGATGTGTTAATTAGTACTGACATCATTAACTTTGACCTCTACAGGAGCCTTATGGTGTATGTTAGAAGCAAGCAGGAATTTCAGCATTTCGATGCCCTCAAGGGAAGTAATCAGCCAGTAGCAAAGAAGTTTGTGGACAAACTACAACCCTTTGTACATGGTAAGAATGCATTACCGTTCATTTGTGCAAATAAGTGGTTCATTATTTTAACTGTTTTTTAATGTGTACATTTTATCATGAGAGACTATTTTTTAACCGTAAACTTGTATGTTTCAAACAGATTTTATTTTAAGATTTGTAGTATCTCAATAATCAATAAGGCAACTGACTAATGTTATTTTTGCAAATCAGCCACTTAACTGGTATGACTGATCGTTCTTGATACAATTGGGCTTCTCGTTTAGAATTTACAAAATGGTACATAACAATTTTCAACATTTCTTTTTAATTATTATTCAGCACCAAGAGGAAAGTTAAAGTTTATTGAAATGGATTGTCCACAACAACGTAATAGTAAGTACTAATTAAATTTAAATGCTTTTTGGGATGGGCTCTGATCTTCTTGTCCAGGACAGGACAAGGGTCATTGCAGACATTTGACAAGCGCTAGTCCCTATTCTGGGACATCAGTTAGTATTAAGCTGGGCCTCAGCATAGCTCTATTAACCTGGTCACAGTCAACAGTATGAGTATGAGTTAAATCATGAGTATAATTTCAATGTTTATGATAAGGAATATAATAATCATTTAATTTTCTGGCTATGCAAAAATAATCATAAAATATTTCTAATTATAAATGATGATGTCAATAATTGATGTCTGTTACAGATTTTGATTGTGGCATGTATGTGATTGCAATGACTGAGCACCTCATCAAAGAGTTCTGTGAGTGTTTTAGTGTTGGTTTGATAGAAGTGGTCAACCATGACATGGTGTTGCAGAAACGCAGACAGATAGAAAGCTTAATTCAAGACCTGGCAGCATCTGACCCCAGCAATGTGGAGCATCACTTGTCGTCGTGACAACGACAGCCCGGTAGAATCTCAGAGAATCTAGACTGGGAGCGCCTAGGGCTTTGGGTTATGTGAAACATTTACCTCATGCTGTTTGATAGTTGTGTGTGCCACAGCACAGAGATGCCTCCAGAAAACACTGGGGGCTAGCTTTGCTGATACAGCTGTACATGCCAAAATATCCTCCATTTATTCAATCCTATGTCATCTACTCCTAATTTCTGACTTGTATGGAACAGTTGTATGTTTACCGTGATTTATATTATGATGTATATCCATGGAATAATGGCTACTGAACATTTATGTTCTAATATCAGCTCATAGACTCTTACCACTGGGTTATCCTTTCTTTGGACATGCTATACATTTTGATCATTTTATATTTGCATGAACCAATAGCTGAGAATTTATAACAATATGGAAATGTTGCTATATTTCCATTCCCAAATGCCCACTGCCATTTTGTCTGATGGATTTGACATTGGAATATATATATATATATATAATAACATGTATTTTTTTAATAATTTTTTTTCTATGCATTTCCTTAGTCAAGATCTTTTGTTATCCTGTTTTTACAGAGATTTATAAAGATTTAAAAACTAGAATTAACTGTCTTATTCCAGGTTTATAATTTCCTATTGTTGAAGCAGATCTTATCAACATTCACCAACAAACGTGTGACCTGTGACATATGCCTCATTTTCTCAATCTTCAGTTAATTCTACAGAAATATTTCTATTTATGAATGACTGAACAATGTGGAAAGAACAGGACTGTGATGAATGGAAAATTGTTGTGGACGGCCTATGCCCTAGATGGGGTAAAAAGGCATAAGAAGAAGAAGAAAGAAGAACATTGTGTATATTTGAGAAAGATCTTTAGTTACAAAATGGACGCCCAGTCATTTACTGTAAATAACATTTTCTCAATCACTGCATTTACCTCGCTTGTTCCTTTAGCCAGAGAAGGCAAACATGTCTAAGGATATGATTAAAAAAATAACCTTAGACTTAAAGGAGCTCCTGTGATAACAATATGTTGTGCTTAGTTATGTATAACTTGTAATTAACTCCACCAAAGATAGTTGTTGACTTGTGCAGATGCAATGAATGGTGCAAATGTAAGCAGTTCTACTGCAGCAATAGAATTTTTTTTGTTGTTAAATTGTTCTTATCCTTCAATGGAATGAAATAAGCTCAAAATGAGTTTTTTAGATTAAAGGGACAATTGCTTAAATTTTATTTTTAAGTGAGGCTGACAAATTTTGTCGCTGTCGTGTGAAGTTTTCTTTGTAGATGAGTAACATGATCAGTTTACGAAGAAACATGGTGCAATCTCTTTATGAACCATCTATTAGTAGGTTAATTAACAAAAGAGAAACGCTTTAATAAGAAATGAAAATAATATATTAACCAAGACATTTTCATTAGAGGAATCTGTCCTAAAGTAAAAACTGGTACATGTTCATTTGAATTACTTGAGTTTTGTCACATTTATTTTGCAAATACTCTTTGTTGTGCCTTATAATTTGTTTACAGCGTAATGATGTTCAAGTTTTCATAGCTTGTTAGTGGATTGCACTGCTAGTATTTGATTTCTCAAATGAGCTCTGTATTAGTGGATTGGTTCTCTGTGATAAAACTCTTATTGTTATTGACTTGTCCTTAAAAATCTTACAATAAGAACGAATTTATTTATCATCAGTCTGAGCAAACATAGTTGCACTGTAGTTGTGAAAAGGAGCTACAATAGTTGTATTGCAAGGATTAATGACAGTAGTTTTAATATTATTTTGATAAAGTTGTCATTGTCTAGCATTCTGGTAAAAAGAATCTAATGAGTCTAGTTGTATGAATAATACATGATGTGTGTACCATTGGTGGCTTTGTGTGAGGGAACAGAGAAGAGTTAGCCTAACTATAGCTAGGGTTGCTAAAAGTAGCAGCCTGTGAATTGAATTCTTGATCTTTAAATATAAATTATAATTGATGCCTGTTTGGGTAATTGGCTCAAATAGAGTAGCCAAAAATATTAAAGATAAGAAGAGATAAGATTCTTTTATTGGTCCAAATAAATGGAAAGGTTTTTTTTTTTATTACATTGTACATATTCATTTTCAGCACAAAAATGGCTACATGTTTTAACAAAGACAACATTTTACAATAAAGAACAATTAATTTAAACACAAGACATCTAATGTATTTCTCTAGCGCTATCATATACGCCCCAAAAAATGTGTAAATTAATCCCTTAGTGACGATAATAACTTAATTAGGGATCATTTAGATTTGGTAACCTCTAGGGGTGCACACTGGTAGATTTTTAAAGCAGGCTAAATTTTACGATGACATACAATTAAAAGGCTAAAAGTTCAAATTAAAGGTTAATTTTAAGTTACCGTACATAAATAGCGAAGCTGATTACTTGAGCCACATTTACTTGTGAGGATTATTTCTAGCTCTTTGATTGTAAATATAGACACAGTCCAATAGCTCAGAGACAGATGGTTTTAGTCTCCTTTGTAATTCTGTAACAACAGTGGACAAGTAGTTCTTCATTTCAGTGTATTTCCTTTTCATCTATTTTATTTAACCTCAGCCTATCAGATTTTGCCTTACAGACTTAATGTTTTTCGCCAGAGTTTTTATTTGTTTATAAAGTACTGCAATTGATATTCCTAATCCTACTGATCAAAGAAAAGTGAAGATTTTTCTACGTCCATTATCGCTTATGTATTAGCAGTTGTTCGTTTAAAGATTTTATTGTGTTAAGAAACCTAGATTGAAGAAAGAGACATTTCCATGCTATAACAGAAGCTCATCTCTCGTATTTTGTTGGTTGAAGAATGTTTGATAAGAGATTAGATAAATTCATTCAGTAATATATCCACTGTAAAATTTGTATGAAAAATAAAGCTATTGTCAGAATAAACAAAGCGGTATCAAACGATTCAAAGACTAGTGTCAAAAAAATTTTTTACGGTCTTATCTTATTTAATATTTTCTGTAAGTGGCGTTCAAAATAACCCCCTTGGGAATATGTCCAGTGATTCTGGTGCCCCTATCAGGAGGTTTGCCAGCCGTGACCCTCATGGTATTGGTTTGAACAGTACAGTCAGAGCAAATTCAGTCTCAGAACTTTCTAACGCCACCTTGCATGTTTGGTGAGTTGGCCACAATTCTTTATTTATACATAAATTGCTTGATTCTGCTCTACCGAGTTATTGTGGCACAATAGTGAAACACTAGATAGAACCAAATTTTGAAATAATAATATGTGCCAAGAGTTGTGTCCACATTTCCTTGTATTGAGTTGTGATATCACCAGTTCTAATGTTCTTTATACTATGTTTTATTGACTGGCTTTAGAAATGTGTGCGATTCCTGATATTTGTCAGAGTTCTAAAAACCCAAACAGTTTAAATGGCGCTTGATCATGTGTATTTTGAGACATTGACCATGTTGAGGACACTTGAACTGGAGATCAACTCTCACGTTTGCTGTACCGGCACGGTCAACTAGCATCATCACAGTATTCTGATTCATGAACAAGAACACATGCATTGCAGCAGTAGTTGCAGGATTTATACAGAGAAACTGAAAGCCTTATCCAGATATTTCAATCATATTTATCCAGAAAAAAGGCAGACATGGATACAAGAGAACTTGTGATGGTGTCTTTACATCAAAATTTGTGGAAAAAAATTTCTCATATTTAGTCATCTCATCAATTTTCATGATGTTCTGTGATTCTTCATTACATTATGCTCTAATTAAAGCAAATAGCACTTGCCTAAATGTCCTAGTAACAATGGGACAAGTTTTAATGCTATATATACAAAAATTCTACTTCTTCATAGGCTTTAAGATGGTTTAGATTAGAATTGATTCTATTACTTTAATTGGTCTCTGGCACATTACAGTGCCTTAATTGATAAGATATTTCTACCCACATAAAGATATTTGAAAAAAACAAATTAAATAATAACAAGAAAGTTTATTACCATTTATATACAGTTTGGTTGTATAACTAAGGTTGGAACTGTTGTAATAGAAATCATCCTGCTGGTTTGTTATGATTGTTAGACTGTATAATGGGATATTCATTTGTTTTACCCATCAACTTGTCTCTCATTCCATTTATGACATTGTGACTTGTTTTTATGGCATTTCTTTTGTTTGTTAGCTTTAGCTTCCACAGCCTGTCTAGCCTTGCCTATAATTGTAGGTGTAGACGTGACCAAAGCTTACTATTGAATGCACTTACCTTGTATAATTTGCTCAGCCCTGTCTGGCAGCTATATGTGTACAGTACCAATGACTAGAGCAGTGATTCTCAATCTTAACTAAAGGACCATTCTAGAGTTTCTTTTCGCTGTCCAATAAGGACATGCACTGTGTATTTGCTTTGTTCCCCTCTATAATACAGAGTTTTATCCTATGTAAAAACAAATTTGAGAACCACTGGTCCAATATTATTATCAATGCTTTGTAGTATTTTTTTTATTCCTTTGAATTATTTATTGCCTTTCTTCAACTTTTCTTTGCAAAACCTCAACACATTTAATTTTTGGGTCTGTAAAAAGTGGGGTTTAAATTGGTACGCGTGAGGTAGATTTTTTTTATAAATCACAAAGAAGTATGATGCTAAAGCTTTATAAGCAGATTATGTTCAATTCCAATTTTTAAATTGTCTTGTAGTTTGTCCCTGGAGTCTTTGTATTTACACACCTTACCAGTATTTATTCGAGCATAGTTTGCCCATGCATGTTCAGCTATCATGGTAATGGAGACCACATATCTTTAAAAATGTTACAAACGCATAGGAATAAAATGATAGCAGTTTGTGAACTGATATTGCCAAAGTATTGAGGCAAATGTTTGCACTAGACTTGTTAAAAAAAATTGTACACGGCATGTTTGTACAGTGTGGCATGTCCATTGTTAAAATGTTAACCTTCTGGTAAAGCTCACTCTGTCATTATTTCTGTGGTTTCTTTTTGACATTCAATGGAATCCAATTGTGGGAAATATTCATTCAGCCAAGGGGTTCCTGTGTTTCCATCTATCATCTATGAACTTGTACCTTGATGCAGTTTTTTCTTGTTAAAACTGTTGTAATGAAGCAAGAGATTTGTTATGTTTGTGATACATTTGGAAAGTGCTAATTTTTTAATGTTTTGAACTAGCATTAGAAAAAATTGCACTGGTAACATAAGCTTGTACATTGATCCTTTTTACTGTGACACTTGGTCTGCCAGTGTGTGGGTCGTCCATCAGTCACGAGACCTCAGTGTTTTATCTAGGATCTGGTCCAGCATGCATGCTTGTTTGGTTAAGGCCATCTGAGAATGTTATGTTGATGTGAGGGGAAGAGCCCTGCCTTATATAAATAGTGTTGAAATTTTAATTTTATAAGAAAGAAAAAGCTATTGAAACTAGGTACGAGCCCCAATAGGAAATGGGTGTAAATATGATGAAATTCCCTTTGGTTCAAGGTGAATCATTTCAATAAATCTGGTTAAATAAAGCAAAGTAAATGAATTTTTTTAAGTAAGACTGATGGATGCGTCCTGGTGAATGGTTTTAATTTAGAATGTCAAGTGGGTTTTATTTTGGTGTGTTGGTCATGTCGGTACTTAAATAACACCTTCAATCTGTTTAAAGCAAACAAGAGCAATTATTACCTGCTAAATATTAATAGCAATTTATTTTCTCAAGGAAAGATGTGCCTGTATGTTTATTTACTATATATATATTTATATGCATCATTGATAGCGATTTATTTTAGTATTGTTTTAAGTATTTTACCATCTTGGGATATAACTTAGTATTTTCTTTAGCAATTTTTACCTTAAGTGAAAATTGTAAAAATTAATCATGCTCTTGGTTAAATAGGAGACACTATACTTTTTTAAAGACTTTGTTTTGTCTCCCATTTCCATCCTGTGCAGAAAATATTTTCTAAAATTAATAAAATTTAAACATTTAAGTTTCGTCTACATTCAATTCAAATCCTTTGGCTTCAAAGAGTATTCATCTACACTTCTGCACAGTCTTTCTTTGTATAATGCAATTTAAGAAATTTTAAATTATTTTCTACTTTTTAGTTCACCTTAGAATTGATATAAAGTCTTTTTTTTAAAAGTTTTTCAAAATATTTTTATAAAAAGATTCATGTATCATTCAGGATATGCTGACAGTAAGTTTATTTTATTCATATCTTTTGAACTCAACACTAAAGTTGCAGTGGCTCTCTGCTTTTAGTCCATGACAACATTTTTAATGGTCACCATGAGAATATGGTGTAATAATTAAAAATTGTTTGAAATTGTACTACAAATTATACTTAAAAACAGAATGAAGAGAATAATTTAATTTTTACACTTTGAGAATCACTGTTTTCAGGGTGGTCTATTTTTATCTTGATTCCTGGACCTTAATTATTAAATGTCAGACATCAATCATTACACTATAGAAGAAAGTCATTAAATGAGCCATACAGTTTCAAATCTATACTCTGTCTAATGATTGCTGGGCTTCTCATTTGATGGGATGGAAACAAGGTCACTCCCTAGTGTTGATAAATGTTTCCATCCAAAGGGGTGTGGCAGAGCAAAGGTCAAGCATTTCTTACATCAAGGGACATTAGTGAACTTTTGAACAGAAATCTTATGCCTTTTAGATAATAGCAAAAAGGGAACTATCATTGATATGTAATTTTAGTTAAGATAACTCACTTTTGCTGTTAAATCAATTGTTCACTTATCTTGCATCCCACAATGTGCCTTGTAAACATTTGAGATTCTGAAGTAAGATGACAACACATCTGATGCTCTTGGTTTTTTTTGTCAAGCCAAGCAAGTCATTGACCATTTCCAGAGAGAAGCTTCTCCACACCAAGCTTGCAATAACTCTGACTTAAGGTCCAGCTCTGACTTGAGCCATGTGTGAGTGTAGACACTTAGCTATGAGTGGTTTTGTTTTGTTGATAACACTTGTATTATGATTTGGTGTATTTTGCTGATATTAACTGGAGACCTGTACTAATAATCAGATAGTTGGAGTCCAGGATACTAGCACTGGGGGAATTCACTTTACTTTATGTTGATTGGTTTCTCTGGGTGCAGTAGTGGCTAAAGTGAACTCCTAAAGCAGTGTCCTGGCAGCTGGTAGAAAAGTCTGGACATATATATATATATATATATACATGACTTGTCTGCCTATACTCATCATTAATTGTTGACTACAGCAGACTATTCATAATATTGCTTGAATGCTAATTAAAACAATACATACATTAATAAATTTTTAAAATTCTAAATTTGATATTTTCTGTTTGGTCTTTTGTTTAATGCATGTTTTCTGTATAGAATCCTCGAGCCAAGAATCTGTTATAATAATTATAATGGTTATTAGCACATTGTTAAATTTAATTTGTTAAATACTAAAATAAAAAGGATGAAATGATACCAATTCATAAATTTTAAAAAACTCGTTGCATGGCTTACTAAAGTCTTCATTTATTTATGATATAAACTTATAAAATGTTTCCTTTGGACCTGAAAAAATGTCATGGCTTGTTGTAAGAAACATCAAAAGAATAAAATAAAAATGTGTTGCCAATTTGATAACCCAATACCTGGTACTGGTACCGGTACTAGCTATTTCATGTCAAAACTGCTACTAAGTAAGAAGTGAAGGTTATAAATAGACAAGTAGTAAGTTTATAGACTAGTTTTATTCAAGTTTCCATAATGAATACATTTTTTGAAATTATATTATTTTTAATTTTTTTATGTCACTTCCATGACTGACTGTTATTTGCCTAAAAATAATAATTAGTAAATCAGGGCTCACTGTAATTGTAATGTTAATTTTTAGGTTATAAAGTAAAAGAATATATACACAAATATAAATCTTAAATAACTATACAAAATATCTCTATATACTTACAATTACAAAATATGTCAATAAATTAATTAAATACAAAACAACAAACACTTAATACTTATTACCATCTGAATAATTTTTAAAAAATACAAACTTGCAGAAAGTTACTTCAAACTTTAAGTTTTATTACAAATTAAGTGGAGAGTAAAGTTTGAAGCCAAAAGTAAATCACCCAAACTATTTTTTAACAAAAAGGTAAAATTGGCAGATGATTTAATCTGATAAATACATGGCCTTAATCTAGGTCAATTAAACTTCCTTCAAAATGGATCTTATTAATTACGCTGAATGATTTGAAATATTTATTTAATCACTAAACATAACTTTTAATTGTCCTTTCTACAAAATGAAAATAATTTAAACACATAAGTTTGTATATTATTTTGCTTTCAAAATTACAGGATCTTTGAACACTCTCTTGAACTTGATGCACTTTCTAAAATAGTCACAGTTCATTGGCGCCATTGATTGAGAAGCAAGCCCTCATTTTGTAAATATATATACACCACAAAATACATCTGCACACATAGACTATTCTAGTTACTTGTAAATTATATGATGATTTAATGATAATTATAAAATACACTGCAATCTCAAAATACAAGTAAAAAATGTAAATTTGAGCATGTTATTATAATTTTGGCTTTACTTCCCTATGTAAAAAATTTCCTATGTAATTTTTTTTTTAAGGTAACCTCAATAAGTGTTTTAACAAATTTTGAAGCTATAATATAATGCTTGTACAGTTCTTGTGTTAACAATGAATAAAACTACATATTCAGAAAGCCAATAGTGGAACATGACATGTTTAGGCTTGAAGAGAAAAAAAAAGACAGAGCAATTACAAGGTCTTTTTGGTTAAATGAATCCTTCAGCAAAGACAAAACAAGAAACAGAAATGCTCTTTTAGAGACTTTGAGAACTACATTTTAATCAGAATCTTTGAACCTATAAGTTTTAAATATCTATTTATTTGTTTTGTCTTGTCTGCTGAAGAAGGCATTAAGCCGTAACGTCCTTGTAATTGTGCTGTCTTTTTTTTTTTCAAGCCTAAAAATATCTTTTTGCCCTTTTTATTTACTTTGCTCGACTTGAATGCAGTTCCTCATATTATGAGAGAGCAAAGCTGTTCTTTATTCAACAGAACATATATAATTAGATTTTTTTTTATTGCATTAGTCAAAAGTTTTCTTTTAGAACCTATAAGTTTTAAATATCTATTTATTTGTTTTGTCTTGTCTGCTGAAGAAGGCATTAAGCCGTAACGTCCTTGTAATTGTGCTGTCTTTTTTTTTTTTTCAAGCCTAAAAATATCTTTTTGCCCTTTTTATTTACTTTGCACGACTTGAATGCAGTTCCTCATATTATGAGAGAGCAAAGCTGTTCTTTATTCAACAGAACATATATAATTAGATTTTTTTTTATTGCATTAGTCAAAAGTTTTCTATTCACATGTTATAAATATAAAACGCATTAAACAGGACAACTGTTCAATGTAAAATATCTTGTAATGGACGGACATAATACATTAGTTATTGCTAATTTTACTTATCACTTATTTAATATTGAACTAAATATTCAGCTATTACTAACTGAACTTTATGTAAGCTTTTTGTCATGACTGATTGTATTGCCTTGTCATGATTAAACACTGGTTCATAAATCATCCAGCATCTCTGATGACTTCCTTGATGACTTGATCACACCCAAAACCAAATGTGCAGGGTAAAATCATTTTATTATTACTTACTTAATAAATGCTGGAAAACAGAATAAAACCTATTAAACACATGAGAGAGAAAAGTTCTCCAGAAAATATATGGACCAACAAAGGGTAAATATGGATGGAGAATACAAACCAACCATGAAGTGTTCAGTCTATATCAGGATCCTATGTTAGTAACAGAAATAAAATTAAAATAATATAAAGTAGCAGAGGAAAGCGGCTCAAATGCAGACCTAGGCTTAGATGGATGGATGAAGCATGGAAAAGAAAAGTAATGGTTAGATCTGAGTGGAAGGAAGTAGTGAGGCAGGCCAAAGCCCTACAAGGGTTGTAGCGCCACAGAGATGGATAATAAATGCTGGGTAGTCATTTATCAGATTAAATTTGTGACCTGATGTCAAGACTCATTTGAACCAACTGACACTTGGTCGTCGGAGAGAGAATTGACTCCATCCTTTACCACATCTTTTTCACTGTCTCGCTTTTCCCTTGGTGTAAGATCTGTAAGCTCAGCAAGCTGCTGATGCTGCACTTTGTCCAGAGCTTCCAGCCTGAGTCGTAAGACTTTGAGATCTTCCTGATGTTGTTCTTCCTGTAAGACACAAGGAATAGTTACAAAAAAATATCTATGGTCAATAAATACTTTACTTAGAATTTTTAAATAAACCAAACAAAATTTTCACCAAAGTTTATTGATTTCAATGTGTTTATTTAATATAATTTCTTTTTGATGAGTTTTTTGTAGATCAGATATTTTGTGAATTAAACATATTTTGGTTCTAGAGGAAGGAAATGAAATAAAAATATTATTTATTTAGTTTTTTTTGGTCATGAATGTTTAGAGTGACATAAATTGCTTGAATAACTCTAAAATTTATTTTTTTAAATGTATATAAAACATGCTGCAAAACATTTAATTTATTCATTCAATATTCATGTATAGTTTAGCCTGTGGGATAATTAGAAAATTTAATTTTACTCGAAACAATCAAACATTTTTTGGGGCAAAAAAAGAATAAGGTAAGGTTTACAAAAAATTAAGTCCACGAATTTCCAGTTGCCAAAATTTAATTAATTATCAAGCATTACCTTAAGAACCATGCATGCACATTGAGGGAGGAGCTTGGGGGGGGGGGGGGGGGGGGTGTGTTGACAGCAGAAATCTATGTATATTAAAAAATTATACAATAATCATCCTTAAATTTTGGCAGTCCAAAAATAGCATATTTATATCTTGAATGCTATATCACACAATGTTTTGTAGGAATTATTGTCATAATGTTGCCTAGTGTTATTACAAATGAACTTGCTAGATATCGCTCAAATAGTACTCAGTAGTAGCAGTACTACAGTATAATATTTTGTCCATGGCATGTTCAATGTGTGTGTGACATATGCACCCCCTGGGCTACGCCAGTGGTTCCTCAATTTTTTTTAATTCCTTGCGCTTATGCCACATTTAGGTTTTCACCAGGCGACCTTTGTTAATTCTAACAAATACAATTCGAAATAGCCAATACATAAATAAAATAAAATAAAGGGTTGGGTACAAAATCTAGTAACTGCAAACAGTAATTATTCAAGTGTTGGCACTGGGCGGGCCAGTAAAAAGATGATTTTTGGGGCCCCTAGTCTTTCTGACGTATATGGGATTTTATATTTAATTCGTTATGAACATCTTATCTAAAGATGATTTTGGTGCCCATTGTGACTGCCCTCTTTGCCACACTCTCATGACTCTGCCAGAGCGGGTGTATTATGGGAACCACTGAGCTGGCCAAACAGTCTGCGTTGTAAACCCATGAAACATTTTAAAAAATTTATTATTTAAAAAACGTCACAATTATATATAAATGATTTGATTTCGTGGGGGGGGGGTGGTGTTTGTGTCCAAAAGCTGCTTGTAAGTTAACATTTGGGGGATGTGTGTCCGTCCAAAAAGTATGCATGCAACAGTGAATGGTTGAAAATGTGACCTTTTTTTTTTTGCATTTATTTACTAAATGGATTTCCATTGATAGTTTCATCTGGTATAAGAAATAATAAACTATTTTTTCTTAAACTTTTTAAACCCATGAAACATTTTAAAAAATTTATTATTTAAAAAACGTCACAATTATATATAAATGATTTGATTTCGTGGGGGGGGGTGGTGTTTGTGTCCAAAAGCTGCTTGTAAGTTAACATTTGGGGGATGTGTGTCCGTCCAAAAAGTATGCATGCAACAGTGAATGGTTGAAAATGTGACCTTTTTTTTTTTGCATATATATACTAAATGGATTGCCATTGATAGTTACAGCTGGTATAAGAAATAATAATCTAATTTTTCTTAAACTTTTTTGAAGTTAAAAAATCAATTTAAGACTCACTAATTCATTATCAAAGTTGGACTGGTTGAGAAGAGCGGATGCATCAAGCTGGACTTTGGTCACTTTACTGTGGCAGTAGATGGTTGTATTGTCTGATGGAATAGAGAAAAGGATGGTACGGAACTCTTGGTGGCGCCGCCACAATTCTTTCCACTGCTTACGAAGGTGGTTATATTGATCGAATGGCACACACTTTCTGGAAAGGTCAAAAACAAAACATATAACTTTCAATGATCTTTTTGATGCATTCATGAAGTAGATCAAATCTCTAGACATAGAATATAACCTTATGTACCCTACAAATTTTGTACATTTACCACATTGAGTAGATCATAAAGTACAACCTATTTACCGTATGAATTTTTAAAATTTACCTGGTCAAATAAACAACCTACACACTTACATTATGAAATACAGACTACCATTTATGTATAAATACTGCAGCGACTACTGTGTTGTATGGCCAGAGTAAACCAGTAATAATTTATATTGAAACTAGTTGCTAAGCAGATTTGGTGTACCGGGTATTGGCTCTATTAAGAAGCAAACATAACTTCACAAAACTGTGATTTTATTTCCTGCCTCACCATTTATTATTTTATTTGTGCCCACATTCTTCAGTAAAAACTTTCATATAATTCAATTCAGGTATTTTTTAAACTGAGAAAGGCTTTTAGTTGAAATGTTTTACCTCATATTCTGTATTAACTTCACCTAACTTACATACTGACAGATCATGTTTTTATATCTTCTCAAGCACTATCTCATAAAAAAAATATTACTTCATTCTTTAACCCAGTGGTTCTCAACCTTCATAATGCCCCAACCCTTCAATACAGTTCCTAATGTTGTGGCGACCCCCAACCACAAATTGTTTTCGTGGTTTCTTCATAACTATTGATTATATGCATTTTCCAATGGTCTTAGGCGATCCCTGCAAAAGGGTCGTTCGACCCTCAAAGGGGTCACGACCCACAGGTTGAGGACCGCTGCTTTAACCCTTTGTAGATATCCTGACAAAGCTGAGAACTGATTCAAAGTTAAACTTTAGAGGGCACCCCTCTAAGAACTTACTGTAAAGCTTTTTTCTCCAGGTCCAGTTCTGTGTTCTGGGCTTCAAGCAGCATTAGTTTATCTTTAAGCCTTTCAGCCACCAAGGCTGTTTTTTTCTTCAACTTGACAAAAGAAAGACATCAAGAGTACATTAGCCATATAGAATATCTTTGGGTTTTTTTTCATCAGTTTAAAATTTAATTTTTAACAAAAAAATGGTGAACATTTCACATTTAAATTTGAGCAAATTTACCAAAAATAACACTCAACAAATTTGAAGGAAAAAATTTAATTCTTAAAAATAAATTTTAATAAACAGTCTTTAAGAATGTACTCAGTGCTTTATCTATGATGGTCTGTCATTTTTTAAGTTAGAAAACTAGTTTTAATGAATTATATTTATGTAAGAATTAATTGTACAAGATGCAATTGATAATGTCCATTAATTACGTCAACAATTTTTGACCCCTCCCCACCTTGTCAACAACTGTCAAACTTTCGATGACCCCCTATTTAATTATGTCAACATTTTATAACACCCCACCCCCCAAAAAAAATGAATTATAATATAAATAAATTTACAAATACATTTGACTTTGTGCTGATCTATTTAAATGACACATACAATTGTTAGGAAATCATTTTATTACATGTTTAGCTTGTTACTCAACAAGTTAACAAGTTTTTACACTTAAATTTTATAATGCAGAATCTATTAAACGGTTTTTAAGGAATAAATATCATTGTTTGTGGAAGTATAACTATGATTATTGTCAGTATAGCTGACAATTATAGAATAGTTTCTAGCTGCTATTATCTTCCCATGGAGTAGCCAGGTGTTGCTGTATCGTAACAATGGACATCAGGGACATCATTTGGGTAGGGCAGGGAGGCGTTTGCCGCCCCCGCCCCCCCCCTCTNCCCCCCCCCCCGATTTTGCTGGTTTTATTTAAATTGCTATGTATTGTGGCGCCTCCAGCAATAAACAACTTAACAAGCCAACCAAATTTGTTTCCCCCCCCCCTCCCCACTTTTCCCTGGAAAAACACCTGAAATGACGCCCCTGATGGGCATAGTCTATAGTAGCTGTTTATCATTTTCATCTTGTGGAACTGATATACCTGACAAGTCGACATGATCCTTATCTAACCATTCAGCACTTAAAATAGAAGTATTGTCGGTGTGAGTAATAATTGCCATAAGCTCTCTCTATTGGACACCGATGATTTGGTGATTTTTTTTAATTTAGGGAGCGGATTAAGAGAAAAATGTCAGAAAAGAGTTTGTTAAAATAATGTAGTCAGACAATTTTTAAGATTAAAATTTTAATAGAGAAAACACGATTGTTGATGTCAACTTATCTACCCCCCACCCCCCTAAAAAATTTCAAACATTTCCACACCCCCCCCAAACCCTTTATTTTGTTGACATAATTAATGGACGACCCCTAAGGGCTACTTTTTAAAGACTTTCTCCTAGACATTTATGACTATTTACACTCATTAAATTGTTTAAAATAATGTAGGAACCAGTCAATTTCTAAGGTTAACATTTTAGTAGAAAAAACATATTATTGACATCAACTAATCTAAACCTCCCCCTCCCCCTTGTCGTAACCTTTCCAAACCCCCTCCCCTTCCCCCCTATTTTGTTGACGTAATTAATTGACACCCCCTAAGGCTCTATCTACCATCCTGGTGATGCATTGAACATATAATCCGAGACTGAATTATCGGAGGGTGAATCACCATTTATAAAATCTACTGGGATTGTAAAGAAACTGTATTTGAACCTCGTAAAACATTTGGACGTACATATTTCTCTATGTGTGGCTGATGTCTGGAGGTACTTACCTCTTTATTTATGGCTGATGTCTGGCAGTACAGTACTTTTTTTATTAATGCTAAAGTCTGGAGGTACTTTACCTTTTTATTATTCCCAATGTCTGGCGGTACTTTACCTTTTTATTATTGCTAATATCTGGCGGTACTTTACCTTTTTATTATTGCTAATATCTGGCGGTACTTTACCTTTTTATTATTGCTAATATCTGGCGGTACTTTACCTTTTTATTATTGCTAATATCTGGCGGTACTTTACCTTTTTATTATTGCTAATATCTGGCGGTACTTCACCTTTTTATTTTGTGGCTGATGTCTGGCAGCACTGTACTTTTTATTTATGGCTGATGCACAGCTGAACTTTACCTTTATGGTTGTACTTTACCTTTTTATGTATGGCTGATGCCCGGCTGTACTTGCTCTGGGCCTGATCAAGTTTCTCCTCCAATTCACGAATTCTCATCTCTAACTGAGCTCTGTCCTCAGCCATGGATGACCGCTGCTGGAGCAGGATGACCTAAATAAGAGAAATAAAAAGCTTGCCATGTTCAATTATCAATGTGTATTATGATAAGAAATACACGATTAGTTTGCAGAGAAATGCCAAAATAAGAAGCTGAATAAAAAGCAATTACATAAAACAAAACTTATTAAAATCTTTAATGCTTTAGAAACACACGGAAAGAAAGTAATAATTATTCATTGCATGTCTTTTCTCCCCATAACATTTGTCTTGACCTCATGATTATTTTGTAATCTATCCAGCTGTGATTGGGTCATTTTCAACTCTTCCCTGAGCAGCTCTGCGTTGTTCTTCAACCTCATGTTGGAGTCTGTCAGTTCATTCTCAGCTGAGTTAAAAGTGCTCAATTCTGTCTCTAATTTGTGAACGCGAGATTTCAATGTGGAATTTTCAGATCGTTCTCTTTCCAGCATATCCTGTAGACTTTCCATGTGACTAAGACGAGTCCTGTAAGTATTCAATATTTTTAAAAAATAAATTATCAATCAATAAATATTGGCTCTGAGAAACAAGAAAACACAGTGTTGGAACCATTACCTGTGGACATTTCATTGTCTGTCACAAGAGCGTATGTCTCCAATATGTTGGTGATTTAAAACTAAGCTAAGCAGCTAGATTATTAACTAATTTATACAGAAAATTGTTTGAGTCATATTTTATACTTGGCAAGCTCATCAACTTTGTATTTTATACTGGGGCAAACTCATCAACTTTGTATTTTATACTGGGGCAAACTCATCAACTTTGTGTTTTATACTGGGGCAAACTCATCAACTTTGTATTTTATACTGGGGCAAACTCATCAACTTTGTATTTTATACTGGGGCAAACTCATCAACTTTGTATTTTATACTGGGGCAAACTCATCAACTTTGTATTTTATACTGGGGCAAACTCATCAACTTTGTGTTTTATACTGGGGCAAACTCATCAACTTTGTATTTTATACAGAAGTCCAGAATCATGCACACTGTAATAAATAAATAGTGGAAAAGGGTATGTTTAGGCTTGAAAAGACCAGACAATTCAACAGACATTTCCACTAGACGCCTTCTTCAGCAGACAGTACAAAACAAGAAACAACAGATCAGTTAAATTAAAAATAGAAATTTTTTTTTTTCAAAAAACTCAATAATCTCAATGTAGCTGGATGTTCAGAACAGGACACGAACAGGCTATATAATAAACGGTTAAGAAAGTGAAAAATATAACCAAAGATAAACAATAAAACTTGGCAGTAATTTCAAAGATATTAAAAGTGCTGTAATCTAAGTAGTTTTAGATAGACTGCTAACACACTTGACACTGATGAGTTCTCTCTCAGCCTGATCTTTGGCAGCATTGGCCTGACTGACTCGCTCATTGCACTTTTCCTGGTCAACATGTCGCCGAGCATCGTCATCAATACGCCTTCTCTCCAACTCTTGAAGCCTGGTTTCTAGATCAAATCTGGAAAGTTAATGTGGTATGGAATGTTAATCAATAGTTGACAGCCACCTCAAAGTCAATTGCTGAGAAATAAGTTCATTTTATAAACACCATGTCACAACTAGATACCTGATGACTTTTTCAACAAATAAAGCAGTATCGCAACTTTATCTATTTATTGACATTCCTTGATCCAGACCTTGGACTAGTTATACACTAAACATTGTAGGGCATACAAGTGACCTTGGACTAGTTATACACTAAACATTGTAGGGCATACAAGTGACCTTGGACTAGTTATACACTAAACATTGTAGGGCATACAAGTGACCTTGGACTAGTTATACACTAAACATTGTAGGGCATACAAGTGACCTTGGACTAGTTATACACTAAACATTGTAGGGCATACAAGTGACCTTGGACTAGTTATACACTAAACATTGTAGGGCATACAAGTGACCTTGGACTAGTTATACACTAAACATTGTAGGGCATACAAGTGACCTTGGACTAGTTATACACTAAATATTGTAGGGCATACAAGTGACCTTGGACTAGTTATACACTAAACATTGTAGGGCATACAAGTGACCTTGGACTAGTTATACACTAAATATTGTAGGGCATACAAGTGACCTTGGACTAGTTATACACTAAACATTGTAGGGCATACAAGTTTAAGGGACTTTGGTGCATGTGCCTGAGATTAGTAGGTATTTGTTTGTATTAAGACTGGACCTTAAGATGAACTCATTGTGCCTGAGATTAGTAGGTATTTGATTGTATTAAGACTGGACCTTAAGATGAACTCATTGAAGGTATGCATGGGATCAATAGGGAGAATTATTGTTTTTAAAAAATTTAAAATGAAATGTATTTAAAATATGTATATAAATTTGCCTAGATATGTATGAAACAAATTAATGCATATGCTTTCATTTGGTCCATGTGAGATGTTAAAGTGACTGACTTTTCATTCTCAACTTTGGCCATCTTTGAGAATTCTTCCTCCCTTGCACATTGAACTCTCTGCACTGCCTCCCTCTCTTTCTCTTCCAACATGTGCTGAAGTTGTTGCACTTTACTCTCTGCTATGTCCACTTGATGTCTCAGATCTGCCAGTAAAGAGAAGACAATTTTGTAAAACTTATCCAAAGCCTAACATTTATCACTAACAAATTACATAGAACAAAATTACGTAGCTTTAATTGAACACTATAAAAATTGTAGTTACACTCTACATTTTATTTAGTTGAAAATAATAAGATTAATTCTTGCCATCCTATTCATTGCAAATCCATTATCTATAACAGTCTACCTACTCCATTCTATAATTCAAAACAACTTAGCATTATTCAACTTTTGGCTTAAGTCTTGGATAAATCATGTCAGTTGTCTTTATGAAAGACGCAGCGATAGTAAAAAGATTTTATTCCATGAGATATATGACCACCTTCCACTTCATTTCTCAGTCTGTCTCTTTCTTTCTCCAACTCTCCCCTTTGTTTCAACATCTCCATCTTCAAATCAGAGAGGTTGACCTTTGACCTGTGAATGACCTCCTCTGTGTGACCCTTGAGTATGGTGTTTTTTTTCTCCAATTCATGTATTTCCCCTCTCAATTTGTTGTGCTCTGTGGAAGATGCCATAACTTCCCTTTGCAAATTTTCCAGCTGTCTTTTCAGAGATTCTCGCTCAGCCTGTGGTAGAAAAGTACATCATGTCGTTTTGTAAAGCAGTTAAATCACGTCTTTGGAATATCAGATGCCCTGAGGGATACAGCTAAAAAAAACTATTTTATTTATAGATAGCAGGACTATTTCAACAAATATAGCTGTAAGTTTAAGTAAAGATGAAATATACTGGCATTAAAAAATGGAATGTTAACTTATTCCTGACAGCAGTGCCAAGTCCGTACTTAATTTATATTCCTGAACAAAGGTAAGTAGCTCTGTTTTGCTACTGATTAACATTTGTAAAATATTTTTTTAGCTGCTAAATGTTAATTAATATGAATTAAGGTTAAATGCATCCAGAAATGAATTAGGTTTAATAAAAATGTAACATAACAGTGAAAAAATAATGAGGAATGAGAAAAAATTAATTTTGGCACCTTGGATGTTACAGACGCACCGAACTAAAGCACAATTAGATTTAAAACGC
Source organism: Lymnaea stagnalis (assembly GCA_964033795.1). Taxonomy (NCBI): domain Eukaryota; kingdom Metazoa; phylum Mollusca; class Gastropoda; family Lymnaeidae; genus Lymnaea; species Lymnaea stagnalis. The sequence continues at coordinate 548,747 of CAXITT010000012.1, forward strand.
AACAAAATAAAAACATCTGTTTTTAAAAAAACTGAAATCATGCAGAATGAGGCCATCACTGTCTTGAGGGACGCCAAATTTTGTTGCTATTTTTAAATAAAAATGAGAGAGGAGTGTTGCTCATGGAGCAGAAGTTTTGTAGGGTGGAGCATGGGGGGCTAATGCTTTTTGACAACAAATCCCCTGAGCATGTAAACACATAATGACATTTTTGCATAGAATAGCTATTCACAAACACAAATTTGACCATAATTTATATATTTTAATGATAAAGTAGGCTATATGACTGAAAAATCGAGTGAGCAAGTAAGTAAATTTTATAAGGTTAGAAATGTTAATAGTATTTTGACAAAATGTTAGCAAAATCCAGGGGGGGAGAATTTGCTCCGCCCCTACAGACACCAGGGATGTCGCTATGCACCGGAATGCATTTTTATGCATCTATCGGAACCCCTAAAGGATGCATTTAGTCACAACTGCCTGGAATGAAATTATTAACTTTCAATTAAACACATGATTTTAGAAAAAACATATTTACAAAAGTTTTATTTATTAACAAAATTTGGAATGATTAGGCCATGGAAACTTATTCATTACTTTATACGCTTATTACATTTTTTTACATCATTATTTCCACATTGCACGTTTTGCATTTTAGCCCAATTTTTTCTGATACAGGAATTAAATGCATATATTATATGTACAGTATTTCTAATCAAAATAGAATAATAACTACTAGCCAGACAATTTAAATAAATAATTAATTTGTTACTTAGGTGAAGGCCATTAGTGATTCAATTAGTGATTCAATAAGTTTTAGACAGTTTTAATTGGGACGGAAATCACATATTTAAAACTTTTCAAATTCTTGTACACAAGAGCAGGATTTTGTCGACTTAATTCTTGCTGTTTAATATGTCTGGTGCCCCATGGAAATAACACCTAATATTGTACCTAAAGATCTCTCACCTCTATTGTTCTAATAGTGGCCTGTTGATCCGAAATCTGCTTGGCTTGTGTATGGTTGACATTATCGGAGTCTAGGCTTAGCTTCTCCTTCTGAGCTCTGACCTCCTCAAGCTCAACTAGCAACTCTTTAACCTGAACAAATTAGCAGCTTGATAAAAGATATCATCCTTAAAAAAAATTCACCAACAACTATGAGCAGATCTAGAACTTGGTTATAATATTATAAAGTGCATGTACAAGCTCGGGGATGCTAGGGTGGGCTAGGGGACTGAAATGTTAATATAGACTCAATAAACTACATTACTCAGTACAGTTAAGATCAACATGCGGGAAAGAAACAAACATTTTTAAAAAGTAAAATTAAAAAATGCAAGCTATTATTTTCAATTATAAAATACTGAATAATTTTAAGTTGAAAGGATCTATAATTTCATAGGCTTTCTGTGAAAAACAACTGATTATTATTTAAACATTGTTTATTAGCTCATCATTTAACCTCAAATACATCTACAGATTTTGTCATCTTTGCTAAATTTAAAAATTAAACAAACAAAAAAAAGTGTTGACAAATGGGACATAAAATTTATACCTGTAGATACAACTGAGCATTCTCCCGTTGTAAAACCCTGACTTTCTGAGTATCTTGATCAGTCTCAGCTTGAACTTTGGTAATAGTGGTATCACGATCCTGACGCACATTAGTGAGCTACAGAAATCATTAAAATTAAAGTCATCATTTTTATATTACACATTCTACACATTTCTTGGACAGAGAATGAAAAAGGTAAGCATTAAATAGAAACTTGAGTTTGACAAAATTTTGAAAGAAATATCTAATACATTGATTTTTAAATTTAAAGATTGCTTCCATCTAAAAGAAATGAAAAGAAGGTTTACACAACACAAATGAGTCAAATCAGTCAATACTTCCAGGCAATGCTTAACTCAAAACTCAACAATAGAAACACTAACAGAGTGCAACTTTTTTTCATTTAAATAAAATCAATTTTATAATTGTCACCATTATAATTAAGGATAGCTTTAACCTAATGAAGGATAGCTTCAGAACCTATCTTTCTTTTTCCAGGAAACTGAGCCCTTTTTGGCAATGACGGTTTTGGCATACGAAAGGAATCATTCAATTTTACTCATAATTTAAGATCCCATGTAACTTTGTTTCAATTTAAAAATAACTTAGACATATATGGAAACTACATCTCTGAAGTATGCAGCTTCAGAATATGCCATGCCATTCTATGTCATCAAAGTTCAAGGCCATATGGTCTATGAAATTACATTATTGAACTAGAATATATTTTGTTAACCCCCAAAACTTTTTAAATGCATTAATTTGTGGACAAAACATATTTTAACAGTCCAGACATTTTTCCTTGAATCATGTCTAGTTTAACTGCTTCATGAAGGCCTATTTCAAAGCACTTCTAATCAATGCTCAGATCTGGCTTTGCTAATGCATTGTTACTAGTGTCACAACAAGATTTATAATAACTTGAACAAATTAAAAGAACTTTCATACATAAATTATTATTAAAACTACACTATTTAGCTTTCACTTTCATTTACCTAATAACAGCAATCAATTATCAAAACTGAGAGATTGTTTGAAATTTAAACTACCTGTTCATGTATTCTCATTACTGCTAGTACTAAGTCAAAGTCAAAAGACCTGTCTCTGTACTGTGCTTCTTATCATAGCATTGCCTCACTTTGAAAAGTGGGATATGGAGGCATTAAAAAAAAAAACTAATTGAAAGAAGAAAATGAATCCAAGTTTAAAATAATAATTTCAAAAACATATTTCCTAGCACATTTTTTTTATTGACAAAAATCAAATCAGGCACAACCGATTTCAAAACTGAAAATATACCCCTATAACATAACTCTTTACCTCTATATTATGTTGCTTTATTAAGTCCTGCATTTGTTGTTGATGCTCTGCATGATCATGTTCAAATTCAGCTTTCAAGAAAGATAATTCATAACGTATTTTGCTCAGAGCAGATCTGTACTCTTCCACCTCCCCTTCTTGCTTTTTGGCCTTTTCTCTGTACAGCTGCTCCAGCTCATCAACAATCTGAGCTTTTATTAACTCCAATCTCTGAGGTGTGATCATCTAAAGAATTAAATAAAAATCATGCAAGATAAGTCACATAGAAATATTTGTGGTAAAAATTTAAAGAGTAAGAACAATTAGGGAAAATTGATTATAGCTTTATCATAATTAAAACTGAAAAAAAATATTTATCTTTAAGACTTTTTTTTTAAAATTAATTAAGATATGACGACTTTATTAAACAAGTCTATAACTAATAACACCTTTGTTCATGACAAACATGATACCTTTGTTTTCATTTCCTCAACTTCTGCAATTTTCTCAGCCAAGTCATGACTACACGCTTCATACATAGCCAAATATTTATCCTTCACAACACGAGACTCCTCGATAGTTGATTTATTTTCAGCCTCCAGCTCAATTAGCTTGTCCTGAAGTCTAGACAAAGTTTAGTGAGCATTAAAAAATAATCAGATGATTATTTTGTAAGTTTTATTATAAAGTACAAAGTTTAAAAAATTAAAAAAATAAAAGACATTATAAAAAAGCCACTAATTCTTTTGGATGGTTAAACAGCTGTTTTTGAAAAGGTTAAACATAACCATATTAAAAAGAGAATGATAATAGCATAAAAAATATTTTTGTGGTATGTAAAACAACTAAAAAGATTACAAGGCTAACCTTGTGTGCTCTAGTTTTAGTTGCTGATAATTTATCTTATGTTTTTCAGCCCTGGCTTTCTCATCAGTGAGCAATTTTTGTAGTTCTGTTTCTAAGGTGAGCCTCGGTAACTGGCTGCCAAGACTTGCACCAAGAGCACCACCAACTGCCATGACACCAGAGGTTTGATAGCTTGTACTGGACATTCTGTGATTTTTCTCAGTCAATTCCTACAAATTTGGGATGAGCAATTTTGTTAGATTATGTGAATGCAGATCTGCCTACCTTCGAACTCCTAAAATCATAAAAGATTGTCTCAAAATCATACAATACATTATCTTAATAATAAATTAATAAACATACAGTTAATATAATGTATACAATAACTATTAGAATCGCATGTCCAGTTAAGCTGGCAGCAAAAAAAGCTACCTTCCAAAAGTAGATGATAGTGTGATCTGCTGTCCTTTTGTTTTGCAGACGCGTATATGCAAAAGATATCAATTAACATTTTGGTGAACATGCAGTTCACATTATCACAGTCTGGTATCACACTGGTAAAAATAAATTTACTGGTGAAATTAAACGGGATTCAAACTCAAAGTCAGTTCAGCATAAAATAAATTTATTGAATTAAGAATCAATCAACAAATGAGGACATCATTTACAAAACCTAAAAAGTAACTTGAGAATTATTTTTAGCAAAAAGCTTTTTTTTTTTTTTTAATATAAGAATCAATATACATTAAGCCTATTTCCCGTTAACATATTATAAAGCTGCAGATGGGTGAAAGGAAGCAGAGTGTTAGAACCAAATGGGGCTATTGAAAATCCTACAGCCGTTTTATGAGTTCTAAACATAGATCTCATAGGCCCTCTCAGTATGTCAAAATCTAATGTTGCTTTGCGTAACAGTTGAAAATGAATTATCGTTTTGAAAAAAATTATAGCTGGTTTTCAGTTTTTGCACTTGCCCAGGTTCAGCTGAACGAAATATTTATGTCACAAAGTTATGCAATACAGCATTAAAGCAAGCAAAAGTGAGGATTGACTAAAACTTACACTAGAGCAACTAAGCTAATATTAATTTTGCTGTGTCAAATGAGTTTGAGAAAACACAAAACAATCATATGACCATCATTACGAAAACGGGGCAGTGTTATTTTTATAGACTTGAATATTTGGACACCCTCAAAGCACACCCGTACACAAAATCTTCTAAATCAAAACCACCACCTTCAGGGCAAACACAATGTAATAATAGATGGTCCCCAACCAATCTATTCACGGGTAGTTGCAGAGAGAATCTAAAACTAACAACCGTAAATGTATTTTTTAAATTGTTTTAATCTGAAAAACTACCAAAATTTATATATGTTCAACCCTGTCGATTTAAATTGCAGTTCTGACAGGTCTAAGCATTCAATAGTAAGAGATATCTCAAAATCATAAATTTTACACCAAAATTGTAAATAGGTCTGGAAAGTATTGTATTGTACTTTGAGGGAGAAACAAAACTGCGGGATAAAATATGACACCCAGGCTTTGGGAAGAAGAGTCTTTTTATCAAAACCTCTTATTCTACTTGACAAGGCAGGGAGGGTTTCTTTTAGGCATCTCTCCACTGATAGATGTCCTGCCCCCAATCCAAATTGAAGACAAAGATATAAAAATTATTTAAATTTAAAAAAGTGATAAATCATTAAATCACAAATTATATAAAAATGTTTAAGTTTCAGAAAATCTTACTATGTAAACATCAAAAATGTTTGTGGATTTTTGTTTGTTGGTTGTTAGATCCATGAAAGTAAAAGTGCCTCAGTTTAAGTCTAACTTCTAATTCTAAGCATTTTAGTTTTATTTCTTTTTTACAAAACTTACAATTTTTAAGATAAGATAAGATAAGATTCTTTTATTGATCCAAATAAATTGAAATGTTTTTTGATTGCATTATACATTTTCAGCACAAAAATAAAACAATTTGAACACAAGACATGTATAATAAATTATTTCAAACAGCCATTCAGTGAGTTCTCTTAGCAAAATTGGGGACTTATTTGTTCTCATTCAGATGTGTGACTTCAGAGGAAGCACGCCAGTAAATTCGTACAGATTGGGGAACAAAAGAATTTTTATATCGGTCAGTCCTCGCCCTGATGGAAAGAATTCATCCCGAACGGCCCGATCCTAAGTATCTAGGATGAAGAGGGTGGGATCTATCATCCAAAATGTGTTTAGTTTTTGCAAAAAATCTTTCTTCAAATAGTTCAAGTGAAGGATGTTTAGTTTGTGTTATGTTTCTAGCTTTCTTGATTAGTCGGTTTATGCTGTGTTTAATATCAGACGTTGAATTCCCACACCAGCAGGTAATACTGAAATTAAGCAGGCTTCCAATAGTTGCACTGTAGAATAAATTAACGACTTGCTTCTTTACGCCAAAATTGTACAGTTTTTTTGAGGTAGAACTCTAAATTTTTTAGCTAAATAACTAGTCAAAACATGCAAGCTAAAGACCTGAATGCTGACTTTGATTTCATTATTCATAATATAATATGATATAAATAATGTAATATAAAGTTAACTCTAGAGTCTGGAGCTTTTAAACTATCTCTGGACAGCTGTATTATGTGTAAATAATACAGTTACTGTTACAGTACCTACTTTAATTTAGCCAATAGACTTTTTAGCTTAATTTTTTAGTTTTAAGCTTAAACTTAAGCCCCTTACTCAACTTCCCAAAAAATCTTAACCCTAATTTTAAACTTTATTAACTTTTAATTGTCAATAGCAATAGTAATAAATAGTGTTAAACAATTGAGTCATTGACAAGTACAAACTTGTTCGTTTTCTATACTATTTTCTATGCATGTCTATACATTATACATAAATACTAAACTAAATACATTTAATATCTGCTCATGACATATCAAATACAATTTTGTTTTGAAATTATTTGCATTTCTGGTATAGCCCTTACATTAAACTGTGATATGGTCAGGCCCGCCATTCTCCTTAGAAATTGAAGGCTTATTGAAGGCTATATTTTACGTTATTTTCCATTTTGTAAAATTTGATCAGTTTAAGGTTTTTGGAAGTCAGATACCGGATGTTTACAAACGAGTTTAAATACCCCGAATCAATGTAATTTTAAAAAAAATATATATATATATATATATATATATATATATATATTTAAAAAACAAATAACAAAATGCAAAACACATATCGATAGAAGTTAAATTATTAAATGCTTTTAATTAATTTAAAAATCAGAGAATGAAAAAGTGTATTTTTGGAAGTCAGATACCGGATGTTTACAAACGAGTTTAAATACCCCGAATAAATGTAATTTTAAAAAAAATATATATATATATATATATATATATATATATATTTAAAAAACAAATAACAAAATGCAAAACACATATCGATAGAAGTTAAATTATTAAATGCTTTGAATTAATTTGAAAATCAGCGAATGAAAAAGTGTTTGTAATTCAACGAAATATCGTGAAAATGTATTTATGTAAGTTAAATTGGTACAAAAGAAAAGGTAATCTAACTAAAGACAGTAATGACTATATACCGATACACTTACTTTAAAATTAAACGAGGACGAAAAATCACTTCATTTTTTACTGATTTATTCTTTTAAACATATCGAGTAATATTGAAATAAATTAGATCTATATCCATTAAATTAAAATGACACTCTACGTTCAACTCATTGTCATTACAAAAAGTGAAAATGCGGGTGACTTTAAAAAAGTACATCCTTTTTATTATAAATAAATGTTATCTAACTTTAAGGACAAGGAGATATTAATTTTAAGTCATTTAAATTTAAGTTGGAAAAAAAAAACATATGTGCTGAGTTATTGGAATCGAACCAACGAACTAACATTATTAGCAAAATATATTGGCATCTTACTAATCTGAGACGCCACTTGCGTCATGACGATGTCTGTTAGGGGTTAGGTTATGAGCTTATTACTTAGGCTGTTGTTTTTTATATCAAACAATGAACAATAATATTGTTTTTCTTAAATTGTATTTGGAAAACAAAACAATTAACCTACCCAATAACCTTTCCCCCCCCCCCCCTAGCCTTTAGATCAGCAAATCTGCATTTGGAACCTCATCAGTGCACTATTATGTTCAAACATCCTCTTTTCTTCTTCTTTTACTTTTATTTATTTTTTTTAACAAAAAATGAACAAAAATATTTTTTTTTTTAAATTTTATTTGGAAAACAAAAAAATTAACCTACCCAAAAACCTTTCCCCCCCCCCCCCCTAGCCTTTAGATCAGCAAATCTGCATTTGGAACCTCATCAGTGCACTATTATGTTCAAACAGCCTCTTTTCTTCTTCTTTTACTTTTATTTCTAAAAATGGGCTCTGCATCTAATTCTATACCTATTTTTTTTTTAAGGTGACTTTTAGGGCATTTCAAAATCCGTTTGCACCATAATCAATTAAATAATCAGTAACACTATCATCAGTAACACTATCATTAGTGAAACTGCAGTAGATAGTTCCACAGAGCCGTTCTTCATAATTTTCCTGACAACATTTACCCTGCCTTAGATATCAGACATTTATCATTGACTAAAAAACATAATCTACCATTTGTGATGCAAGGGTTTCTGCTATCTGCTAAATGTCGCACTGAAAAATCAGACGCAGACATTTCTGAAAGTTCATAAAGAGCTTCTTGAATTCCCGTAATTTTACATTTAATGGTTTTGACACATTCAGAAAATCTCAACTAATTGTAAAATTTTGATTTATGTATACATGGTAAATAAATGACTTAATTATTGCAGAGAGAGATAATTAAATTACTTGCCACATTTCCAAGTGGAAATATTTTACACAAATCACAACTGTAATCAATTTACTTTAATTTTATGTATAATCTATTTATAAAACTAAACTTCTAAGATCGAGGGATTGCAAAGAGTTTATTTGCTTTAGGGCTTTGAATATGTACTGTTCTGCATAAATTAAAATTTGAATTCCACACTCCGGTGTGCGTCGAATTCGTAGTTGTTACCACCTCAACGACGGGTCTACAAATTTTTAGCAGCTTCTTGAGCCATGTGTTCAGCCATGGAAGATTATATGGATTATTTGCTGTAGCTGATGGGACATTAAAATTTTGATCTATGCTGTTGGATAAGGCATTTTTGAAGATCGACTATAGTGTATCTATATCCTCTCCCTAATTGTAATTTTTTAGGATGGCCTGTTCAGCGGCGGCGAGATCTAGCTTGATCTTGTCCCAGTTAGCATTACCTAACTTGTAAGATTCCCTGGGTTTCTGGCGCGTTATTTGAGCTTTGGAGTAGAAGTAAACCCCCACTGCGCCATGGTTAGATATGGCCGTAACACACGTGGATTGTTTAACAAGGGTGGGGTTGGACGTGAAGATTAGATCTAGGATTCTGTTTTGGCGTGTCGTTGTCTTCTCACTTGTGTTAGAAGTGAGGATGAGGTTAAGTTGACCAGTGATTGCTGAATGGTATTGTCTTTGCCGTTGGAGTGGGCAGTATGCTTGGTCCAGTCTATATCGGGACAGTTGAAGTCACCGGTGACGATGATGTCGCGTGGGTGCTTGCCGTTGGCTGTGAGAATGTTGATGGATTTTTGGAGTTCGTCGAGGTCGCACTGAGTTCTTTTGGGCATATAAAAGGCACCGATGTAGAGGTCTTTCTTGTTTTGTTTTTTTAAATTTAACCTTTGCACATACTACTTTGCAGGCTGTGACCAGGTGCGGTTGTTCCACTGATGTGAGGGATCTGTGAATCATGATGAAGACGCCGCCACCTTTTGTTGTGCGGTCATGACGATACACATTGTAATCCACCGGAAAGACCTCTGAGGACTTTTTTTTGGTCCAGGGTTGGTTCTTTCCCAGGTTTTATGCCACTGAGCCATGACTCTGTTTCACATATTATGTCGGGCTTGGTGTATTGGATGATGCCTGCGAGCTCTTGTCTCTTTGATTAGATGCTTTGGCAGTTGATATAAATTTAGTAAGCGGAGGTTTGCATTTTTGGGGTGGTCAGGGATAGAAAGGGAGATTGCAGGATGTCGTTTATGTTCTTGGGAGCTTGTGGGATGCCTTTGGGTGTGGTAGAGAAGTTGACTGGGATGGTGAGATTTTGGAGTACTAGTTCTATGCGGTGAGAATGGGTAAGGCATTCCTATAGATTCAGTGTTTGAATTGGGTGATGAGAGAGGGGAGAACGAGTTAGAGCAGTTCAGTTGGTAGCTGTGGAATGTGAAGCTGTCATTGTTGATGCTGTTGCAGCGTGGACAAGACCACGCAAAAGAGGGTTGATTCGTTTCGCCCTAGTTCACGGATAGATCGTCGGCACATAGCAAGTGGAACCTGATTCCACACGTGTCGCACACTATATACGCACTTGCCGTTCCAATTGACTGGCTCATGGCACAGTCCACAGGGGTTTATGTGCACATCCCCACACAAGATGACGATCAGGAAGGTGCTAGAGGGGTTGTGGGTGGGTCTTTCTCATACTATGTAAAGCTGGCGTTTGGAGAGTTTCATCCATATCTCAATGGAGCAGGGATTTAGTGTCCATTGCTTGGAGAGGGTGGTTTTATCCTTTACTGGTGCAGTTGGCGACCAGGTTTGCGTTGGTGGAGGTAGGAGCCTGTCTATGAACAGGTACATCATGTGTAGGAGTAGTAGGCCGCGGGTACTCCATGGGGAGAACGTGGGGGGGAGGCATGATAGGGTGTATAGATCAGATGGGAGGGATATGGTGGTATATTGGAGCCGGCAACAAATTACTAGGTTTAGTGATATCCTATGTTGGCAAAAGACCACCCTGTATAACTGTGCCTGCTGATGATGGCTTGTTTTTATTTGTGACTCTGGCGGCAATGCTCCATGAGCTCTAACACATCGACGGCTAAAATATTCAAATGCTATCATCCAAACAATTTGCAATAGCAGAAACATAACTAGAGTGTAAAGGTTCTCTGCAGTATTACATTACAAACATAACTAGAGTGTAAAGGTTCTCTGCAGTATTACATTACAAACATAACTAGAGTGTAAAGGTTCTCTGCAGTATTACATTACAATCTGTCTCAAAATGAAGAAAATGATCGGAGAGTTACACTATTTTTGAAATGTCATTTTTCTTAATTATGGGGAAATTTTCTATTCAAATAAAGTAAACCCAATAAAATTTAAGCATACAATAAGTACAATAATACAACACTTACATCAACCAGTGTGAGGTCATTATGGCTATATTTTTCAAGCTCAAATTTGGTGGCATTGTCAGTGGTAAACACTAGATTTTAACTTTAATATTTTACTGAAACCCTGTGAGAATAAGGAAAATCTGTTTTTTATAAATGTTCTTGCCCTTATTTACCAGACAGACCAATGTTCAACATCACAGGTTTGGACAAATTTACTTCATTAAAAGAAGAGCTCTTAGCATCCATAGACAAATGAATATGCCATCACCAGATAACATTTATAAATGTATAATAACTTTAGAAAGAACGAAATTTTCACCACTGCAAAAAAATAAGTCTGAAAACAAAGTTACTTGTATGCAACAATTATAAATAAGGTCTTGGAAAGAGTTGTTTTCTAATCCTGGTAGAGTTATCTTTATGACTGACAACAGCAGCACCTCAACTGTCCACCATCAGACACAAACAAGCCAAGCAACAATGGGTTTTCTTAAGAAATTTAAGCACAACAAGTTTCTCATTTATTTTCAATGCTTTAATTTCTTTGTTATGGTATCTTGTAACAATCTTATATTAGCATAGTTATATCGCATTGATCTTGATCAGAATATGGCAAGTAGTACTTGAACAATTAAAGTACACTTATTATACGAATTTAAATCTTTTATATCAAAACTAAATACCCAGTAATTGTTTACTTCTTTTACAAATTTGTTTGATGTCACTTTATAAAATAAATATTTAGGCACAGCCATAAAGAAAATGTAAAAAAACATATTTTTTACTAAAAGTCAAAACAGATAAGAAAAATAACCCAAGTTACATAAAAAGATGGAATCACCAGTTAATCTCTGTGTAATATCTCAATGTAAATTTTTGAATGGTCTGAACTGATGTTCTTCAAGATTTTAAGGAAATAAATAAAATATTTTAAAATTACTAAAAGTATGATGTATAAAACTCATTTGAGTAAAATTGATGGTCTATAACCTTATCAAAACTTTCAATGTTAATTTAAAGAACAAGATCATAATGTAATGGGACCATGTGACAACGCCAAGTTAAGAAATTATTGTTTAAATATACATAGTGCATATTTTTTTAAAAACTTTAACAAGTGACTTTCTGAAATACTTGGTACTAGTAATTAGTTAACTGTGTAATTTTTGTTGACTGAACATTCTCAAAGTAACAGTGTGAAAACAACAACAATTGGAGGTTATCTGAGTAAAATTATTGCATCATTTCAATGTCTTTCCTTGCACATGATAGAACACAAAAATTAAATCTTACCAGTAAAAATGTGCCATATCCTTATGTAAGTTAAGTTACATATGACTACAATAAAAAAGCAGAAACATATTGATGTGTTCAGGTAAGGCACTTAAGCATTGCATTTTGAAATTCCAAGACAAGGAATGAATTACATCCTAACAAGATTGATATTTCTAAAGTACACATGGGGATTAAATGCAAAACATTTATCTGATTGGAAGATGACGATTTGTTAAAAATATGCATTATTATTGCTATTATTTGAAGTACCGGTAAGTGTAATGCATTGTTAGGATAGTTGCTGAGTATCATTAAAGATTACAGTTAAATTCCTGCATAGATTTATAATGCATCAATATAAGTATGATACCTAATTTAGAATTGATCATGTAAATAAGGGTAATTTTAATTCTCTAAAAGGTCAGATCCTGCTCAAATAAAAGTTTAAAAGTTAAATGTTTTTGAATCAAAGATCATTTTCTAAATGTGTAATAATTCTTTTTATATGGAAATTCATTCAGAAACAGGGGATAAAATGTAGACCAAGTGAGTTTTTAAAATCCAAAGCTGATATTGGCATTTTTAATTAATGTTTTTCAAACCTCAAGTTTAAATTACAGAAATATTCAATTAGACTATTACGGGTAAATAACATTTTCATAATCATCAGTAACCTAAGTTTTTTGTTATTTGAAAAAAAAAAAAGATAATTTTTTTTACATTATATTGCTGCTCTGATAAAATTAAATATTAAAAATCAAATTTCCTAAATAAAAATTAATTAACACTAGATATTATTTAGGGCCATGTTTTAAAAATATCTTATGTTAAAGTTATAAGGAATATGTAGATGGATTATTATTTTTAAATATTGCTTTCATTATAAATATTTATAGAATTATTTAAAAAATATTGTTTAAATTGTTAAAAATTAGAAATTGCTTTTTATTTAATTAATAAAAACAAACAAGAAAAAGAGTTATTGCTAAATAAATTTGTTATTTAAAGCAGACAGGCTCATGTCATAAGTGGTAACTTAACTCACTATTTTAATTTAAAAGCTCATTTATTGTAGTGCCTATAACAGATAAGGAGCCTACACCATATATCAATCAAATATTTTGTACTGTCCATTAGCATTCATGGTTAACATTTATATTCAACAGAGTCAATGAATGCAGACCTGTTTACTCTTACGATTTTGGCATACAATGTACGATTTTGAGGTGTATAGATTGTATATACTGTATGTTTATTTTTTTATTATGAATATAACATATTAAATGACTTTGTGATGATATTGTAAGATTTTAAGAGTTTGAGGGTAAACAGGTCTGAGAATGTATAAGTAGCCCATTACAAGTAAACCATTAATATTAGTTTAAATCAGTTGCAGCTCAATTAATGTTTCACCAGTTATCACTTTTTTCTTTTACATTTATCAATTTTAACGAGAGCAATTTTTTAAAACTCTTGTGTTTCTTTATAACCTATATTTATTTATTCACCTCATGCTTCATTGGATAAGAGTACCACTTTTTACACTTTCATTAATATTTTTCAGGAAAAAATGATGGGGAAAAAAATAATAACAAGTTTGGAAGCCTATGTATTTAGTTACACCTCCGATTGTTCTTTAAATTTACATATATATATTTTATAAAATTCAAATGTAAGGCTTCAAAGAGGCAAATGACCTCAAGAAGCTGAAATGAAAACAAGATGTTTAAACAATTGGCATGGAGAGGCAGATGATGGCAATACATTTGGCACATGACAAGTCATTGAGGTTGAAATATTTAACGTCATAAACAATTAGGAATGTTTCTAGGAATTATGTCAGCCCAATCCGAGGTGTCAGAATATTTTTCAGAGTTAACTTTATATATTAACGGTGCAAAGAGAACGATAACATTCTCAAAAAGAAGTGCTGCAATTTGTGTTTAAAACTTTAACCACAGTAAAGCACATGTATAATAAGGGAACGAGGTTATTTTTAAAAAAAAGATGTAAGTAAACAAAACCCAAACAATGGATCCGACTCATAGACTTTGCTGTAGGAAAAAGGATGTCAGTTAGCAGCACCAAGTTTCCGCACAAAAAGATACATAAAGCTACTTGGAACTCACCAGATGGAATCACCCGCAACCAAATCGATCATGTTTTAATAGATCAGAGACATGATCAGATATATTAGATGTGAGAAGCCTTCGAGGAGCGGATGCAGACTCGGACCATCTACTTGTTAGGGTGAAATATAAACAGAGAATAAGCTTAATTCACAATGGTCGTAATCAAAGAGAGAAACGAGACGATTACCAAAGGCTGCCCAAAGACCCATGAACTGCAAAAGCTTAACAGAATGAAGTAGAAGCACAATTAGAAGCATCGCAGGAGGAAATAAAGGGGGAAAACAACATAAATGAACAGGGGGATAGGCTAAAAAAAATGCCATTAAAAGATCAGCGGAAAAAGTAGTGGGATTCCGGCAGGCCAACAATCAAGAGAGGGAAATATAAGAAGAATGTACATAAAAGATGAAAAGAATGGATACCAAGCCAGTCCGCAAATGTGTGAGAGCCAAAATGGAGAATTAATCACAGAAAATAGTAAAGTACTGGAGAGGTGGGCTGAATATTTTGAGGACATACTGAATGCAGACAATAGACAAGAAGAAGATTATCAACTCCCACAGGGAGGACCAGACCCTTTTATACAATACCCAACCCTAGAAGAAACTAAAGAGGTAATTAATTATATGAAAAATCACAAAGCCCCCGGACAAGACCTCATCACAGCAGAACTGATTAAATATGCAGGAAAAGAACTACACGCTCAGATACATAAACTTATAACTAAAATTTGGCAAGAAGAGAAAGTCCCAACAAAATGGGAAACAGCATTAATAACCCCAATACGCAAGAAAGGCTCCAAACTTCAGTGCACAAACTACAGAGGAATCTCCCTATTAAATGTTACCTACAAAATACTGACCAAGCTTATTGCCAAAAGACTACAACTTTACCCTGAAGAAATTTTAGGTGATTACCAATGTGGATTCAGGCCTAACGACTGATCAGATTTTCACCATCAGATGCCTATTAGAGAAATGCTATGAATATAATATACCAGTACATCAACTCTATGTGGACTATAAAATGGCCTATGACTGCATCAAAAGAAAATATCTATACGAGACTCTGCAGGAGTTTGGAATACCCAACAAACTGACAAGACTAATACATGTAACACTAAACAACTCAAAAGCAAAATCAAGATTCAAGGAGAATATTCAAGGGAATTTCATATTAGACGAGGTCTAAAACAGGGAGACTCACCGTCTTGTATGCTCTTTAACCTAACATTAGAGAGAGTTATGAGAAACATACACAATGACACTCGAGGAACGATAACAGGATACTTTCTGAGGGAAACTCAAGACCCACAACCAACGGGGACACTCTACAACCAATCACTTCAGCATCTTCCATATGCTGATGACATAGCACTAGGGAAAAGTATTAAAGACATACCAAAATCTTTTATTGAATAAGAAGACGCATCACTACAAGCAGGGCTGGAAGTTAACAACTAAAAAACAAAATACATGACCATGATAAGAGAAGAACAAACAGATGAAGCAATTAAAATTAAAAACCAGATTTTTGAAAAAGTAAATCAATTCAAATACCTAAGATCTTTTTTAAATGAAAGAAACGAATTACTAACAGAAATAAATGAAAGAATATCAGCCGCAAACAGGGCATACTTCAGTAGTCAGAAAATACTCAAAAGTAAAAACATTACAAGAGAAACAAAGAAAACTATTTATACAACTGTAATCAGACCAGTTGAACATATGCAAGTGAAACTTGGACCCTAACAAAAACGGTAGAAAACCTATTAAACACATGGGAGAGGAAAGTTCTCAGGAAAATATATGGACCAACAAAGGATGAAGATGGATGGAGAATACGAACCAACCATAAATTGTACAGTCTATATCAGGATCCCACGATAGTAGCAGAAATAAAAAGAGGCAGGCTATGCTGGGCAGGACACTTAGAGAGAATGCCAAATGACAGAGGAACGAAGAGGGTGCATCACCAATACTCTAGAGGAAAAAGGCTCAAAGGCAGATGTAGGCTTAGATGGATGGATGATGTGGAAAAAGATCTACAACAGCTGAAAGTCCAAGCATGGAAAAGAAAGGCATTAGTTAGGTCTGAGTGGAAGGAAGTGGTGAGGCAGGCCAAAGCCCAACATGGGCTGTAGCGCCACAGGGATGGATTAAACACAACCCAAAGAAACCATTCGGCTTAGATGAAATTGAGGGTCCCAGGGAAACCAAGAGAAGACAGCTGATATTCTTAAATCTGAAATAATGCAAGGGGACAGCATTAATTAAGGAGGTAGAAAATGTACCTGGTACACATTAAAATATAGAGGCAATCAAGGTTATTAATTGGATTAAATAACTCCACACCTGCCCAACAGAATGAAAGGTACAAATGTCATCAAGATTTTAAAACTTGAGTATGTCATGTAAATACAGACTGGATGTGTCAAACAATTAGAGATGAAAATGTTGGAATTCAGAGAAAAAAGAGCATTGAGTGTTACCACCACTAGCATCTGGGGGTTCTAAGAAGATTGAAAATAATGATACATTTGACTTCATGCTAACTCAACAACTGATTTGAAAAAGTTATTTTATCTTGAATAGCTATTTCATACTAGCAGAGTAAAAAAAACAACATATCGCCAAGTCATGGCATTAAACATTGATTACCTCCAACGGATGAACACCAAACTAATACTGGCCAACTGGTTATGACATTAAACATTGATTACCTCCAACGGATGAACACCAAACTAATACTGGCCAACTGGTTACGACAGTTTCAAAAGTAACAACACTAAAACAAACATTATCACCATAGAATGGATAAACAAAATCTGCATAAAAATTTGGTCCTGACCTCCCTCAAACTAAAAGATAGCCTTTCTTAATGTTATTCATGCTGTCAAAGATTTACTTGCATAAAGTTCATGTATAATAAACAATTATAATGAACTGGTGGTGAGAACTTGAAACCTATGCACATGCCTGCATAAAATGTAATATCATGTATTTTATTAAACTTAGTTAGGCAGGTCAATTGTAAGATCCATTACAAATATTATATCACCATTGCTTTTTAGAAGACAGCATGAACAAAATAACAAGCTGCAGAAATGGTTTTAGAACATTTCTTCTGTTTCATGACATTGACAAGTGTAAACACAGTAAGGCCTCGATTGAATGTTAAATAAAGCCATTTCCACACAGCTCATTCATTTAAGATTTAGTGTTTGCATCGGAAAAATAAAATATTGTTAGTAGGTAAAATTTATTGCAGTTAAGAGGATAATAAACATTGGAAGTTATGTGAAGACATATATTCAACAATACAAGGTTTGAAGGAAGTGAGCAAGTTTTTTAACCCTGTTTCATATGTGCAGGAAGTGCATATGTTTAGTACCATAAGGTTAGTTTATGCAATTTTTTTTTTTTTAAAATTAAAAATTTATTTCCTCCAAGACCCAAATGAATTGCACAAAAAAAAAATGTTTGTATTAACTTGAATCTAAAATTAACTAGCTGGAATCTCCTCTTAAACCAACAGCTACCTCCAACTGGGCCAAGTAACGACTTAATATAGGGAGATTGTAGCGTCGTTCTTGGTCTATTGTATCACACTGTTAGAGTAAAAACAACAAATAATATCTTTATTTAGTAGACTGTTTCCTTTGTGAGACTAGTAACTTTAATCATAGTTTAAATTAACAAAATTAGTTCAGTACTTCCTTTATATTAACCCATTCAATTACACCCTAACCCTAGCCAAAGGGGAATAACTCCACACTGACCACAGAGGGGTTTAGAAAAAATTTAAAACAAATCTATTTATCAGTATATTTATATGATACGAATTGATTTGCATTCATAATTGGTTGCTTTATGTGTTGAACAACATTATTTCCAAAAGCTTTTGTTGTGTAAATTATTAAAAGTCAATTTTCAACAAAGTACTTGACTACTAATGATCATAACAATATAATTAAAAAATTTGCTTTTAAAATAATTAATACTCCCCACCCAATCAATAAAAATATTTTTTTTAAAACTGGAGAAATCTCTCTTAGTCTAGTTTTTCACGAAGTTTTCATTTAAATGGCCAGATTTTCACTTTCTATATATAGCAACATATAAACAGAGAGTTAAGTGGCCTGATTTGGCCGTTACGGTTTTGAATCGGTTACATCATTTCTTATAAAAGAGCTATAAAATCACTCATTATTGGACGAATTAATGTACTTAAAAGCCAAAGAAATTAATGCTAAAAGTGACCAATACCAGTGGAAGTTCAAGAGCGTTTACAATATCAGCAACTATTAGAAATCCCAATAATGACGTAGACTATCAACAAACCACTTACATTAGAAAAGTTAGTTCTAGCATCTGTTATCACTGGTTCATTGTAATTCGTGCTTTTAGGACCTTCCAGTTCTTTCCTGGCCTGTTTTAAAAGTAATGATTGAGATCTGGCTTGACCCTTGTGTGTGCAACCTTCCTCTTCAACCCACGGCTTTTTGTGAAATTTCATATCCAGAGGAAATAGGTGACCCTCTGTTGTAAAAATATACCTGGAAAACTCTTTGTTTACTGGGTTATCAGTATCAAACAACTGTGGAGGGATAAAATAGATTTCTCATCAATAAAACTTTAATTTTTTTAAATAGTTCAATATCTTTATGTCTCCTGAATGTCAACTATGAATTACAGTGTTCTAGCTCACTTTGCCTGGCGTAACTTTCTTAAAATTTACCGGGGAGATAAATCAGGTCACAAAACTACATATACTTATTTACTTTGAAACAAATGTTTTCATGGGTTGGCTTGCGGCAAAGTGTTTAGATATGAAAGATAGCTAGTTATTAAGTATTTAAAAACAGTTACAGAACCAAGTATAAGTATTTACGAATAAATTTAATTACCAAGTATAAGTAATTTATAAATTTAATTACCAAGTATAAGTATTTACAAGTTTCACTGAGAAAGAAACTCTCCATTCTATCCTCCAGTTCTTTTGTATGGACATCATGTATAGTGCAATAACCACACCTAAACAAACATAACAGGACAAGAGCTTTAGTTTTTAACACAAAAGTCAACAAAAAAAAGAAAGAAAAAAAAAAAAAGTCCCCAATAAGTGTTCCCATTAAATGTAATGAACATTGGAGGCGACAACACCAGACACATTTGTGTCTATTGCCTCATGCCCTCCAACCCCCAGTGCATGATTCCCTCACAAAGTAGCACTGGCAATCAGTGAATTATCGTCATCAACACCAGGCACAGAAACATTGCAAATCCCCTCTACATGCATAGGAGCCAGAATGATCAATACATTGATCGTGGGCCCTTAATATATAGAAGAAGAAGAAGATAGCTCAAGTTATGAATTACATGTAGTAACTACATGGAGTAAACAGTGAATGGGATCCCTACCTTTCTTTAGTGTGAGCATTAATACTCTCTAGAATATCTCGCCCAACATGGAGATAAAAAGGATTTTTGGTGGCTCTGTACAAAAAATAAGTAGATTCTATAAGCTCTGGTCGCAGTGGGTAAAATCTAACATCTGGGGCTCTAAGCTGCCAATTGTATCGTTCAGGAAGTGCATTGTAACGTCTCCATATTGCATAGTAAAGGGCATGTGAACAAATGGCTTCTTCCATATCACCATTCAAAACCTGTTCAGAAATATAAGAGATTTTAATATGCTTTCAATAACTTTATATTGAAGTAATCAAACCATACTCAAAGTTGGTTCTTTCATAAAAACAGTTGTTTCTTTAGATTCAAAATGGGTTAATACTTAAAACATAATTATATTATTATTTTTATCATGAACTAGGTTAGGATCACAATTTGTCAGTCGTAATTGATGCATGGACTTTGTTCATAGAAAAAACAATCCCACAGAGAGAAAAAGTGTTTAGTAACTCAAAACTGATTTTCATGCAGTGACCCAGATCTGCCTCTAAATAGTTTGGCACCCTTGTGGTAACCAACTATATGTGATACAGTTAATGAAAACTTGACTAAAAGAAATGTATTTTGAGGAAGGCTGAATGACTAGTACATGGCATTTCCCTCACTTGGACAGCTGACCATGCAGCTTGAAGGGCATCAATCCAAGTGTTGACAGTTTCACCAGTTTTCATATTCACATTGACATATAAAGGTACATTGCCAGCTCCATAGTTACACTTCGGTCGCCTGAGATTATAAAAAGTGTGTTATCTAAAAAGGTTGAAATATATTAAATAAGACAATGTTTGCTTTACTTAATGATCATATATATCATTACATATATAGAATACCTATTTAAAATTCCAAATTGATAATGTCTTTTAAATGAGACATCCTAAATAAATAATATAAACTTTGGATTTGCCACTTACCCTCTTCGTAAATGAAATTTTATTGTTTCATAAGATTCATTGAACATTTCCAAATCTTTTTTTTCTCCAAACATAATAAAAGCCTGAAAAAAAAAAAAAATTTCCACATAATGATGCTTTTTGCTTTAAAAAATAAAACAAAACAAATGAAGATGTTTGGAGTACTTTCTGTAAAGTATAAATATTTATCATAGAAATAAAGATTGTTAAAATGTGTCATACCTTGAGTAAATATTCAAAAAAAGAATCAATGCCAGCACCAAGTCCACTCATTGGTCCAACCCATTCACCTGTTTGAATGTTGATGACATTGCCTTTGAAACAAAAAAAACAAAACAATTACGGTATTCTAAAATTCTGCTATTTATCATTACCGGTACCAGAAGTTGGCTTATGTCATAACTACAATTTTTTTTAAATGACCATTATAAGCAAAAGTCACAAAATATGTGAGACATGTTTCAGTAGAAACAGATCTTTTCAGTGGAATTTAAAAAAAATTAATTGAACATACCCAATAAGCCTGTAACATTAGATCTCAAACTCCATAAACTAGCCACAGCACGCCGAGATACTGCATCATAAACTGGGTCATTTAACAGCCGAGATAAGACACCAAATTCTAAGACAAGTGTTCCAGCCCCGGATGTACATGTTTCATTAATGCAGTTGAGTGGAACGCCCTTACTCAGAGAAACCTATATCAAAAAGAAATTACTATGTTTTAGCTGTCTAAATATTAATATTTATTGTGGGACCAGTTTGTAAGACCACATACAATATTAAGCAATCGCTCTGAAGTATTAAAACAACTAGATGATACAAAAGTCACTAGAGGGATTGGGTTATGTCAATGAACTGATTTGTGGAAGTTATAATACCTTAGTATAATGACAAACATAATTTTTACTTTCATGAAGATAAAGTGAGAAAAGAGATTTGTAATCTCAAGCCTTTTTTTAATATAAATGTTAAAATGTAGTTATAGATTTACTCTGTCATTGCTCATATATATGAAAACTAAACGAGATTACAGTATGATTAAAGATGAGTTAATTGTAATTTAAGTTTGTAACTGACATCAGGTCAATTTCAAAAATAGAAGGGATGTTTTAAAAATCTTGAAAGGATGGGGATATTTTTTTTTTTTAAAAGCAAGTGTGAAAAATTAAATAATTAAAATGTTTGACACTATGTTTGAAATAAAAAAAATAATAATTAATTTCAATAAGTCAATCACAAAAATTACTTTTATTTTGAAAATAAATTGTATGTAAAATTGGGTCTAGATCTGTGTAAGGGATTAATTTATATTAACTTGTTTTCTTTTTTAAATTGCACAAAGCACATACTTCTGAGTTTTATATATAGATATAAAATAACTACTTTAAAAAGTTGTAGACTTTGGTTTTAAATTTATTCTTTGAAAAGAATATAAAAAATATTCCAACATTTAAATAAGTGTACCCTTGGATATGGGATTCCTGTTGCAGTATTGCTGAAAGCAGGTAGCAGACGTGAAGCAAGGTCGTGGGCCAGCTGCAGAAGTTCATTTTCATAGCCTGGTATGGACATGTCACCAAGTGGTTGCCGAGGATCAATAATAATTAGGTGGGCTGAGAGCAATGCGCCTATTACTCTGAAATATGAAAAAAAATATTCTACCTTTATTTGAAGAAAGTAAACTCTGGATTTAAATTTATTTAATTTTGTTTAAAATTAACACACTATTTTTATCAGAATTTAAGAAATATCATCATTTTTACAATTGGAAAAAATCCTATACTACCTGATAGTGGCCTCAAAGACTTGCACTGTGTTATTGTTGTTGAAAGAGACATACTCAATAACAAGCTTTACAGCTTTCTTAAACTCAGAGCTGTTACCCATCACCTACATATAAGAATTACAAAAGTCATAGTAATGCAAAATTTATCTGTAAAAGAAAACAAAGAAATTAATCTCAAGCACAGTATTTAATATAATGTTTTCTAATCTAAACCTAATGGTGAAGATTTGAACATTTCAAAGAAATCCACGGTACAAGACAATTAATAGGTAATCATCCATGTTAAATGATACAGCAGGTGTCTTTGGTCTTTCATGATTATGCAAAGTTGCTAGGTTTAAATGCTGAATTATGTCAAGAATGTATAAAAAGCACAAAGTCTGGTTAATATAAAGAAAGAGCTGAGGTCACATACCGCCAGTGTGTCAAGAGATTCAACCAGTGTCAGAGCATAATCTCCAAGGACATCATTGATGTTGATATTATCTCTAGAAAGAAGGATTGCATATTTTAAACACATTTCTTTTCATGTTAGTATCTATAAAGATCTTATTTTTAAATGAAAAAAATATTTACAGGAAGTAAAAAGTCTTTTTTAAAAATCTGCTTAAGGTACTGGTGACAAAAGAATTTTCCATTTTAAAAAAAATGAGGCAAAATGGGGGAGGCCTCAACTTTTGCGTCAAGTATGATGATTAGAGGGGGTTGTCAAGGTCATGGAATCATGAGTGAATGTTTTATTATTATATAGGGCAACTGAGCTACTGTAGCTAAAGAGAATAAAAGTATGTCTCAAACTCAAAGATGTATGCACGCATTGGTTGAAAGATGTTAGGCAATGCATAATAATTAGGTCAAGTGAGCTGTTTAAATTACATTCTGGGAAAGTCCATGTCCTAAGGATGTTTGGGTCCAATGGTTGAAAGCTGTGTGGGTGTTTTAAAATGAGTGGGTAAATATATAATGTGACGTCATGAGAGATGAAGAGGGACCAATAAGAGAGATGGCAAGAACTTGAGGTTACTAGACCTATTGTGTGTTTGAACTGAGAGAAAATCCTTTTAACAGGAATTAATCTGCTGGGTAAACTATCATTATTCATATATAGTCAAGCATTGTGAAATTATGTGCAAATGTAAATAAACTCTTCAAGCTTGTATCTTGGTGTTTTTACTTGATATTCGTCAACCCAACCGCCAACCATGCTGCATCTATCACTCAAACACTTCAATAACAACCAGACATTTAATGGCTTGACATACTCAGATACTGCTAACCACAAATATTTGGCAGCGTCAAACACCAACCAGTAATACTTTTCAGGAGTTTTCTGTATTTTTCTTGCTGCTGCTGGTGAAGAGACTGACTATATTGTCTTAGTGCAGTTTACTTCAGCTTTCACTTTTCACAGCATGCACTGATCTTTCTCATTTAGACATACATACCAGTTTGGCACATTCACATACTGACAAAGTAAGGTTGACTATATAGATAGCCTTCTCTACCTGTCAGCTGCCTTGTAAATAATTTCCAATTATAATTAGAAAGTGTATGGTAGGGATGCGGATGGGCCAAAAGGTAAGCTTACCTTATAATTGTTTTTAAGGGTTGAAACCCGACATATGAGAGTAGACACTGTAGGTATCCCTAGTGGTTTAGTGTACGGGGGGAGGGGGGGGGATCAGATTAATTAAGTAAAAGTTTATTAAGGGACCATTCATTCATAAGTAGCATTATCTAGGAGGGGTCATTAGACATTTTGAATTTTGAGGATGTTTCACATGTGACAAGGATATCTATCTTTGAGCAACAATTTGAAATGTAGCAGGGTCATAAGAAAAATCAGCCAAAATAGTGTGACATCATTATTAATTGTCCCATCAGTGGCTAAAGGCTAAACCTAATAATAATTTAAAAAACTGGATTCAAGACTTACATTAGACTTAACTTTGTCTTAGTATTATAAATTACAGTTTTGTCCTTAGATTTGAGACTCACGGATTATCATAGTCAGGGCCACGACCTCGACAATGAATAGGATCAAGCTCATCTTCAGGGAATGCATATTTCAAGTAGTTGTCATATCCGAACTGAAACATCTTTTTAGACGCATCGACCATTTGTAGTCGTTCAGCGTTACTGAACTGTGAATATTTATTGTGAATCGGATCCCACTCATGTTGAAAACTGTATAGCCAACATATCTGAGGAAATAATACTAGAATAAGTGAAAAAACTACTAAATAATTTTCAATTAATGTCATGGCATTAGTGCTGACACACTGGCAACCCTTTTATTATCACTAGTCCCCACTCCCTTCCTTTTAGCTACCAACTACTAAACATTCAGCTCTTGTCACATGGTCCCACCTACAACCGAAAGTTAAGTTTAATTTGACGATATTTCTTAAACATTATACTTTTTTGCATTGAGATCTTTTTCGTTTTGTTTTTTTTTAATCTAAAAGAAAATAAATAATTATTTTTTTTTTTAAATTTGTTCAAGTTTGTTTTTAAAAATAGAATTGATTCCCACATTTTGATGTAGTAGAATGTGTCCTTAAAAAGATTTGATATCCCTCCCCTTAAAGACAGACGAGAGGGACTCCGCCTGACATTCTTATATCAAGTGGTCATGGGACTGGTGCCGGCCATCCCAGCAGGCACTTACCTACCCCACAGAAACCGGGTAGACTGATCAGAGCAAAACGCTCACTGAACACGGTCTTCACCACTGACATTCCAATAAACAATTACACCAGAAACAATAGCAAATGCTTCAAAGTGCCTCAGTGCAACACAGTGCAGTATCAACAATCTTTCTTCCCACGCACAATAATAGCTTGGAACAACCTGAACGATGCCACTGTGAACTCGACATCAGTCGAAAGCTTTAAGGCTGCCCTGGCATCAGCTAGGAGCTTTAGAATAGCAACATCATACCCCCAACCGTTGCAAAGATGCCAGTACATGGATGCAACAACGAAACATTACTAGAACCAGAACCATGAAGTTCACCAAGAAGGTAATAAGGGGAGAGACTGCAATCAGGTTAGCAAAAAAAAAAGAAAAAAAGGAAATGAGTAAAACGAAATATGGGAAAACCTGAAAAAGAAAGGCAACAAAACAGCCAACGTGTTGGTTGGAAGCCTTCGTCAGCATTTTCATTCACATGTTAAGCCTTTGCTCCGCCCTCCATATCAGGACAAATCACAGTTGACTTACTTCTACTCTTTTCTTTCCCTTTTTGCCTGTATTTAATCTCTCACCTAATTATTTTCGGTCACAATTCTTTTGCTGCCCTCTCGGATACTACTTTTCAGCTAAGTGCTATTTTCATTTAATTCTGTTTTTTCTGTTGTTTGTTCGCTGACGAAGGCTTCATGCAGAAACGTTCGTTGTTTTTTTGCATTCCTTTAATCAGGTTTTCTCATACTTTGTTTTACTCATTTCCATTTTTTTAAGCTCACCAAGAGTTTTTTAATATCTTATGTTGTTTGATAAGTCTTAAAATACAAATGTAAGCTAAGTTATATAGTATTTTTTTCATTCATAGACTAGTCTGAATCGAGTGGGTCCAATATAACTAATTCATTACTATAATTTCAATAACTTTCATCCGTGGATATAGACTAACTTCCATAGTTTTTAAAGAAATATTTACAATAGATTTTATTTGGGAAATGAAACCAACTAAGTTAACTAAGTTTCAATTGAAACAAACCATTCATTATGGATGGTTTGTTTCATAAAGCGTTTATTTTTTATACTATTGTACTATCCAGCCTTGTGTTTTTGAAAGAAAAGCTAATAATGTCTATTGAGTATTTGACTTATAAACCATAAAAACTTAATTGATCATTTAATGTCATAAAAATATTTAAAAATTTTATAAATGTTGATCTCCTGTTCAAATAGTCCCGTTAGTTTAAAATGTGACTATATGTGAAATCTCATTGAAAAAAAACATATTTAAAAAAATAGCTGCATAAATGGTAACTTGTGGGGAAAAAAAGATTATAAAAAGTATTTGATAATATGAAGACCAAATTTGTTAATTGTGCAAAATCAAATAGCTTTAGTGCTTATTTAAAAAAAATATGGATTGCCGTTTCCCATCACATAAAACTTGAAATTCAAAAATGAATAAGAAATTGGAAAGAAGAAATAATTTTGTTAAAATACCGGTTTTATTTTTTTTTATTTAAAAGGTGAGTATAACAAATTCCACATAAAAAATTATATTAAAAGTGAACAGAGACATAATAAAAATATAAAAAAAATATTATTAACACAACAGTTATCCATAATAATAAACAAGGAATACCTATTTATGATGATTATAATTGCCTTGTCTTCTTTTTTTTGTTGGCTACCTATAAATAAGAATACATATTGTTTAACTGTTATGAAATAATGCCCATTCAGGATCTTGCTTCGATTAGCTCCCATTTAAATAAAAATTTAGAAACATAAGTGTTCTAAATAGCAATACCAGAACTTAGGCTAAAAAGAAAAATCAAAAAAGGGAAGGACATGATTAGTAAATGAAAGTTAAGTATTAAATTGTATAATTTTGACATCAAATTTTAAAGAAATTATTTTCAATGGAGGGGATATGGTCAAAACTTGTATTCAGATGTTTCTTTGGTATGCAAAAATTGTTTTTAAAAGAAACTTCAAATTATTCGGGTTAGTTTATATACTTCAGGCCATAATAATTATGGTAGAGAATAGAACTGGTCTAAAAGATGAAAAAGTATATGGCAGAATTTCGATTGTGTATTAAAAAAGGAGATTTAACAAAACAAATGTGAACTTTACATGGCAAAAATAAAATAAAACGTTACTAATTGGTGGATGACATACACTAAAAAGTACAATACACTCTTAATAGTCTTTGAAGGCTCAACATTTTAAAAGATTATCTGTTGAAGATGTAAATTTCATCCTATATATGTGAAAGAAAAGCAGAGAAAGAACTTTGAAGTTAAGTTAGATTTCTAGATACACCTATAAACCAGTGCTTCTCATTTTTGTGTGCCGAGGTAGATCATCAGCCTCCCTTTTCCCAAATCCAAGGACCATAACACAGTAATACTTCAAATATTATATCGATTGGTTGCTTATATTGGTAGACCTGTTCTCTAGACTCTTGACTTGCAATGCTCTAGGCTTCCTCATGCAAAAGATATGGTGTCTTGGTTAGAGCTATTACACTAATAAAGTTTCAATTTCTGATTTTTAAACAGAAAGAAGTTTAAAACATGATTTTTGTAAAATGACAAGTATTTAAAATTGGAAGTAGAGTACTGGTACTTGACAAAATCTAGCTTTGGTAATATAATAAAAACTTCTTAAGAATATTTCTTCTAAAATGTAATGTCACACACCCAAAGACTGGACTAATCTGACCGCAAATTTAATAAATAAAAAAAAATACAAAAATCAAGTTGTGTATTTACATAAGTAATCACCTATCCCATAAATTTTTAATGCAGGTTAAATTAAAGAAATATGGGCTGTTGAGTAATGATGTTTGTGAAGGGGAAAAGGCACAACTATATGAAACAAGATCACGGGTTGACAAAAAAATGCAATATGTATTTGTGAGTTATTTATTACTAATATTTAAACATTAAAATACCCAATAGTACAGTTGTTCACAAACTTATATTTAAGAGGGGTAAAAGAGAAATAGTACAATAGCTTTCTCATAATTTTTCTAGAAAAGTCACACTTCAGGCAAG
Source organism: Lymnaea stagnalis (assembly GCA_964033795.1). Classification (NCBI taxonomy): domain Eukaryota; kingdom Metazoa; phylum Mollusca; class Gastropoda; family Lymnaeidae; genus Lymnaea; species Lymnaea stagnalis. The sequence goes on from CAXITT010000012.1 coordinate 577,025, forward strand.
CCTAACAATTTACCTACAACCATGCCATCACAATCTTGTAGCCAGCAGAAATTTGAGGTGCTGTAACTGTATGCCCAACTAAGAGCCCAACATTTTTTTGGGAGCAGAAACTGTATAGCAAAGAATCAAGTAATGTTGTTATAGTAGATTACTAAATTTCAAATATAAATATGCAATTAATGAGATTCTATGCAAAGGTGAAATAAATACGACATATAATTGGAAGTGACAGTTTTTATTTGTTGTTTTTTCATATGTCCAAGTGTGAAAGAGAGCCTGGTTTTCAAAGTGAGCACTTAATTTTAACAAATAAATAGTTAAATAAGCAAGAAAACCTCAAAATCTATATAGCCAACATCAAGACTTTAAGACTTTGGATATGAAAACAGTTATAAATTAAAACTGCAGCTATTTACATAAAATTAAATATTGTTGTGTGAGATAAGATGACATGTGAATGGTTATGTTAAAGATGATTGCTGCCTGACTGCATTCATATGGAAATGCATTTGATTTTTATTAATGTTGCACCAATTACAGGTGCAATTTCTGTTAGAGATGACATACAAATGCATTCATTTTTATGTGTAATTTATGAATTTTTAAACTTTACCAGATTGTATGTAATCAACAAAAATAAGAGAAATATGGGAAAAAGATGCATTTGTTGAATGTTTTTCAAAGAACAATTCCATACTCCAGCATGCACATGAAAATGTTTTATAATATTCAAATGCTTTGACCTCTCAAATTTCTTAAATGTTTATTTACAATATTTGTGTAAAAAAATAATGCCCTAATTATAAAATATTCTAATGATGGACACGCTGGATTCGTTTATAATTTTTACACTATAATGCCTGTTTTTTTCATTAAAAAAATATTTGGAAGCAGGGCATTACATGAAAGCCACATATCCTGACATTAAAAAAAAAGAAAAGAAGGAAAACACTATTCTTAAATAAAATAAGATGTCTGGATTGACCTGCAAATGCAATATTTCAGGAAGGGATGTTTTTGCTAAACTTCGAATGACATAAATACTTTAGAATCTACTGAAATACATTATATTTTATTTATTGCAACCAAATAGGTTCTTAGAGAAAAAGATCACAGGTCATCAAATGGAACTGTCCTAGCAATGTTTAGGGCATCTTTCAGCATGAAATCACGGAGAGCCCATAAAGCACTGGTGATGCTTCCATGACAACCGGCTGCTTGAGCTAACCACTGTCCAGGTAGACTGGCCTCATTTATGGCAGGTGTATTCTCTTGTGTTGCTGACAATGTTCTGTCCCAGTTCGATATGGTGTGAGATTCGGAGGTGAGGCCTTCGATGTATCTGGAAGATACAATAAAACTAAATAATCACCCTAATGGAAAAATAATATCACATGTTTATTTTAAAATTGAAATGAGACAAATTAACTGAATTTGTATCAGGTACTATCTATTTTGAAACTCCAAGTTTAATAATAATTAATTTCAAACCTGATGTAAGTTTCAGAATGCATCAGCTTCTGCGTTCTGGGTGGGACGGAAACAAACATTGGCGAGGGAGGGCACTGTTGTGGACCATTAGGTTGACCTGGTCAATGTGAATTATAAATTTGGTTGCAGCCATGAATACATTAAATAAATGGTTCAGATATTCCACTGCCATAAAACTAATATTTACATGTTTCATTATCGGTAGCCAAATGGCACAAAATAACTACTTGACTTATTATTCAACACAGAGATAAACTATTGATCAGAGAAGAATAACTGCTTGTGCTAAGATCAGATGTTGTGACATAAACACTTGGTTTTTATATTTTTGTTATGAAACTTGTGTTAAAGAAGCAGAAGCTCTCAGCAAAGGTTTATTATTGCCAATCTATTTTTTTAATAAAAAAATAAAAAACATTATTTTAATGTTAAGCAAGCATATAATGTTGAAGCTGATATTTTTGGATATAATTTGCAAAAGATCACCTTTACATTTTGTCAGTGTATTTTTTTTTTAATGCTGTAAAATAATTTCTGAATGAGGCATTGCAAAAATAATCTTTGCATTAGGCATTGTAAAATAATCAAACATTATTATAACAAAATGAAATGGGCCGACACCCAATACATTATTTTAAATCATCCTACATAATTTGAAATAAGCTTATTCTCTCAAGTCCCAGGAGCATGTCTTTAATTTTTAAGCAAAGTTGACTATCATTAAAGCATACTTTGTGTGTATGAAATGCAATAGTTTTGTTGCTGTAACTAAATTTGAGTTAAAAAGCTTTTAGTATGCTTAAAGCAGGCATAGAAATGATGCAGTCTAACAGGCCCTCTTCATTTTTCAATAAAACCTATGGGTTCTCTGATGATCCCAGCTTACTTCCTGGTCTTGATAAAAATTACATTTTCTCTCTAACCATTTAATTCCAGGAAAGTACTAATTTTGCGCTAAAACTCATTTTAACATTTTAAGTCAGTTTATATCAAAGGGAAGTTGTACATTTACAGATTATAAATTTTACCTTGAAATTATTTACTCATAATTACCAGAAACACTGTTTGGTGATACATGTTAAATATCAGACTAAAGAGTCAAGTTTACAAATAAAAAGAATATATTGTAAATATTTTCTATTTTTAACAATGTGAATAACCTAAATAAAGTGAAAGAGATCTGTATTGTTATACTGTGTTATATCTGGAGACAGAGCTTTTTACCATTGAATTAGTAGAAATGGTTTAAATACATTGTTAAAGCTTGCTTTAATGTCAACATAAGAAATCAATAGAACTTATGTGGGAAAAATTAGGAATGATGGCTGAACATTTCCTTTTAACGAGATTGTCATGTAAACCAGAATTGTTTTACTTCTGAACTAAAGTTTGTTACTTTGTGAATAGATGACTATGCATAGACTAGGTAACATGTAAAAGCGTAAACTTTCCATAAACTGGGCAGTCTAATATCTTGGAAACATTTCTATAAAGAGTTTTTGTATCAACCTTGACAATGCTTATATGTATTTTATACTAGACCTTACCTGCCATCTGTGGTGATGGAAGGAAAATATATTGAGAAATGTAATTGGAAAAGCTATTTAATTACACATAGAATCATTTGTGACGTATAACAATGATTTGATAAATGCAAATGATTATTATTTTAAAAAATAAGTAAAAAGGTAGCTTCATATGATTATGGTCCAATTTGAAGATTAATATTGAAGATGCTTCTCACTGTGAGAAATCAACTGACAAACATTGAAAAGGATAAGTAATTTAACCTTTTTTTTATAACAAATAAATTCTAAGCTGCAAATTTGAAAACTTTTAATAATTTTGTTGTTAATGTTGCAAGATATTGATAGTTTAAAAATATGATTTGTTTTGGGATGTTTATAAGCTAAAAATCTTTTTATATTTATTATGTCCCCATGTTATTATTTTTTTTAAAGTTATTAAAGGCGTAAAATGTAAAAATCTTGAAATAATTAACAGAAAGGAAGTAGTACTAATGATGTCACATCTTTTTAAAAAAATGACTAGAGGCAAGTTTCTCTGGCAATACGAGAAGCAGAACGAGTAAAGCATCTATTCTAGAGTTGCATACAAGAGACAATACCTTCATGCTGATTAAATGCGGATACATTTGAGCAAGATATTTGGGGTGTATCTCCCAGAGTTTGGGAGAAGCATGGATTATATAAAGGTTTATATAAAGTGCTGCTGGTATTATAGGAGAATTGCTGACCCATTAAGTAAGGGCTATGGCCATTAATCAGTGGTAAAGGAGAGGGGTATCCTTGTGGTGAGTACAGCATTCCATTGGCCATACCAGACTGAGCCAGTGGACTTCCATTGTAGGGGCCTGAAATGTTAATGTTGCATGCTGTACTTTTTTAAAATGCATTTTCAAATTACACTTACGCCAGAAACATAACTTTATAGATGGAGAGAAAGAAATTCACTTAATTAATAAGTACATTTCATGAATATTTCCACCGGCTAATTTGATAATACTTCCCCAGAAAAACAATATATATTAAAAATTTCATGTTTTCTTATTTAATTCAATATTTTAAATTGGGTGTATTCTTTTCCAAAACAAAGGTTGTTATTTTTTTAATATGTAGCTTAAAAAACTTTTTGCTAAAGGAATTTTAGAGAAATTGTTTTTAAATTTTAATGTCACTCGAGTTAAAGGTATGACTAGACAGGATTCTTTTAAAGCTACTTATTCTGACACTAGGGATAGGTCTAAATTTATTTTAACTTTTCATCCCCACAACCTTAAAGCTCGTTTTCTGGTTCTGAAAAACCGCTCAATTCTTATGGCAGACCCTGTCACCAATGACATTTTCAGAAAACCTCCTATTTTCACTTTCCGGAGGGACAGGAGCCTTAGGGACATGCTAGTTAAAAGCCACCTCCCTGCTATTAAAGCACATAATGGCACCAAAAGTTGCAACCGTAGCCGTTGTAACACATGTCCCTATGTGATTGAAGTTAATAAGATTACTTTCCCTCCGGAAATATTCAAATAAAAGATGGCTTTACCTGGACAAGTCACAACATGATTTACACCATCCTTTGTAAAAAGTGCGGTAAATTATACGTAGGAAAGACAGGTAGTCGCCTTGGAGATCGGTTTAGAGAACACCTCTATAACATAAATAAACAAGCTCTCTCTCCAGTCTCCAAACATTTCAATAGTACTAACCATGATGGAATTTTATACTGTATACTAGTAACACACCGGATAGGATCTATATGGAGAATAAATGAATAAGATTTGGTACGTTGACTCCCTACGGAATAAACCAAATCCACAATTTTACGTAGCTGCCTTGTCTTTTTCCTGTTTGGTTTTTTACATTTTACTTCAAATCCCTTCCTTTCCATTCTTCTTTACTTTGTTTCTGTCTGGATTTTTGCACCCACTCCTATTTTTTCTCTTTTTTTTTTAGGTAGGATATATGTATATATATTTATTATGTAAATTTAATTTATGCTAATTAAAATTTTTTGTCTTTATACTGATGAAGGCATGTGCCGAAACGTTTACTTGTGTATTATATGAAATTATTATTAAAGCTTAACATATATTGTTATATTGACACAAATTGTTCGTGTCTAATTAATTAAAATTTTAATGGCTCTTTAGTTTATCATCAATTATTAAAGGTGATCTTTTCATTCATGAAATCAACTCAACACAAAAGATCTTTTCTATATCAACTTATGCTAAAAATGACAGTACCCTTTTCAGTTCATAAACATCAGTCGGACAAAAATATTCTTGAACAATAAATACTTTCTGGAGACAATATAAATTTTATCAGATCCCAAAGGACCACAAGGAAATTGCAGTTTGTCAAGTGCAAAAATATATAAGAGTCTACAGAGCTTTTTGATGTCTTTGTATAAAAAAATACACTTAATTGAGCAGCACACAAATATTGCATGAAAATGTTAACATTTACAGAGCCCAGTGAACCTTTGTATACAACATCAAGACAACAATATCAGGGGATTAAGATCATGCAAACCAGGCCGGGTTCAGAGACTTCTTAGAAATGAGAGAGTATAGCAGCATTACACTAATAAAGCTAGGTTGGGTTAGGTAACAGTAATTTCAATTAATGTTGATAACTCTAAATGAATCAAAATGGTATTAACATAAAGAATTGTTGTAAGCTACCTAAAGTTTTACTTTTTCAACGATGGATTGAATTTGAAAACACAAAATAAGCCATGGCTTTAAAATAATATGGTTTATTCTAATTTGACGTATCAGGAGTAAACTGTAGTCTTATATTTTCAAAGTTTGCAACATTGAGAACTGTACATAATGCATTTAATCTCACCTGCTGGGGTCATGGGACCAAGGGCAAAGCTCGGGAACCCTGGCTGGTTAGCCTGATGTTGAGGGTGAACAGGGGTGGCTGGGGCAGCTACAAAACAGGGAAAAGTAGGGGGAAGAAAAAAACAAAGTGACAAAACAAAAATTAAAATAGAAAACAAAAAACAGATGAATAATATAAAAAAAGACCAAAAACAAGTCATGCAAGAAAGCAACATTAAGAGCTGGGGAAGTCAATAAAATTCAAAGTAATCAGCTTGAGTTATCTATCCTTCTTAAAATTTTCTTCAAAACTCTCAAGAGAGATATAATTTTTCATTGAGGAGGAGAAAAAAAAAAAGCAATTCTAACACTGTCATTTGAGAGAAAGCAATATGATGTAATAATTTTCACATCCCTTTGTAGAAAGCAATGTTCTTGAAAGTGATTCTATGATTTTAATTTTACAGTTTGGTAAAAATAATTTCATATGGAAATATTTAAAGAATAAATAATAGAAATGATTGCACAACAGAATTTATAGATTTTGAAAATTAAGGAAAGCTTTAAAAAAAATATCCGGTCTCTCCCCTTAATTAAAAGCATTACAAAAGCAAGTGCAATGCTTTTCATACACATTTAAAACACTGATGCTGTTAGTCTCACCTCCAAAATCTGACCAGGGGCTCTGAGATCGCACAGGGTCAACTACTGCTTTGTCTGCTTCCACGTGCTTAGCATTCATATCCTCTGCTATCTTACGGGCTTTCTCTTCAAACACATCTTTTTCAGCTTTAGACAACGCTCTCCACTGTTTAAACAAATGTTAATTTGATCAAAACTCATATATTTTAATTTTTTTTTTAAAGACAATGGTTGCTTAAGATCAGCACAATCATGGCAAATCCTTTCTCTGAAAGTAAAGATAATTCATTTGTTTCCCAAACTGTCAGAATTTACCAGCGTGTTTCCTTACCTGATAGAAAATTTAATCGTTCTTTTTAATTAAATATTATTATTGTAGAAATGTATGACACAGGGTGGCTGTTTATTGTGTTTCAAAAATTACAGTAGATACTCTTTCTAAAGCCTGTTTGTTCTTAAGCTGACACACCTAGTTTTGGATGGGAAAGCCTGACAAGTGTCTATTCACCCCTTCGACAGCTTCGCTCCTCCGCAGACGTGTATATTCTTTCTGTCCCCAAGACTCGCACAAGAACATACGATGAACGATCGTTCTGTTTCTGGGCACCCAAACAATGGAATTTTCTTCCATTAAACATCCATAAACTCGATGGCCATTCGGATGTCATTTGTAGTTGTTTACTTTATATGTTTGTAAACTTACTTCTTCAGTTTACCTAAAGTAAACAACCACAAATGACATCCGAATGGCCATCGAGTCTAAAGGGACACGGGTCCGAAAAGCCGCTACTTGGACAGACCCATACGTAATAGAGGCGACAGTCATTCAACACTCCACTATAAAGAGGTGTAGCATCTTGCTTGAAGCATAAGTGAGAAGTGCCTCTTTAGTGTCTTAATTGTACTTTGCATATGTTCTTTGAATAATTATAATGATATGACAGCACTCCATATTTCATAGCTTTTCTTTTGGGGTAGTTCCCAATCATATTTCATGCATATCTCATAGTGTATGTGTTATATATCTTCTATTATGTTACATAGTGTATTTAGATAGTAAAATAGCTTTCATCACTTTAAATTAGGTTGAGGATTTATTTTGTTTATTGTATTTTCATTGTGTTTCCTTGGGCACATCAAAACAAGGTGGTGTCAGAGGCTTTGAAGAAATTAGACAAAGTGTCACTTGGCATAAGGGAGCTTGTGACAGTGCCAACAAAGCCTGAATGCTTTAGTAGTCCTTAAAAAAAAATCAATAGATTTTATTTATAAAAATTTGATCCAATTTGAAGTTAAGGGCTGCTGTCTTTATCTTGTAACTTCTCTACCATGGGCTTCCTTAGGATAAGCTTTGTGCCCGAAGTCATCCCATGACTAAATTATACTGCTTGCTGTTTAAACCATAAATGCTTTTTAATTGAACACAGTAAAAAAAAATGTTTGTAATAACTTTCAAATCTCCAGACCTTGGTGCCTACAATCTTGCTAATGTCTCCAAATGAGCAACTAGGGTTATCTTGTGAAATCTGCTTTCGAATCTCACCAGCAAACACTATGTAGCCACTTGGTTGCCTGCGTGGGTTTAATGGTTTCTGAAAAATTCAAGCTCATATTTAAATAGTGTTTGTAATTGACCAAATGGAATCCCAAAAGCCGCTTAAAGCATATCAGAGAACTTATCCACTAACCAGAAGCCATTCAGTACTAGGCGATGAGCACTGCTGAAATTTTATTTTTTAACACTGGACACTGTTCAATTGAATTTTTTTTTGTATTTATCAGAATGAAAAGTTTTCTTTGAATTACAAAACTAGCTATAATGTCCATGTGCAAAAAAAAAAATATATATATATTAAGCCTTTCATTGTTTTAAAATGAAGTAAAACAGTGTGGTGATAATTTGCAAAGACTTAACAATTGATAAAACAGATTAAACTTTATTGCAAGAGATTACTTTTGATGAGCATTTTCAAATGAAAAGAGGAAATAAACTGTTAATTTCATTTTTTAGGATTAAATATGAATAACCTGATTGTCTTAAAAACATTTACTTTAAATCTATTTAGTATACATTCTGGCTGAGCTGTATATTGTACTGTTTAATATTGGTTACAATAACTTACTTCTCTTGCTCTTTTTCATTTTTTTTACAAATATCGTCTTAAACTTAAAATAGTTGTTAAAAATGCTATTGGTGTGTTTGGATTATAAAGAGATATCTCCGAGACTGACCTTCTTGTGGGACTTGGTTGGAGCTGGACTGGGCACATCCATACTGACAGACATTCCATCATTGCTGGCCTCAGGCTCCACTCCAAGTGAGTCCTCATTATCAAGGAACAAAGTCTCCTCAGCACTTTGCTTCATTAACAGGGGGGACGGTTCCTGGCAAAATTAATTTGGTTGAATTTCATATTTTAGAATAAATTTTACCTATTGACAGCAGATATTTCAAACTGAACTATTTTGACATTCTTGTGAACAGTATTATTATTTATTACCACTAATACATTAATAGCAAACAATACAATACTTTGTATGAAAGTACAATAATGACAAACCAATAGCTTTATACAATTTTCATAACTATTGCAGAATTTTCATCACCTTTTAAGCTGATTTTTTTCTTAGTATATATTTTTTGTATCTATCTTCTATTTAATTTACCTTTCCCAAAGCTATTGGCTTTCTAAAAAAGTAAATTTCATCATCAACCACCTTAGGAGACAAAGTGTATTTCTGCAAAAGAAAAATATCACATAATTTAAATTATTTGAAAATTTGTACAACATGAATGTAGCAACGAACTATGTGAAATTTATATACTTCTTCTTCTTATAATTGTATATAAGTAAAAAAGTATATCTAATCAATGCATCTGTTTTTGCTATATTTTCAAACACTAAAGCCTTTTACTCTTGAACTAAGTACATGAAGTAAGGTTATTTTGATAATTATATGGATTTTAACATCATGACTACATTGCAGAAAGTTTTGTGCTGAGAGATAGCTTAAATGTTGTAAGCTATAGAATCAAAAATTCACAATACACTCACCTTAAGCAGTTTTTGTCTTTTAATGGATTTATCTGCTTCTTGATATTTTGATTCATTTATGTAAACATCATGCTCAGAAATTTCAGTTGGGCGGCCTGTAAAACATGTTATTTTAACAAAGCATGGTAAACTAGGATGAAAAAAGCAGTGAGCATAAGATAGAAAATGTGTGCATTGCAATAGTTCACTAAAATAACAAGAACTAAGAGAAATAGTTTCCCAATTTTAAAAGATGATATTTAAGGTAAGATATACTAACATGAGCAATAATCTTTCATGTGAAGAACACAACATTTTCCCACAATATTTTTGATAAGTGCACAATCCTCAAGTGACGACTGGAACACTTCTTTTTTATAAAATAAACGTGTTGGAGCATGATCCACTTCCGACGGACGTAGAAAACAGGCATAGTGAAAGAAAGCTTCACCTCTGCAGAGATATATTGAAATGTCAGTAAACACATGATTATGGTTGAATTGCTTGACTTTGTCAGTTTATTTTTTAAAATATAAAGGTGTTTAAACAATGATGTAAATATTTTTTTAAAATTTAACTAAGTAGAAATAAATGAATAAATTTACACAAATTAGTGAACTGCCTTACAAATTGTCAGTCCATATTTTATCGATTCTAGCAATTACAGGCTGACCACCAGGATTGTTGATGTATACCCCGTCACCTAGAGAAAGATCGTACGCATTTATTTGAACATTTAAACTAACTTTTATTATGTAGCTACATAAATACGCACAGTGTGAAAAAAACTATGAAGTCAGCTTTTGCTTTGACTGCAGTTCATTTACAAGACTACTCTGTCTTTCTTTATCAATGCTCAATTTATGAAACTTTTATCACTTAAATTTGTACAAATACAAGTGTACAGTTATCAATACTGCTAAAAAATTTCATTATAAACAATATTTTCATACAAACTTCTTAGTTTGAAATGAAAGGATAATCTTTTTATAATAAGGAGCTTCCTTTTTTCAAAAATTTCTTTTAAGTGAATACACGCAGTTGATATTATCACTATATAGTTAAATGCAACATAATTAAACCCCTTACATTCTATAATTCAAAGTGATATGATGGAAAGCAGGCATAATCATTTTTTAAATTTAATATCACAGATTTATTTTAGTAGTTTTAATTTTACTGGTAAGACAGCAACAAATTTTGCATACAGTCAAATTTTCTTCTGACTTTGATGGTTGAGGTCTTTATTCAGGGTGAAATAATCCCTAGACACTGCAATCTTTCAAAATAGTTGACTTACCTAGCTTAAAGCATCCCATATCACAAACATACTGATCGTAGTATATGTTGCCGTCATCATTTTCACATTCCGATGGCACTAACTGATAAAGGAAAAGTATATTTAACTAAGCCATCGTATTGATAAGAAATTTTGTACGAAAAATATCTTAGTAATTGTATTTACAGATGTTTCAAAATTGAAATATGTCAAGTTTCCTTTCGGGACTTATTTTTCAGATAACCTAACACTCCCACATAAAGATGTGTTTAAGATTTTAGTTCATAGTACGCAATATACATTTTCTTACCATTTACACATATGGTGCTTTATTGTAGTGTATTATGTAAAGTAATTATCAATATAATGTTGGAGTCTATGAAAAGATGTAGTTTCCAAAAATAGTTGAATGGCACTTATATACATATATATAAATTAATAAGTTTGCAGATCGCATTATCCCAGTCTAGTCACTGTATATACAGTAACTATCTAGATTTGACCAGGATTGCGCAAGAGGGATTCGACTTGTTTTCCGGAGTTTGTACGCTAATGCTCCATGCAATGGGTCTAATTAAAAAAATATTTAAACCAGAATTTTTGGAACACTGGTGTTTGGAAAAATAGATGATCTACTGTATATTAGGAAATATTTCTATCTGAAGAAGTTCTTATATAAAAATTCAATTTAAAATACCTCTCGTTTCTTGTCCAGTGTGGTGTCACTTTCATCCAATGGACTTTCATTATTCATTTTATCAGCAAACACGGAAGCCACTCGAACTGGTGTCAGTGGGATGTCACGAGCAACAAACTGTAGATTCTTGCTTTGAGGAATCTGCCAATTCTGAGCAATATCAAGAATAGAAATTGAATAATTAATAAATAATACCCTTGTAATAACCCATTTGGAAAAATTTATAAAATATTTTATATATTAATAAATTACCGAAAGTAAAAATATAAAAAAATTGCTGAAATCCACAGAAAATACAGCCTTAACATATTAAAACACAAAAAAGTTAATAGTTTACCTTTATTTTTTTGAAGCACCGATGTCGAACACTGTACCTTGACTCACAAACATAAACATCTCTATCTGGAATGGTCTAAAGAAAACCATAAAATTAACTCATTATTTGAGAAAATCTATCTCACAATTAAAAAAAAAAAAATTCTTTTTGATAAAACTTTTGGTGCAGATCATGTTATAACAAATATTTACCTCAGGTCTACTTTTGAAATAGTCTTTCACAAACATGACACAGCAACGGCCTACAATTTCAGACAGTGGTGTTCCATGACTTGTATCACTTTTGAATACTTCCTGTTAATTGACAGGGCAGTAATATGCATTACATAAAAAATGAAAATATGTAATTTCAATACAAGTTCTGATTCCATTACAAGTTGTCATGCTATTTCAAGAATCTATAAAAAAAGATTATAAACAGGATTAAATTTGAACTTAGCATTGTGTATTTTAAAAGTTTGTTCTTAAATATTGAAAAAACATGTAAATATTAAAAAGAAATACTTACGGTAATAATATATTAAATAAGAAATGTAATAAATATAATAGACATGGAAAGGTGTTGTGCTTAACATTATTTGTATAATGAGAAGTAAAAAAAACAATAATAATAATGATATGACCAAAATATGAAATCAATGTATAGAACAAGGCACTAACCTTCTCTAAGAATTTCCTTGTCGCCAAGTGATATGTTTCCTCAGGACGATAAAACCAATTTCCTTTTATAACTTTTACCCCATTGTTGTCAGTTCCAAAACTTTCAATGACCATGATATGAGGCTCAGGGGTATCTCTGCATGAAGGAAAAGTTTGAGAAATTATTTTAGTAATTACATTTTTTTTTTAAATTAAAAAAAAAAATTCTGTTTTTTTTTAAATATTTAACCTACGAACTGTGGTCAACCAAAAAAATCGTCCGACTTTTACATTCTCTACTGAAGCGGCTGAAAAAATCGGCCGATAAAAAAACACGGTCAGATAGCAACTTCCAATCCAATATTTAACCGGAATTATAGCCACTTCCTTTTATTAATAATTAAATCATCTTCCGGTTCAAGCAGCTTCGATATAACTTGAAAATAAATACTTTTTAATCGGAGTTTTATATCGCTGTTTTTTTTAAAAGCTAAAATGGTTGACGCTATGGCTGGGCCTTCAGTGCAAGCACTAATAGAAATATGTTTGAAAGCTTTTTAGGAGAGGTTTTAAGTGATACTGGTGATGATTTTAACATTCCCCATGACGATATCAGTTGAGATTATTCTTCTCGTGAATTTTATACTCGTCTTAGTGATACTAAAGTAGGCCTACTGAGGCTACTGTTAGACTTCGAGCCCGGCCCGGAGGTTGGGCAAGGTCTGACTGAATTTTAGTCACAGAAGCTACAGATTATAGTTCAGAACTAATAAATTTTATAGTTTAACAACCCAAATATTAAATGTTTAATATTCAATAATAATTATTTTGCCTGAGATTTTGTATTTTGTACTTGGTTTTAGCAGTGGTTCCAGTTTCTTATATAAATGATCTAAAATAACTAAATTTGCTTTCAGAGGTTTAAATGCAATCAAAACCTCAGCAAACTATACATTTTCTTCAAGATAAATTGGCTACAACATTTAGATTTGTGTTTTAAGTGTATCTATAAAAATTAATGATGTTATGAGCACTTGCAAGCAAGACATTTTGTCGATTTTATTCTTCTTGAGAACTTCAAGGTCAAGGACACTGAGCAAAATTTTTTTACGGGTCGGGCAATATGGCCAACTTTATCCACATCCATTTACCTTTCTAAAAATATATACTTATAGGGGTCTTGAATCAATATTTCTATGTCATTTAATGCAATTTCAAATGGCACTCAAAACGGTCTAAAAAGCTCCACACCACAGAATGATACATGGCACAGTTTGTGGGTTAAAGAAACATATTTTAAATCTTTAATTTGATGCTTATTAACAACAAGAACATTTTTTTTTTACCTTGAGTCTATGTAGACAAAGTCTCCCTTGCAATAAAGTTGGTTTTTATACTCATATTCTTCATCTGTATTCACATTTTCTGATTCCAATATCTGAAGAGAATATTTCAAGAAAAAGACATTAAATGTTTATAAAATTTATTATTAAGAACTGTCTACATCGTGTACAAGTTTATGAAAGACATGAAGATTCTACAAACACAATATGTTCATTAAAAAGAAGAATAAAGCAGGTCCAATGTTTAAAAAAATTCAGTATGCCAATATTTTATGAATCATAAAAATTAACATTTTTAATAAAAAAATATTATCTACCTTTTCCTCTTCCATTTTCTCTTCTAAACTTTTCTTTTTTTCCCCCTCTTCTTGCTTCTCTTGATCTTGTTTCTCTTGTTCTTGCTTCTCTTTTTGTTCTTTTTCCAAGGCCAGTGTTAGGTGGCGTTCAGTGTAACTTAGAGCAGGAGTCAACACCATTTCCCCATTCTTACAAAGCTCATCACGGGTCTTGATAAAGAAAGTCTGCATTTCTACAGCATCCTCATACAGCTTGGAACAAAATTTAATATTAGAATTTAGTTATTCAATTATATTTTAGTTTAAAAAATCATTTTGAAGATAATTAAATGTATATTGAATATAAATTTGAATGTCCTTAGAGAAAAAGCAAGCACAATACACTGATGGGGATATGAAAATGAAGTCTACATTGCATGGTCAGTGTGGCTGTCTTTATATGTAGGGTGTGTATCTAGACTAGTCCATTCAATAAATTTAAATAAATACAGAAGGTTGAGTACTATATGTTTAGCTTTAAATTATCTGCGTGCAAAATTGTTGGTTACTTTAACAACACCCCGGATCAAAGTTATAATGAATCAGTCGACCTGTCTAAGAGTCATCAAATCCATTGCTCTTCTTATAAGGTCATGAATAGTAATAATGGATATGAAAATAACCTCGACTGTAGTAGGACACACCTGTCAATGTTCAGTGTCACATTTGTTGAAACAACTGTTTTAATAGGATGATAATTGAAATATGATAATTGTTAAAATTTACTTGTGAATCTGTGCGGCTACATTTCCTTGCCCGTTCAAACACTTTGAACATGTCTTCTTGGAATCTGTCAACTCTCCTGTAGCGACCCTGAGAAATAACAAATTAAGTTGTTATGAAAGATCTTAGAATTATCCTAGTGTCATAAAATATATAAGATTAATAATATTTACCTTAAAAATCTATTATGAAGGCTTACTTACCTTATCAAGGTTTCTTTTGATCTGATCAAAGGTCATAGGACGCCTGCAAAATTAAAACAACATTTGTCTCAAATCACTGCTGTTTGACTAAACCAAAAAGCTAAATGTACTTCTATTTTTTTTATTGCTAGTTGACATTAAAACAAAGCAAAAAAAATGTATATATTTTAGATTCTTACTCAGTGATCTCTCCATTTAATTGTAAGCCCTTGTCTTTTTCAGTAAGCTCAGCAAATGAATCTGTGTAACAACGTCCTTCATCGTCCTAGTCAAACATGATATAATTTAGTTTTGTGTAGACAAACACAAGTTACTTGAGTCTCATTCAAAGCAAGTACGTGCATTGTGTTAAATTCTAGAAAAATATCACTATAAAATTATTTACTTGGTTCAAAAAAATGTTTTATAAACAATTAAAATAAAACATAAAAATAATTGTCAAACAACTAACCTCATGGCTGACTGTGGAAATGAAAAGATTCTTCATCAACTCTTGAGTGAGGGCCTTCACATCTGGTACGTTGTTCATACAGTCTGACATAAGCTCCAGCTTTTTCTGGAAGCAAACACGCTGCAGTGCAAGAGCATCCTAAGATCAACATTTTAAATGCTTTTTTATATAAGTTTAGGAAAACCTTAAACTTTTTAAGCTTGCCATAAAAGACAAAATGAGACCAATGTAAAATCAGGTGATGTCAGCATATAGAAAAACATCCACTCGGTTATTTGTAAAAATAAGTAATCAAAACTATTGTTTTATTTCTTTTTAAATCATCTGGTAAAGAACATTTTTTTTTCTATTAGATTCTACATATTATGAGGCAGGAAATGAATTGAACTTGACAACAAAACCAAAATGGGAAGACACAATTATATTATAAAATAAACTAATTAAACACAGGAAAACACAATTTTAAAAAAAACACCTAAATATTGTATTGTACAAAAAAGAATTTGTGAACAAATTAATTTTTCATTTAATTACTTAAAAAAAATAAAAAATTTGCCAGTGATACAGGCTGATGGGGAAAAAAATTTAGCTTTTAAAAAAAACAACTGATTAGTGAGTTGAAAACGATTAAGAAATAAAACTCCAGATGATTCTCAGACTAAAATTGAACTATATAAGGACAGTCACACATACAGAGAAAGAAAAGAATTCAAAGAAAACTTGCTTGCCTTATAAATAATAGAATCTGGCTCATTGTACTTGCAGGCATTGTCAAACATTTGCACAAAATCTGCCACCATATCTTCTACAGATTCATACTGGGAGGCCATCATTTTCTGCTGTATTCTCAACATGTCAATAGGACGCTTGATGACCTCATAGTAATCAGGGTAATCCTAACACAATAATGAAGGAAATGATGAAAATGGGAAGAAAGAGGGAATGATAATATAGCCTAGATAAGGCCTGCACAACATACGGCCTGGGGGCGGGTTGCGGCCCACCAGCATCCACTTTGTGGCCCACGTAGTAATGAAATATTCTTTATTGTTATCATTTTTTTAATAGCTTTCCCCCTTGTCCTATTTTCTCTTGGCCCGCACAAGTTTTTCATGTAAAGTATTACGGCCCGCCTTAAATTTTAAGTTGTGCAGATAAGCAGGCTAAGCCTCTAATTGATAATTAATCTTTAAAAAAATTGCTGTTTATTATCATAATAAATAAATTTTCCAAAATAAAATTTGATCAGAACCAGATTCTTCAAAATACTTAAATCTTACATTTTTATTTGGCAGTTTGATAAAGGGAGATGACAATGCTCGTCCAGATCTGTCTTGGTAGTCTCTGACACTCTCATATAACTCTTGAAGTTTCTCAGACAAAGGATTACATTCTGAAAGTTTCGACCTGAGATGAAAAGAAGTAAGACAGTTAAGAACTGTAATTTAAAAACACAATATAGATGCAAAAATTAATAAATATAAATATTAAGCTTCCTGGGTATTAGTTTTCTGGAGCTTAACAACACCTGTAAGTTGGACGTACCTTTCAGAAAAATTCTGAAAACTGCCTGCAAAATTTCCAATTTATAACAAAAATTGAATTTCTTTAAAAATATTTTCAAATTAAACCTAAAACCTGAAGTGTTATGATGACATCTTGCTGGTGTTCAGCTCAAATGAAAGAGATTCAATAGCTGTATTCAGAAATGTTATTTGATCTAGAAGTTTTTTTTTGGTTACATTATTTTCATTAATAGAGTACAACGCTATTTTTATCACAGTCCAAGTCAGCCATTGTCTTCTTTACTTAAAGATTTCAGAATCCTCCAGGTGATTTGCTGTGCGGACCAGCTTACTCCGTTCAGTTATTTGCCTTTGTTTCTTTAACCTGTTTCTTCCAGAATTGATGCAGTCACAACAGAGCATCACCTGTACAGTTAACTAATTTAAAATGGTTTCTTTCTTACCTTCGACCACTACCAGTTTTCGCAGACATAATCTTCCATTTTGCTCTAAGAGCTCTGTCCAAAGTGTTGGCATCTTGATATACCTGTGAGCCCTCTTCATTGTAGTGTCTAGCATTGTTGAACATAAGCTCAAAGTCTGACAGCAAAGCTTGTTCATTAGGATACTGGAAAAGTGAAAATATTTTATTTAAAATACAGGTGTAAGAGATAAACAGTTGCTCAACACAAGTGAATTCTCAATACATAAGTTCCTATCTTATAACCACTTACATTTATGCATAACATGGTTGAGATGCAAGCACTCAGTACTATTTTTCTTCCTAGATTACGTTATAATTTTGGTCTAGTTAATGGCTTTGATGTGAATGATAAGCAATTTCCATTCCATACATTTACACCAGGGGTCTCAAACTCAAATCATCAGGGGGCCGCAGGAGGTAGAGTCTGATTGAGATTGGGCCGCATTAAGTATTCCACACAAAAAAAAAAATGATTACAAATTCAATAAAGTACAACTGTTACAATATGCTCAACTTTTATTAATAACAAATAAAAACATTAAGAGTTCTCAAGAACTAGGCTTCACTTTCTTCCTCCTCCTCATTGTTGCCAGAGACCTGGCAGCGCATCTTCTTACAAAGCTGAGCAAATTTGGCTTGAGTGAGGAAGCAACTGAGACCCTCAGTATAGCTTGAAGATGCTCATCAGTAAGCTTAGACCTGAATATTGACTTATTAAAGTTCATAGTGAAAAAGAGCTCTTCACACAGACTCCCAAAAAGTCACATGATCCGCTTGAACAACTTGGAAATCTCAGTGAAGTAGGGAGGCCAATGCTCTCATAAACTGTCCATGCTTGTTTGTTTTTACATTCACCTCCCTGAACTTAGAATTGCACTGAAGATTAATCAGCTCCATTGAAGTGCAAAAATCGAGAGGGGGTGGGGCATCTTCCACATTAAAGGAGAAAGGGTCAACAAAAAAACTGTCCTGTAACTTTGCAATGGCATCTGTATACTTACTACTTGTTCGTCCGTCAAAATCAACTAGGACCATTGAGTCATCTGGTTGGGGGGAGGGTGGGTTACAATGAGCTCGTAGGTTGCTTGCTAGACCGTTCCGTGCTCGGAATAATCTCTGGAACCGCGGGCAGGGGATAGTTGCTGCAGTCAGTGATGTAACGTTGCTCTTTCAGCTTGCGTGTCTCAGCTCAGTTATCCTACTGGCTTCATGAGATTTAGCCCCCTTCTTGACAGCTGCTTTCCACCCGGCTCTGTCCTGGGCTGTCTGCACCCATTGAGTAGGGTTGATTCTGAAGGCCTTTAGTGCCGCTTTCAGTGAAACGCTTTTTTGGACCTCATTGAGAGCGCTTGCCTATCGTGAGTTCTCCGAAGAATATCTGTTTTGGGAGCCAGTGGTCTTCCATACCGGCTACGTGTCCTATCCAACGGAGCTCAGACTGCATCAGGGTGGTGAAGATATTAGGTAGGCTCGCTCAAGCGAGGACCTCTGTGTCAGGAAATTTGTCTTGCCACTTGATGCTGAGGGGTTTCCTGAGGCAGGTTGTGTGAAAATGGTTTAGTTTCTTGGCATGACGCTGGTAGACTGTCCACAATTCACATCCATAGAGCAATGTCGAGAGGCCTGCTGCATAATAGACCTTGATCTTTGTTTCTCCTCTCCTGTCCCAAACAGTGCTGGGTAGCCTGCCACACATGGTACTAGCTTTTGCGAGTCTGGAATATATTTCATCATCCGTGACGATAGGTCTGGAGAGGGTGCTGTACAAGTAAGTAAATTTATCCACCCCGCTGTCCACTGATGATGATGTTGGGTTCAATGTAGGGCTTACTGGGAGCTGGCTGATACATCCCCTCAGCTTTCTTTGTGTTTATTGTGAGGCCAAATTTATTGAAGGCCTCAGAGAATATATCAACGCTGTGTTGCATGACGGCTTCTGAGGCAGAGTTGAGGGCACAATCGTCCGCAAACAGAAGCTCGTTGATGGTGTTATGTTTGACTTGGTTTTAGCTTGAAGCCTCCTAAATACTTACTACTAAGTTACTACTGAATGGTGCGCCCGAGTCCATGAGTACTTTGCCAGGTGGGAAATGGCAGAGGTTTCTCTAAGAACCATAACACAAGTTTTGGGCAGAATGCCCGGACATTGTCATATGTAACACTGACAAGCTACCCCTGATCTTGTAACTTCTTGTTGAGTACTTTCAACTCCTATGTAATGCCAACAAGAAAAGCCAAGTCCATGAGCCATTTGAGATCAATTAGTAAAGGAACAACCACCCCATGTTTCTCCATGAAGGCTTTAAATGTTAAAATGTGCTCAAACAGTAGGCAGGCACAGGCCATATTTATGAATTATTGATACAAAGGAAGAAGCTATTGTAAGAAGAATGAATTATGATTTTTTTTTATCGTAGAAAACTAACCCTACTTTTAAAGTAACTACGCTGACAGGCTCTGAGTTTCCCTCACTCGTAAACACTAGCTGCAATTTAAATAGGGATTCTTTAATATTCTGTTCGATTGATACGATTTACCCAATTATGGTTGTGCATTACCCACTAACTGACTTTTTAAACTTTTCTCAAAACCGCGCTAAGGTCATGTTTGTCTCATAAAATGCTATAAAATACAAGCTTTTAGACCGACTTTAAGCGGTTCTTACCATTATAATCAACATACAAATCGATACAAACATAATGAAAATCAGAATTAGACTAGTCGGTGAAATTCGACAGAAACCTTCGCGGAGGGTCACATTATAGATATGAGAATGGGGAAAACGTGTGGGCCCCATTAACACAAAACTTTGTTGTCATGTAGCAGGGGGGAAAAAAGCGCTTTGCGGGATGTGAGTTTGAGACCCCTGATTTACACATAATTCTTGACAAACTACACTCCATTTAACACAATATGTATGATAACTCTTCATGATCAGAGAATAATGAATTAAATTTTATTTATTACAAATCCTTATGATAGAACACATTCACCTTTTCTGTTTTGAGCTTAGCTTCAATCATTGTCATGTCAATAGGCTCCATAATAACTTGATAATAGTCAGGATAGTCTTTGCGAGATGGAAGAACCATGAAAATTGGTCGCAAAAGACGACCATTTACATCCTGCAATTGATTAAAACAGAATAAGTTATCAATGGAAGACAACCAGACAATAATCTTGACAATAAACTAGACCATAACTCAAACTTTAAACTGCATAAAAAAACGACCAAAAGTTCTTACATTGTAATCATACACAGTGGAAAAGAGCATCTTCAACCTCTTTTTAATACTTTCGTCACCGCCAATACCACCTCCCCTTTTTGCCGATTTCTTCTTGTCACTTTCTGGTGTATTAGCTAAAGCTAAACTGGACTTTCGACCTCTCCCACGACTAGCTGGAGTAGTTGCTTCTTCTAACACCAGATCATCATCATCTTTCTTTAAAACATAAAAAAAAAGAAAAAGAATACAATGAAACAACCCCTGGCAACACTAGAAAATAAAGGATTACAAAGTATAAAACTGTTGTAATTTATTACAGTATAGCACCAATCAAAAACAAATGTACACGTTTTACAATTCTATTCTGACATGCTTCCTCCATAAAGGTAACACAGTTAGAACTGGAATGATTGGACATTGAAATTATACCATATTAATAGGTTAGTAAAAATACCAGTTCGATTTGGATGATAAAAAGACTTAAAATAATATATATTTGATTTTTTAATTGATTCAATTTAACTAATTTCATATTATCAAAACAGTTAAAATGGTTCATTTAAATTTTGATTAGGCAAATCTCTTACATAAAGAAACATTTTTAGATAGTAATTTTAAAAAAAAAAAGCTTTCATCATTTTTAGATTAACTACACAGTGAGGAGGCGAGTTAAATGCACCAAAGTGCAGTTAGAGGTTACCTCATAGCAATTATTTAATTTTTTTATAAATGAAATTTGCTCAATATACTTTTCACAATATTTGCAAATTAAAAAAAAAATCTATAATATGAAGAATTATATCTGTTAAGTCTTAAAGTTAGAGTAAGACTTCATAGGTAAAATTTAACCCCAACATGAAGATCTTTGTCTTTTTTATGCTTCTTTTTTTCAAAGCAAATCAATTATCAATTAAAATATAAAGCTATTTTCATAAAGTCTTTTAGAATAGGGGTGTTAGAGATACAATGATCAAAGTCACTGTCATTTTAAAAGTAGGTTACCATGGTAAGCCACAATAACTAAATTCACAATGAAAATAAATGCATTGTTAAAAATGTTAGAACTAAATCCAACCCAATCCAAACAACTAATGAATGTAAGTAATTCTAGCAGATATCTGGCTTAAAAAACAACGTTCAAACATGTGAGACTTTCAAATACCATCCTCTTTTTGGTTGCTTAACTTTTTGCACAAAGGGAAGAATAAAATCGTGGTTTTATAGTAACCTAAATAAAACTGATCGGCAAATCAGGAGACAAAATTGAGTTGGTCAAAGCTTATGGTTTTGATTAACCGAATAGTTATAATGAAATGCATTAGTATCCATTTACATTTATATGGTGCAGAAGACAGAAAGCTGAGTTTGAGAGTGTTTATTTCAGGCTTTTTTGTTGTTGTTATTTCAGCATTAAACACTTATAAAGTATCAACTTCACTCTCATAACATTAGAGAAGGAGTGTTCCTTTATTTTCACAAGAGTAAGTAAAAAGGTAATTTTAGTTCAAAATGTTACAGATCAAATACAAATAAATACACAAATACATTAAAAAAAATTTTTTTTTAAATATTGGAAATATATAGAAAGTTTAGGATAGATACCTGAAATAGCATCCTTGCATAAATGGTTAGGTCATTTTTAGTAGGAAATACAACCAACAGTTACAAAAGACAAGATTTGATTTTAAAAGGCCATGAGGTTACTGTAAATGTAATAACTATTTCTTTTCGAACAGAGATACATCAATTTAAACAATTGTTCCGAAAATCATATTTCAAAGACTGCTAACTAAAACATTTCTTTGCAAGAAAGCTAACACAATAGGTAACTACTGTACACATATTGTATGTGAATGTCATTAACTTTAACTGAACTTTGAACTTTAGTTGATCAATATCTTATACATTTCACTGAAGGTAATATTGTTTTTGTTTTGTTTTAACAAAACTTATAGTCACAATTCTTTGGCACTGATACATTTCCATCTTCACAATTTCTTAAATTATCCACTAATGTACATAAGACGGGAGATATCAATTATGTAGGTTGTTTGACTTGATCATATCCAGTTATTGGAAGGAATTTGAGACAAGGCTTAAAACACACACAGACACACATCTAGGATTACTTCCAAGTAGGAGATACATTTAAATTTTCTTTTTTATTTTAAAAACAAAGCAAAAGCAATGTGGAATTTTCATAGTTTGCAGAAGCAAAGGAAAAAAAATTTGCTTGTGTCCCCCTTTCCCAGTGCTCTTTTAGATCAAAAAGAATAAAATTTATGGTAGTTTGAGTTCTAACTTTAAAAGTGCACACATTAAATTTTTAAAAAAATTTAAAAATCCCCAAACAGCTGGATTGTTGTTCAAATCAATGACCAAAGTTTGTGTCAAGTATTCATTTTGATGGTGTCAGTGATGTCTAGTAAAGACATGCTTGCAGTACAATGAAGCAACCAACAAAATAAGCATCCATCTATTGCACAGAGTAATGTAGAAAAATGGGAAAAATAATAAGGGGAAGGTAACTCACCCCTGCC
The DNA here is from genome assembly GCA_964033795.1 of Lymnaea stagnalis. Taxonomy (NCBI): domain Eukaryota; kingdom Metazoa; phylum Mollusca; class Gastropoda; family Lymnaeidae; genus Lymnaea; species Lymnaea stagnalis. Next base: position 600,306 of record CAXITT010000012.1, read on the forward strand.
ATACTCTCCTCAGCTTCATGGTCATCATCTTCATCATTACCCACATTCTCCAACTCTTCAATTAATTCTTCCTGGGATACCAAGAAGACAGACACACTCCATTTAACATAGGTGTGAGATTTAATTTAGACTTTTTAACAATTTGAACACATTTGGTCAGCATTTCACACTGCACTATTTCTACTAATCAATTTACAAGCAAGAACAATCATTCAAATTGATATGAAGATTTAATTAGAGTGCTGTGAGTGCATGGTATAAGGGTATATTTTATACAACATTAATATACATTTTAAAAAAAATATTTTAATTTACACTGATGCTGATTTAAAGAATAACTTCAAGATAAATTGAGTCTTATCTTGTAGAATCTAAAAGTTTGATCAGTGCGAATTACAAAATTTGCATGCATCATTGTATCACAGTGTCCCTTATTGTATTTAATGCCAAAACTAATTGTAGTAACTAATTGTTCCTTGATCAGAAAAGTATCTATTCACAGATATCACACTAAAATGTACCAAATAAAAGTAGCAGATCAATGTGTTATGCAAACTGAACTGCACAAATCTCATTTGAAACTAAACACGAAGAGCAAGCAATGCGATAAAGTTTCCCTACTTAGCATTCAAAGAGGCACATTGAACAAAAGTTGATCAATTCAATGAAGAAAAAAAAATTAATTGGGATACTATATTAAATGCCCTTTGTGGCACATGGTTATTTAGCTCCCAGTAAGCAGCTGAGATGATGTCTCAAAAAGTTTCAAAAATACTATATAACTGCAAATTCAGAAAAGGAATATATACGAAAAGTCAATGATTGTTTGTCTTTACAGTATTTAAACTCTTTATGTGAACACAATGCTTGGAAGGAAATGTTCCAATAAAAACATCCTATCTTGATGTTACTGTATTTTTTGTTAGCTGCAGATTTACTTTCTTGACCTCATATCACAATAAAAATAAAATTTTGATAGTTGATAATAGTTTGGGGAGATGATGTTTTTTTAAAAATGGAAAGGTATGTGTGTGTATTTAGAAGGAATGAAAATTCTTAAGTTTTCTTAATAAAACAAAACCAGCAACTTGGATCAAACTTACAACATAAACAAAGCTTTCCAACTATATGTACTTTCAAAATCATTTTTACTGCTTAAAGCCATGGAAGGCTGTACAACTTTAGAGTTCTTCAATTTAAAGAGGAAGGATATTAACTCCGAAAAAGTATGTATTTATTTGCAAAATTGGCTTGCCATTGCTGTTAAATACTATTAAAGTTGAAATTAGAAAATATTGGGCTAATAATCACAATGATGAAAACCACTGCAGGCAAATAAGCATATATGTTATAAAAAAACCAACCACCTTAGATAATACAAGAGACAAAGAATAACCAAGGGAGATAATATGCAAGGTAATGAGCAAAGAGAAGATCTACTTGCAGCACTAGAGTAATATTGAAATGGTTAAAGAACTCTGTGCTTCACTAATATAGAATATCTTGATAGCATTTCAAATTATTTTGAAGCACTTTTATGAGAAGAAGAACCATTTCACTGATACTTGTCAGGTCTTAATAATTGTACAAATAAATGAAATTTGCAAATAAAACAAACTAAAATTAAATAAATAAGTCACAGTGTGGAAAATTTTTATCTTATTTCAAAGAAAGTGAAATGTTTTCTATGTTTTAAGAATTCAAACCTTAAATATGAAAAGCTAACCATTATTAAAGAGAAAATGTAATGGATGTTATTTGATATGACATTTGGCAAGGGAATAGAACTTCTTTATGACAACTGAGGAATTGTACATTATTTATAGTTGTTTCCTTTCTTAAAAATGAACTTCTTATCTCCTTATGTTTACACCATCAAACAGACTAAAAATGAGTAAATATATTTTTTGAAGTGATGCCAACAAAATTTCAAATTTAATCTTTTGAATAACGTGCACAAAACAAGTAAGGATAACATCCTCTCATTATTTTTCATTAAATTTACCGTAAGTTCTGGTTCCAACTCACGGCACTTCTCGAGCATCACTTTTTTTAGTTCAACCGCATACTGTAACAAATGAAAAAAATAAGTATATAACAATGATATCTAATAATATAAGGTACTAAATTGCTGTGGATTTCTTTTTTGAGCATCAACTAGAAAAAAATATTTACCAACAGTCATGTATTTTAACAGTATACAAAAAATTAAAGCTTTCTGCACCATTTAGTGATAATGCTGCAAACTGTTTAACTGTAATATTTAAATGCCTAAAACAATAAGCCTTAAAGGAAAAGATCAAACCTTATGAATCTGTGATTCGTCTTGGTTGTATTTCTTTGCATTCTCAAACATTAAATTAAAATCATGGGCCAAGTCAACCAGAGTATCATACATGTTCATCTGGAAAGCAAAACATACAAATAAAGTGACATGGTTTGGTGCATTTTTATTTTAAATTTTTTTTTATACAGCAAATTTACTTCTGACTTGTTCAAATGTTAATTTTGTGGCTTAGGAGACTAATTGTCAAAAGTACAGGATAGAAAAATATACAGCAAATTCAATGTTGCCCAAACTTTAAGTACCTCAATTTTATAGCGTATCTTTTGAAGTGACATTGGTCTTTTAATTTCTTTATAGTAATCTGGATAGAATCTGAAAATATAACAATTGAAATAACAAAACAGAAAATGCAATCCCTATTTTTCAAATGTCTTCGTATTTTGTAACATTTTTACAGAAATATGTTTTTTACAGCACACATGAAGTGTGGAATACTTAAAACCCAGCATTTGTAAGAACTCTCTTGTAAATGGAAGAATAAATATATAGTATATAGGGATATCCATTTTTTCTGCGAATCATTGGTTAAAATAGCAGGTTGTCTTAAAAATGGAATAAATCTGTATAATTATTGAATAAAGCAGACTTTTTATAAGTTCCAGAACAAAGAGTTCACTAACTTTTTACTAGGAAGTTTAATGAATGGGTCAGACAAAGTATCTCCATTTGCACCAGTAAGATTTTTCACATGATTGTAGAGAATCCATTGTGGGTCATCTTCAACTAAATCATTTCCTGCTGCCTCAGCCTCTGAATCCATCTCAAACTGGCTAGATGAGGCTGTCTCATCCTCTTCCTCAGATGGATACTTCAGGGCAGCACAAACGGCAGACATCTTTTGGATAATGCATCTGTCTTTAGTCCTGCTAGCAGAAAAAAAATGAGACAAGCAGGGAATTAGAACCAAAAAAAAAACCCCCACTATAAAATTCAGTTATTTAATAACTGCAGTTTGTATAAAGTATTTTTATTTTTTTTTATTTTTTGCTGGTATCCGTCTGTCACAATGTGACGATGGTGTGGGCTTCGGAGGACAAAATCCACAAGGTCTGGGATTATTCTTCAAAGATTATAAGCTGATTCCCAACAGCAAATTGCCTCTCTCCACGCCGCTGGATAACCCAAGGGAACATCATTTGGATGATACAGCTCGGCACCAGTGGCGTCGCAGGAGTTGTCGGAATGTTTCATTGTACCAATGTTATCCGCCTTTCGGGACTCCATCTTCGGGTTTGATTTCAGAGTTTCCTTCTCTAAGACGAGTTGCCGTCCAAGGTTAACGAGTCCCATCCACCCGGGGTGCTGTTCTTTGGCTGGAATTGAACTCCAGGCCACCAACTTGAGATTTGCTCTGTTTAGACCACTCAGCCACCCAGCACCCAAAATAAAATTAAAAATATAACCCATCACTTAGAAAATAGTAAGCATATTTTAAAATAAAAAAAGTTTATAATGGAGCCTATTCTATTATAATTGTTTAATTGGTTAACTACCATGAGCCGCTGGGAGCGGCTCGGCGTTTCTTTTGTTATGGCCAAGAGCCGCTGGTAGCGCCAATGTTTGTATCGTAGTAAATCGAGTCAAATATTTATATTATTCCGTTCCCGTTTTGCTTCGAGATTTTAATTTACCGACAGGATGTTTATATTTGAACCGCATGCTATCGGCAGAATGTTCTAAAAAAACAAGCTGTCAATTAATTTTGATTTAATTTCCAAGCTAGTTACAAAATTGAGCTACTTGTTTACCATGGCAACAAGTGACAGGGCTACTAAAGGCATATAAGTGATTGGAAGTGTAAATATTATTCAATTCTGTGTTCTTTAGTGCATTTTTTTTATTTTTGGATATACTATGTGGAAACACCAAATAAAAGGTTTTAAATGATTTGGAAATTAAAAATTTACATAAGCATACATAAGTTGGCATATTTATATATTTTTTTATTGTTTTTCTGTTGTAAATACTAATTTAACAATTAATAAATTCCTAAAAAAAACTTAGCTTTACAAATATTTTATGTTTATCTTATAAACAATTCAATTACCAACAAAATGGTTTATTGATCATTAGAATATCTTTATAATTAAGAAAACTGCAGCTGAATTTGTACATACACCTAAAATGAGAAAATGTGACCTAGATTTAATTCGGCCACAGCAGGTTTTTTCAATCTGGTAGTTAATCAGTTAAGAAACTTCAAAATTTTTATTTTAAAAATGCAAAATACACACTAATATTGAGCCACTAAACCTTAGGAGAGAGGCAGCGGTTATCAAGATGGTTGAAAGGTATAGAAGGCTAGAAAGGCAACATTCAGGAAGTAAACAAAAATCAATACTACATTAGACCACTGAAAGTGAAGAGAAATACAAACTTCAAATAGCCAGAGAAGACATGCTAATTATATCTAAAGTCCTATCCCCCAAACCAATATTTATAAAAAGATTATTTCAAAACAGTCCTAATAGAAAAGAAATTTACCAACCGATTTCTTACAATGATTAACAAAATCAAGATTGCTGCATCCTATCAAGAGGATAAATTCTAAATGTACACAGATGGATCAGCTTTCACAAGAGCCCTACATTCAGGCTATGATGTACAAATAAAGTTCCCAGACCGATCATGTGATGAAATCTGCAACCCCTGTGGGGCAATATGAAGTAATTTTGAAGCAGAAGTAAAATGCTATTGAAGCAGCGTTACACCAACTATCTGCAATATTCAGTTTATTTCAGCAAACAAAAAAATGTTGTTAACTTCTGCAACTGCAAAACAATACTTCAGGCAGCCGAGCATCATGATCTCACAACAGTAAAATAACTACTTCTGAAAATAAACACCTCAGTCGTAACTTATGCAAATAGGCTAACCTTACAATGGATACTAGAACACCACAATATACCAGGAAATGAAAAAGCAGAACAACTGGCAGAACAGGGAAAATCCAATGAACAGCCAAACATACCTACATCACTCAACACTCAAAAGCAGATTATCAGAGTGGCTAAATGGATGGTCTACTGGCTCATCAGGAAGATGTGTTTTTGCACAAATGCCCGGTCTTGACCCTAAAAATCCAATAAATTTCCTCCAAAGACAACAGGTGATGTAATCTTTTACATGAGCACAGGACACAAACTTTATTCCCACCTTAACCACATAAAACAGATGATGTGCCCCCTCTGCAGACCTCCAAATTTGACAGTAACACATCACCTCTTCCAAGGCCCAGCACTTCAGGACTTATGCCTAAACTATCTACCAAAAGCACCAGACTACATCAACACCCAAAGTACAATACAAACAAAGAACAGCTGCAGAAAGTGGATAAATTCTTCACCATGGCTACAAGATGAAGGGCACATGACCAAATGGCCACTGGATCTGAATGATGATGATGATGATAAAAAAATAAATAGTAACAACAGACTAACAGAAATGAATTAAACAATCTGTTATTATGACACTAGTGAGATAGAACATATTAAGCTATTTACCTCAGTCTTTCACTAATCTTGACCTGTCCAGATTTTTTATACTCAAGTTCTCGCTTTCGCTCAGTAATAACTCTCTTCAGTGTCACAGCATCCTAAAAAATGTTGTAGTTGCAACAATCAAAGCAACTATTAATAATTTTAAAACATTTATTATTTAGTTCAAACGTCCTATCAAGAGAATGAATCAGACATTATGATTAAATAAAATTTTCCTTTATATGTTATAATTTATGTCAAATTAGTTTCATTTTAAGTAATATTACAATTACCCTGTATATAAGAGACTTGGGCTCATTGAAAGTTTTAGCGTTTTTGACCATGAGCAGGAGATCTTTCTCCAGGGCATCCAGACTTGTATATTTTAGTTCCTGAATCTTTGTAGCAATCTTCTTCAGGTCAATAGGCTGCTTAATCACTTCATAATACTGAGGATATTTCTAGACAAAAAAATGCACAATAACATGTTTAAAAGCTGCATAATTTATATGAACCTTGGAGAGCATGCAACCATCAATCCCACTATTCTGCTTAATTTTGATTGTACTTTTCCCCTCCCTCATATAGAATGAAGCGCATATAGAATAGCATTGTTTAACTCTCAAAAGAAGAGAGATTGAAAAATCTGTCATATCTGACCGTTGAAAAAAACCTCACATTATATATATATATAAATTTGATATTAAAATGCGAAACTAACGATTTACTACTTTGGAAATGTTAATTTTCTATTTGGCTTTACATAAAAATCATTTATAATTTTAATTCTTAAAGAAATCATATATCAAAGTGTCGATTCATTAAATTGTTTTTGCTGTATTATACACATTTTGCACACAAGCCTAGTTCGCTATTGCTACATACTAAATCATTGTTATGGAATCTGATATGATCTTAAGCTTGAAATGGACAATAATTCTTCTTCAGAAATTTCTGATGAATAAAGCACTTTAAAAGAGTCTGATACAGAGAATACTGAAAATTATATCATCATATAGGCCTACAAGTAAGGTTTGTTTAAATTTTTCATTCTCATTAGTCATAATAGTCCTGTGCCCTATTATGATCATTAGTTTTATTCAAGTTCCAGATTGCATAATTTATTTGCTTTAATTTAAAATAAGATTTATTTTTTAAATTATTGTGTTTCAGTTAGCCCAATTTCAAAGATAACAATGCCTTATAAAATGGTATTTTTGTTGTTCCTTAGTTTATCAATGAAAAGTTACAAGTAATTTAGGCAGACTATTTTTCTATCCTTTTATTAACTTGTACATGTTTTATTTGAGCTAAACTAATAAATATTTTTAAAAATATTTTGAAAGAATCTATGATGGGCAGATGGCCATATGATTATGATGACAATGACGGGTGTGGGGGGGGGGGGGGCGGGGGGGGGGGGGGGGGGGGGGGGCGGGGGGTTTCAAGTGGATATATGCAATTTAAACAGGAGTGTACCAAAGCATACAGCTTCCTGATGTTAAAACAAAAGAGGATACAAAAGGGGATGTTTAAACCCAATAGACTTTTTCAAGCCTTATTTTATTACAGGTTTGGTTGCAAATATTTATTTTTAAGCAAATATTCTCAGGACAATGGGCAGAAGATACTTTAAAAAATATAACATCTCTAAAGATGAGTTTTATCTTCTAAGTGGTCTTCTAATGAATGTAGGACTTATTCAAGCTGCTCGTGTTTCATACTGTGGTCCAGGAAATCCTTATATAATGTACTATAAGCAAGGCCTTTATGACCAAAGACAGATTCAAGGCCATATTGAGTTTCCTGAAAGCTTCAGATACTGGTACTGAAAATAAAGGAGACAAGCAGTGTGCATTTGGGACACCATATGTATTTCAATGCAAAAGACTATATCAGCATTGATCAACTGATGAACGGTTAGGGAACACAGAACATCATTGACAGACCTGCCAACCTGCCAAGAAAAAAATCTGTAGAGGGGTTGCACGCAGGGGGGGAAGTGGGGCCGCTGCCCCCCAGGGGAGGCGCCCGGGGGGGGGGGTTGGTTTAAAATCTATATACTAATGCACACATCTTTTTTAGTATGGTAAGTAAAGAAATATAAAGTTACCTCCATTGTCTTTGAAGGGTCCATAGAACACCACAGAACATGAGTTAAACATTACTAGAAATGTTTATATACAGATATATACAGTACAGAACAAAAGATCCATTTAATTTATATATGTACACACACACAGGCTGCTAAGACTCTTATTCTTAGTAAGAGTTAAGTATTCCAGCATATCCCTAGCCCTAGTGGCCTTTTTCCACTTGTCCAACAGCTCTTTGGACAACTGACGGTTAGCATTGCAGTTGATTTTTGTTACAAGCAAGTTAGAAAAAGTATAAATTTTAATGCTTGCCCTTGTTTCATTGTAATTTTTCTTTACAATCTTCTAGCATTCTGTACTGTGATTCTCGAAACATTTCTTTGACTCTGGCATTAATTAAACCCATCGGAGTTGGCTAGGGCTAGAGAAATATTGGTAAACAAAAAAAAAAAGTCGTAATTATTTTTTAGCCTTGTAAAAAGGATGAATCGCGGATCAATTGATGATTGAAGAATGATTTGGAGATCGCGGTTCGCTTCGATAAAAACAAATCAGTATCTACACATCAGGCGACCGGACAAACAGTGCGGGAGATATTCATCCGGCGGGCATGCCATGCTTAATAAAAAACATTGTCACTTTTTAACCAATTGTTCATTATTTATACCAGCAATGGTTCTAATATTTCTTTTTTTATAATTGAACATATTTCTTTTTCGGGTAAATGCCCAGATTATCTTGAATTTATTGAAATGAAGTATCGTAAACTCTAATCGACAATTAGCGGTCACATGACAAGGCTGACGGACAAATATCTCGCGCAATTCTGTTTCGGTGGTCATGTGACTTGGTCGAATAAACACTAGCCAGACGAATATCTCGAGAACTTATTCACTTATTCGTCCAGTCGCTGGACATGGAGACACTTCGTAAAGATAAATGAAACACTTCCTGTCGTACCAGATTTTTTTTTTTTTTTTTTTTGTCGCTTACGGATTTTTATGACGGGTGAAAAATGATAAAGTTCGAAAAATCTGAATTTTAAGGGATTTGTTGGAAGGTCGGAATGAGGGGTAAAAAATCTGTATAATTCCGACAAAATCGGAAGGGTTGGCAGGTCTGCATTGATGTTCCAGTTGCTGTAAAGCCTGACCTTTTCACATCATGCACTACAACCTGACACTAAACAGAATAAGTATAAATTGTGTTACCAAAACCAGAGTAAAGATGCCAGAGCATATGACAGGTTTGTGACACATATTTGTTTTAATAAAGAAATACACTGTTTCCAAGAGTTTTGTCGTCAAGCATGGTCTTATCAAGGACTAAATCATCTGAATGGCATCTCTGTGAATTTATCAAAAGTGAGTGTTCAAAACTAAAGCAGTTTTAACCCTGAATCTAAATGAACTAATTATTTGTTCATTTCCAATAGATGAAGTAAAATATACAACTCACTGATCTCTGAGGTAAAAGTTGAAAAGCCTGGCTAATATCTCTATCACCATCTTTAGTTGTGACAATAGCAGCAAACAATTGTTCAAGGTCATCAGCTAACTCTTCGGACATACTTAGGGACCTTTCTCTAGATTTACTGGTGTTGGCGTTATTTCTGGCATCTTCTTCTTCATCTTCCTCATCGTCATCATCTTCATCATTATCACTCTATAAAGGAGACAACAAAACAAGACTTATCTATTAGTATATACTGTGAAATAAATAATGATAAAATAATTGTTGGTTTTAATATTATGCCAAACAATTTTTTTAACAGTAACATATTAATGAGCTAATAAACTGCTAAATTTATATCACTGAAGTTTGGCCTTCTTATTTATTATGTTGTAATTTAAACAAAAATTATGATTAAAATGGCATTTTTTTCAAACGACTAAGCTCAAAATCATTATTTGGGTGACAAGGTTAACCAAAACTAACTATTGTAAAACAAACCTCATTGCTTTCTTCAGGACAAATTTCAGGTACATCCTTAGCGACAGATACTTTTCGCGCAAGCTTCTCACTCTTGTCACCTACACCAAATACAGCTTCAACTAAATCTGCTCTAGTCTCTTCATATAGCTCCAGCAAATCACAAGCATCTTTATATTCTTGAGATGTTTTCTTTATAAGGATATACAGATGTACAAATCTTTAAAAATTAACCTAACTAGGGTTACACCCATTAATTGGCTTATGGATATCAGAAAATGCTACTCAGATTGTTACCTGTTCAGTACATCTAGAACATTTAAATATAATCTTGGATGTTTTTAATAGGATTTTTACAAAAATTTGTACCACCACAGATATGTGTAATTTTGTGGACTTTGATCTCTTGTTATTTTTTCCTATGATGACATCAGTGTTTATACAATTTCATCATTGCATAAACATCATAAGTTACTGTACTGAGGAAAATTCAAAATCTTAATAATTACTTAATCTTAATGTTTGTTTTTATGAAGTGTCCTTAGCCTTTGATATTTGCAATACATTCATTAATTGCTCATGTCTGGCTCAATCTCATGTTAATTTAACATCCACAACTTACAAGTGTCAGTTTTTTTGCATAATGATGATTAGATGATAATGTCTCATGTGCCAGGGTCAAGAGTCTGGGAATTATTGGGACTCTTCCTGATTCTTATCTCCCCCACCCAAATAAATTATAATAAATTATTGACATTTAATCACCTTTACAGAAACAATAGCTTATATTAATAAATATGATTAATTATATGAAATAATATAATAAATATAAAACACTCAATTTGAAAGCACAACAAAATAACATATCAAGTATGGCTGTATTTCCCAATGTTGCAAGGCCTATTGCTTCAATTCTACTGCTGACAATTAAATTATTAATAGTAACATAATGACTAATAGCCAATCAAAGAGAGACCAAAAATGTTCATTTTTTTAAAAATCCATCCAAAAGACAGCCAAGTTTATTTTTGAAATTTATTAAAGTATAATATATGTGGCAGAATAAACATCACAATAGGCATATTAATCAAAATAGTTTAAAAAAAAAATTGTTATACCTTATAATAAGCCTTTGCATTATTAAACATAAGCATGACATCTGCAGTAAGTTGGTCCACATAGTCATAACTATCAGTCTTCACTTTTTGCTGAATTTTCAAAAGGTCAATAGGAGTGCTAACTACATCATAATAATCAGCAGCAGTTCTTCGCTTGGGCACCCTTATAAAAGCTTCACACAAAAGTCTTCCATCTTCAGATTTGTGGCTACGAATTCTGTCATATAGCTCATGGATGATTTCATGCTAGAGTTTTTTTTAATTTTAGGACAAAATAAAAGAATATTATGTCAGAAGATCTTTAAAAATCTAATACTAGCATTTATAATAATTTTAAAATAGTGCATAAATAAGAACTGGAACTCACATATTTAAAAATATATATTCAGATAAAGAAAAAAAATTCTTATGAAAATAATTAGTGCCAAACTATTGCTCTGGTGGGTTGTATGACAATAAATGTACAGACTATTAGCATACAACAACATCAAATATATTCAAATATTATTCTTTGATATGATGGGCTTGCTGATGTTCGGACTATTTAAAAAAAATCAATAAAAAAATAAGGTGAGACAGCAAGTTTATCTCTAAAAGACTTCTGTTATATTTGTATCATAACATATTTGAATATTTTCTACATTAGAATCAGGATGTTTTAAATGGAACACAACTTAAAATAGCTGGGTTTTAAAATAATGCCATCCAATTTTTTGTGACTTACTGGATCATAATTAAGAATTTTCCTTTTCCTTCTGACCTGAGATGGTCCAGGAGAATCATCTCTTTCATCCTTAGTATCAGTTCTTTGACGTTTTCTAGGCATTCTGTAAAGTTTGAAAAATATTTTTATTTTGCAGTTAAAACTTAATTATAGATTCAGTGTTCACTAACTTAACTTAATTGGTAGTTCACTTTAATACTTTAAGTGTCGTAAACAGAATAATGGGGGAATTGGGGGGATTATTATTATTGTTTTATATTGTTAATTTGGGGGTTTTGCCAAGAGGTGTCTCAACCTAAGTGCAGTGACGTCATTTTTGGGAATCCCAACACTGGTCTTAGGGTGATAGGACCAACACTACCTGAACGATGATAATGATAACTTTCCCGTTCTTCACTGAGCGTTGTATGTGTCAAAACCATAAACTATTGATACAGTTAATATGAAATAAGTTAAAATGAAATTTTCCATTTGGTTTTTTATTAAAATTCAACTTACAAAGTTTCAAAAGAAATGAAGAGAAACTCATCCTTGCTGATAACCCAAGATTAACACCAGAAAAAAGACACACCATGGTTAAAAGTGTTGTTTTCTGATTGGTTGAAAATGAAATACATGTTTTCCACTCATTTATATAATTATAATGTCGCAATTTAATGGGACATTTCAACATAATTTTTCTGGAGAGGGTAGAACCATCCCCTAATTTCAATACAAAAATAAGAAATAAAATAATTTCATGGGAAGGGAAACCAGAACTTAAAAATGAGAAGAAAAAAACACGTATCAAATACAGAGCTAAATTTTGAAATATTTATACTTAAAAAAACGGAACATAGGCTGGCAGTTGACCTGGAGAACCTCCATTCCTATATAGACTACTGTGGTGGAAGACATCACCGGCATTGCATTTTAGCCGTTAATTTTAAAGGATCCAACAGGTTTTTTTTTTCTTTTTCATTTTTATTTTTTTTGCTAAATTTGACGTTTTATTTTCGGCCCCCGCTCCCCACTCTTTCACTTTCAAGACAAAAATTTAAAAAATGATAAAAAAACTTTCCAAATAAATACAGAGCTGAATTTCAAAATGTTTTGAAAAAAAAAACAATTATGATTATGGCCGGCAATTGACTTGAGGACCCTCCATGACCTATGTCTATATACATGGGCGCCCGCAGAAAACTTTCTAGGGGGGGGGCAAAAAAAATAGATTAAATTTTTAGTAATGTTTTAATATAGTTTTAATTTACTGTAGCGTATTTGTATGGTGAACAAACGGACAGGACATCAGCTTAGTTACTTTCTCTTTATTTTCTCTTTACTTTAATAAATTTTGTGTCTATTTTTGTCTAAAAAATTTTATCCCATCAATTGGGGGGGGGGGGGGGGGAAGGGCCCCCCCCCCCATGTCTATATACTGTGGAAGACATTGCCAGCCCTGCAGCCAAAAATGCCATGTGATTTAGTTTATGATTATGGCTAATCCTAGTTACGATTGCCACGACTTATTTTCCAGGAAGTGACTTCCCATTGTTTATTTTTACTAAATTATTTTAGGGATCGATTTAGGGTTCAGGTTAGGCATAGGGATCGATTTAGGGTTTCAGGTTAGGCATAGGGATCGATTTAGGGTTCAGGTTAGGCATAGGGATAGATGAATTCACATGACGTGTTAACCAAGATGGCGGGCATTGAGAAAATAGTGGCACTCGTAGTCAATATTTACTGCCTACTTAAAGTTAATTACTAGACTAGGCTAAGGCTAGAGATAAGTAAATCATAATTTATAATTCATAATCATGGCTGAGTAGGTTAGTAATCCTATCATTATCAGGTCTTAGTAATGACAATGAATATTAAAATCATAACATAAACAGTGATCTGAGTTATTAACCCTCTGGAGACGTAAGGGCCGATCTATCAGCCCAATGTTGACTAGCGAGAAAGACGTTAAGTCCGAACTATCAGCCCGATAAATCGAGCCTCACGATTGGATGGCTTGGCGTTGTACCAGCGAATCAAAATTATTCTTACGTATTCCTGCACATCCCGGCATTGTAATGGCGGCGTTCGTTGAAGGTGAACTCAATTTATTTGTGTGCAGGAATTTTTTTTGTGTGTGTAGGTACATCGTGAAATTCGAACATGTCTGACAGTGACTCTGATCAAACTGTGCTTAGTGATTTTGATATTCTAGCAGTGAATTTGACAGTGAAACTGATAAAAACAACCAGGAAATTAATGAAGACTTTAAAATTGAGGGAAATGCTAATGTTGTGAACTTTTGGTCTAGTATTACTAGTATTAGGGGTCCTCAAATGGACAGAGATGACCCCTCTGAATTTTTAGACAACATAAGTCCTATAAATAAGGCATAAGCACCACATTTTAGTACTTTATGTATGCTATTTTTTTACACTAAATATCACTCAAATGTTTATGAGAGAGACCAATAGATATGCAAACAACTTTCTCAGTAACATCCAGCCTAAGAGAAGGTCCCTAGGTCATAAATGGGGGCCTGTTATAGTGTGTCTGTAACAACTGAAAAATAGGGAGGGGGGTTGAAAAAGAGTAGAACAATGTGCCAGATGTATATGAAGGGCCTCCATGGGCCTTGTCTCCCAAAAACATAAGTGTTAGGACTTATTCAGGCTTCATCCATCAAAAAATTCACACTCACATAATTGATACAATACAAGTAAGTCATGTTTAGTCTAGGTGTAACAAAAAATTACACACATAAACTAAGCAAATTAAGGTAGCTCATTTGCATACATTTTGATATTTCAGTTTGATTCATAGAGATTGTATTAGTCCATTCAATTTCCTACATGAATATATAATAATAATTAATAATATATATAATATAGTATAGTTTTTATATATATTATATATTAATTATTAAGGGAATAGTGTCTTTCTTATAAATTTTTTTTTGCAATGCGAGTGCCGAGCTTGTTAAAAGACCTCCGTATTTTTGGCACATACACCCCGAAAAGGCTACGTCTCCAGAGGGTTAATAACAGTACACCAAGTACAGTACTGACAACAAATTAACACAAACAGTACAGTTCAGTACTAACTGACACTAACTTAGTCATAGTGACATAGTCATAGTCACTAACTAACAGAACTTGAATTACCTTTGAAATAAATGATGAATATATCCTTTTAAGTTAACAAAGTTTTAAAATTAATATTGAATTTTTTTTTAAATTATGTTACTTAGCGACGATACATTCAGTATTCAGAGAAAAATTTAGACAGCATGAATAATAGAATATTAGAGAAAGCGTCATCTGAGAAAGACGGTGAAATCCGCCATCTTAATGTTATTTCATATAGACAGAGCTAGGAAAAAAGTTAGTTGTGCATTTGATAAATACTAATGATGTTATGAAATGCTTTAGCTGTAACTGAAAATTACAATTTTTAAAATTCATTCTCTTTCCAAACTATAATTTTAATTAAATTGCGAAAATAAAAAAAATTATATTGATTAATTTTCAATAAAATAAACATCCGTTAATTTTTTAACTTTCGTTTTCAGTCTAAAGTTGCCACCAGCCCTATCCTGCTCAGCTTTCGAATTATTCCGGCTTATTATCGTCTTGGTAGTTGTGAGCATCGTTTTTTGACGCATGGGTAATCTATCAAATTCAACGTCGGTTATCAAATAAATATTTTTGTTTCGGTTTGAAGTGCTACTCAAACGGCTATTGGCTCTACTCTAGTAAAGTTGCTTGCTAAAGTTTTAAGTACTAGACTTAACTAGACTCTACTTACATACTCTTAGTAGTACTTATTAAGCCTAGGGTTGCCATATCCATCCAGCTGGTAACTCCTGGGGATGGGGTTGTAAAAATGTATTTAATATAATTACTTTTTATTTAGAATAACGGTGAAGTCCTGACATATTCAATTGTCAATAGTATAATAGTATTGGGACGGATGGCACCTCTCACCTCTGCCTCTACTTTATCCACTTTGATTTTAGTCTTACTAAACTTACTTGTCATACATAGTATAGCCATCATATGATATTATAATGATTTATGAAAGATAGTCATAGTCATAGTCAATGATAGTCAGTAGCTTATTTTTCATTTTAAAAAGGCACTATGTCTCCGGCGGCCAAGTCACATGACCGCCGTAACAAAGTGGCGAGAGATATCTTGTCGGTCAGCCTTGTCACGTGACTGCGAATAATTCAAAACTATTGTTAATTTTAAATTCTATTTCTCTACCAAGTAATGTAATGAGTATCTTGAATGCAAATAATAGAGAAAAAAAACTTAAGTGAAAGTGGCTTGTAAACATTTTTGTTTAGTTTGTTATTTGAGTTTGTGTACCAGTAATCCATAAAATAAATTAGGGGCCAGTGTGGAGTAGGCGTAGGCAACCAATAAAAGTTAAAGTAAAAGATTTCATTTTAAATTATTTCAATTGCTACAAAATATTTAAAAACTTCTCATGAAACTACTGTTGCTGAGGAACATGATAATATAAATATATACAAAATATTTTAATTAAAATGGGAAGAAAAAAAACGACCCTATCCCCGGTATAGATCCTCAAACCTTCCTATCGTCTAGCAACCTCTCTACCACAAGACCAGACAAGATGTACTACACCGTACTTCGTTTGGAATTATAAAAACTACTAGCCGTCCGGCCATGTCCGGCGGTCACGTGACAAGCCGCCGGACGTATATCTTGCGCAATCAGAAATAAAAAAAAACAGAAAAAATATTACAGTTGTATGGTTTAATTTCTCTGGCTTGGTTAAATGTTTTCTATTATTTAAAGAAATTTTTTTTATGTTTTGTCTACTCAATTTTAATCTAGCACAAAGTACTTAATATGAATTTTATGTGATAATTTGTTGAATGTTTTCCTTTGACATTAAAAAAAGGGAAGCGTTATTCACACAGCTCTGTGAATAACGTTTAGCGTTATCGGCAGACCGAAATATGTGAATAACGGCGAGCGTTATCCACACAGCTCTGTGAATAATGTTTAGCGTTATCGGCAGACCGAAATCTGCGAATAATCATATAATGCATTAGATCTAGACTGGTGAAAAATTATTGTTGGATGTAGGCTATTAATATTGGGGTTGAAATGGCTAGAAAGACTTTGCAATTGTATGCTAGTAATTAGTTTTTGTAGTGTTGCGTTTGTTTTAAATGTGGTAAATTATAGATTTGTATTTTGTTGACATTGTACCGCGCTTCGAGCCTTTGGGGATGAAGCGTGTTTTTGAAATGAACTTCATTATTATTATTATTATTAATATTAATATTACTATTAGTATACTGAACCGTCATGAGTTATTATCGAATTTTTTTCACTATCAATTATAAAAAAAGGGCAAATTTATTACTAATATTAGTATGGTAATATCTGTATACCGGTAGTATAATAGTAATAGCCTATTACTATACTAAATATTATGCAGTATAA
>CAXITT010000012.1:621698-693161 GCA_964033795.1 Lymnaea stagnalis
TTGTGGGGTGGGGGGGGGGGGGGGGGGTGGCATCTTTATTTTAATGTTACAAAATAAGTCAGGTTTGCCATATTTCCTGACCATGGCCATTGCATCTTGGTAATGTTGAGCTATATTTCCTGGACCCCCTATAAAGGTTGAGGGCAATTTTAACGTCTAAATTGTAAGTGTTCACTAATCTTTCCAGGCAAAGTTAACGTCTAAATTGTAATTGTTCACTAATCGGTGAAGGACATCATAGTCTTCAGTGCTTATTGTGTTTTGATTTTTTCGAAACTAATTCAAACGGTTTGCATTGGTCTTGCAATGGGCATCAAAAATTTATTAAAGCATCCTCAAATACCTCAAATATTAATTCTATGATATTGTTTGTGTATTCTGATTGTTTCTGACTTGTTTTATTTATTTTAGAGTTAGAGTCCATATTTTCCATATTAACATTAAAAATAATAAATTAAATAGGTTTATTTAAATATGTTGTGGCCTTTATTTATAACCGACACCATGACCTATGAAAATTAAACATTCCTCCTAAATGCTCAACAGGTCCCAGTGGCCTGGGCCGACTCATCAAAATCACCTGGACCGATCAATCCTTCTATGCACCACTGTGTCACTTTTTTCCTTTATAGTGAAAGGCAGCATTTTCAGCCAACTACAGAGCTATTTTAAGTGGAAAGGGCAGCAGAGCACTTGACCTGCCTTGGATAGCACCAACCCTAGCTACTGGGTATTTACCTAAAGTAGTTAAACTGTGTTCTAATTTATCAGAACAACTTTACTTATCTAAGCCACTAAGTTCGGCCTTTTTAGTTACAGAGCTTATCTTGATATTAATGCCTAATATTTCTTGGTACTTCCACTCACTTCCTGTCCATTCTTCTGAACTTTGTCAGGGTTTTGCACCCACTCTTATTCTTTTCTCTCTTTTTTAGGTAGGATATATATAAATTTAATTTATACTTATATGAATGTTATTTTGTTTTTTTGTACTGATGAAGGAATTGGCCGAAACGTCTACATTTGTATTCTGTATAATCATTTTTAAAGCTTAACATATATTGTTTTATTTACAATAATTGTTTTTGTTTAATTAATATCCTTAAAAGCTTTATCACAGTCCAATACTCTGGTACTTCTCTGCAGCATTGACCAAGTTGGCAAGTGTATAACCCAGAAAAACAGACAAATGGAGAACATTAGTCTACCCAAATCATGTTTACCAAATACGGGTATAAGTTGTGGTATAGAAAAAATCCAGATTTTTGGCGAAATATCAATAGACAAAGTATTCAAAGTAAGATGTGTACAGTAATTAAAATTAATTTGATCAATTTAGGCCTGTTCCTTAAATTAACATATGCTGTCATTGGCCACCTACTCTCTTTCAATTATTTTGATTCTTCTTATTTTTTTACTCCTTAAAACATTAAATAATATTATTTTTCATACTTAATTTTACACTTTAAAGCTACGTTTGAATTAGGAATGCAAAAATAAATAAATGGCTGACATGATATGTAATTTTATTTATTTTGTTTGGAAAATGCTTTTTTAGTGGGATTAATTGTAGGGGTGTGCCGGACCCCGGTCCGGAATCCGGTTCCGCCGGATTTTGCACTATCCGGTGAAATCCGGTTCCGCCGGATTTACATGTATCCGGAACAACCGGATTCCGGATTCCGGAATATACCGGATTTCGGAATTTGCCAGATTTTGTGACTCACCGGATCATAATCTGAAATAAAAGTAATTCTCTTTCCCGAATTTCACACGATCACGATACATTAATCGATTGTTTCGAGCGTTGAGCTTGTTTAATGTTTAATATTCCGTACATACCAGAGGCTAGAGTCAGCACCGCTAATAGTGGCCAATAGTGTAGGGACTTTGATAAGAAAATTTAAACTTTTTGTAAAAATAAACCAATGGCATAGTTGAAAAGATGTAATTTTTTAAAGAATTATAACACCAAAATCATATTTTTAGCTGTTGTAGTTTTAAAGTTATGAATTTTTAAAGTACGACTTGGTTTGTCATTTTTTAACATGGACTGCATCTCCACATTCTGTGATCTCATTCCACCAATCCCGTCATGCGCAATGACTATATAGTTTATATAAGGCAACGCATTCCCTGCCTTATCACTAAAATACTGTTTAGACTTAGTTTAAACTTTCAACTTTGGCACATGAATAATTAATTAAAGCTTTCCCTGACCAATGGTTTAATAGTTTTTGCACACGGCAAACTCTTATGAATGAAACTCTGAGGTAGTACTACGATACAGTTATGCAAGTGGCTGTGAATGGTTGCCAATGACAACGTGTTGCACACGGTAAATTCTGATCATTTATAATATGGATTCTACCGGGTTGTTAAAGCTCAAATTAAAACATTCCAGTTTAAATGTCTTTAAATGCATTCTGAAACACAAGTTATCAATTATTTTGATGTAAATAGTGATAATAAATTAATATTTCCTAAGTATCGTCAACTTCCGCCATTAAAAAGGGGGGCGTGGCCAACCCCATGGCGAAATTAGGTTGAGCGAGCTGCATAACCTGCTGCGAACGCGTAGAAACATGGCGTCTCTCGTAAGACACTTATCCAAATGGAACGGAACTCAAATATATATCGAAAGTACTAATTTAATAATAAATAGACACACACATCGGAAAATTAAAAACTCGGATTTTTTGGCGCCGATTGCGAATTCCCATACACAAAAAGTAGTAGTCCACCTTGACTTACCGAAGTATCTACCAATAGTACCGGAATCCGGGAGAAACCGGAATCCGGATCCGGCGGATTTCGCATAAGAAAATCCGGATCCGGTTGGAAAAAACGGATCCGGCACACCCCTAATTAATTGTATTTTTATGTATTATTAGTCTATTTCATACTTGCTTAAGCCTTTAATCCTGTCTGAGGCATAGGCCATTTCCAAGAATTTTCTATTAATCTCGGCTCTGTGCTTTCCTTTCCAGTTGCTTCCAGGAGTAGTGGAAGTGTCTCGTCCACCAGCTCACATCACCATGTAACTTTAGGTCTTCCTCTCTTTCTTTTTCCCTGTGGATTCCATGTTAGGGATTGTCTGCTGATGTTATCTGAGGGTTTATAAAGAGTGTGCCCTATCCACCTCCATCTTTTCCTTTTGATGTCTTTAGCAATAGGATCCTGGTATGACCTTTCCAGTTAGTCTTTATTGGTGATGGTGTTTGGCTATTTGATGTTCAGGATCTTTCTAAGGCAAGTGTTTTTGAAGGTCTGTACTTTCTGCATGATGCTTGCTGTTGCTCTCCAAGTTGCTATTTGTGAGACAGAAGTTGCATGTCATCTTCAAAGTCTAGGTTGTTCAGTTGTTCCCAGGGAGTCTGCTATATCCCGTTCCTCTTTTTTTGTCTGTGGATTTTTTTCATTATCCAGTCAATGGCAAGGATGAATAGAGAGGGGGACAATAGACAACCTTGTCTGACTTCTGTTCCCACTTAAAAGCATCTGTGAGTCTATCTTCATGTACCATCCTGGTTGTCATTTCTTTATAAGAACTCTGAATGATCCTGACTAGTTTCCTGTTCCCCATAATGTCAGAGAAGTTTCTGCAAGGTTTTTCAGTTAAGGCTATCAAAGGTCTTTTCGTAGTCGATAAAATTTAGGTATAGGTGGAGTTTTATTCGATTGGACTGTTCTAAAATGATTCATAGTATTTCACTTTGATCTGTGCATGATCTGTTTAGGCGGAAGCCAGTCTGTTGATCTTGTAGCTGTGTGTCGACTTGGTCCTTCATTCTATTCAAAATAATTCTGTTAAAGACCATTCCTGGTACAGACAGCAGTGTAATTTCTCTGTATTTGGCACAGTTTCTGAGATTCCCTTTCTTTGACGAGGTAACCTTCTTTCCAATTTTTTGGAACTCTCTTCTTCCCATATCTTTTCAATCAGAGAATGTGGACTCTTGTACTTGTGTCAATATCTGGCCTCATCATCTCTGTTGTGATGCTATCCCGTCCACATGCTATCCCTTTTTTGCGGCACTGTCTTCTATTTGTAAATCTTCATTTGCTGGTTGTAAATATGGTGTGTTTATGGGTGGAGGTCTGTTTAGTTATTCCTTAAAGTATGCCACCCATATCTTTTTTTGCTTATTTTAATCCATTATTGATCTACCATCCTTGTTTTTAAACAAGTCTCTCTGGCCTCTTGTATTTTCCTGAGATCTTTCTTGTTGCTCTTTCATGTTTCCCTTCTGGCTGCTTCTTCTGCTGATGACGCTAGACCATCTATGTAAGCACTTTTATCCTTTTTGATGCTGTTTTTACCCTTCAGTTGGGTTCTTTATATTTCTCTTGTGATTTTGTTTTCTCTGCCCTAGTAGGGCTGTTGTTAACTGCACACTTCATTTTTTTCCTCTAGTTTAGTCTATTTCGTAATTATTCACAATTAATGAAGTAGTATTGGATTACAGGGCGTAGGCGTAAACAATTATTATTAACATAACTTCGTGAAGAAACAGAATTTACTCGTCTTTGGGCTCTTTATTATATTTATTATACCTCCTGACATTTCACACGTTATAATGTTGGATGCTGATGTCAGCAAGTTCGGGTTGGGTGTGTGTGTAAGCCACATGTGGAATAAGCTGCATGTGGAAGAGGGAGGTTAAAAAGGTGACTATTTTGGACAGATGTCATTTATGAACTTTCCCTAAGCTAACTATAAACATCTTCTTACAAGTCTTTTATGAACTTTCCCTAAGCTAACTATAAAAATCCTCTTACAAGTAGTTGTTAAGGTTTAGTATGTTGCTGGCGCATGAAGTAATGAGAACATATTTAATACTTATTTTTTCAGTATTCTAAAACAAACATACCAGGACCAGGAAGCATTACAGATGATTTTACTGAACAATATCAAGGCTGTAAATGTAAAGGCAATTGTACCTTAAACTCCTGCGCGTGCCTTCAGTGTTTTGGAGTTGCTTACAATCAAGATGGAAAAATTAAAGAAAATATTCTGAAAGAAACATCACAACCGATTTTAGAATGTGGCATTAATTGCAAATGTGACCCAAATTTATGTGAAAATAGAGTGGTGCAAAAAGGAATCAACAATAAACTAGAGGTTTTCCAAACCGCAACAAAAGGTTATGGATTGCGACTGTACGAAGGCTGTATTTCTAAGTTAAGTTTTGTGTGTGAATATGCTGGAGAAGTGATTGATCAAAAAGAAGCAAGGCAACGATTAGAATTAGCCGAAGCTGCAAAGGAAGATAACTATCTGATTGTTGTCAGAGAATATGTTTCTGAAAAGATTTTGTGTACCTGCATAGATCCACGGCATATAGGTAATGTTGGAAGATTTATAAATCATTCATGTCATCCAAACTTAATAATGGTACCCGTGAGAATTAATCATTCTGTACCGAGACTGGCATTGTTTGCATGTAGGGATATCAGTGAAAAGGAGGAGCTTACGTTTGACTACAAGGGAGCTACTTCTTTGCATATGTCCACAAAAGATAAACTGCCTAAAGTAAGTGAAGGTTCTATTAATCCAGATGAATACACAAATATATTTTCTAGACCAAAAAAAATTTGCAAGTGTGGTAGTGAAAACTGCACCGGTTTTCTACCATTTGAAAGTCAATTGTTATGTGATTGAGTTTGTCTATATTTTTGTATATTAAAGAAATATTAATTTTTACTATGCCATTTAAGTCACATGTTGTGGGCTATTGTGACAGTATGAGTTACTGATTACTGTTGTTGTGTGTATTGATTGAACTTTGTGACATGATTGTCCTGTGTTGTTATCATGCTGTATGACTGGAAGTGGTGAGTTGTTTTCAAGTTAAATGTGTGAATTATTGGTTGGAGAACTGGAATAGGTGATCATGTGATGTGGGGTATGAAAAGAATGTAGAAAGGGCAATAAAGGTTAGTTGTTACACAGACCTCAGACTTGAGTTGATATTTTATTATACAATTACAGCTATCATTTCTAAATGGGGCTGTTTTTTAATCTATACATACAAAAGCAAAATATCACTCACTCACTGCCTGACTTATCATGATACCTCAAGAACAACAAGCCCTATGAAGCTTATTTTTTCTAAGGAAAATCGCTCTTAACTTTTACTCTTTCCATGCTATGAGAAGTGGGTTTTTTAAATTTAAAAAAAAATTATTTCAGCTTTTAAGTGGCCAAAAATGACCAAAGTCCGAAATATGATTATTATTAATGATTTACCTGACACTAAGAATTGGTTATTAAAAATGTAATTTTTTTTATATGGAGCAGCATATCAGAATGGTATCTATATATATAATATATATGTAAGCCAAATACCACGGACTGACAGTTTTTGCCAGAAAGTTATCGTAAATTATAAGTACATATCCACTATTTTTTTGTTCGTTCTTAATATGCGAAGATGACCAAAGCTTGAGCAGTATTTTGTTTAAAGTGAAGGAGAGTTGCTCAGTTAGTCAGTGTCACTCTCTTTTTCTTGTCTATTTGATCCAATGGCAAGAGTTAGTTTCACTGTGCTCTTTATGCATTCGCGTCATAGGAGTTGTCAGAAATATCATTGTGTCAGTGTTATACCACCTACAGGACTCCATCTCCAGGTTTCATTTCAGAGTTTGCCTTCTTTTAGATGAGTTGCTGTCCAAGATTAACAAGTCCCATCCACCCGGGGTGTTTGTGGTGTTTTTTGCTTGTCTAGGCTTAAGGGTCCATAAGCTTGGGTTGACTCAGTTTAGACCAGACAGCCACCCATCATACAGTATACCTGGAGCTCACTGCAGCTGAAAGCATCATGGTACCTCACGATGTTGTGCCTATAACGGGAGATGGTTCATGTTCTTTTTACTCCTTGTCTTAATTCGTGTACAGAACTGACTCATTTGCGTCTCAGATGCAGGGCCAGTATCGCACAGCACATTTTTAACAACTGGCAATGGTTTGAGGAATACGCGATGCTGGGTAGTAACATCTACAGAACCATGGCCGAATACTTGGCTCATATTCCATGCATGGTGAAATCCAGGCTGCAGCTGAAATTTATCTCTACCATCTGGTAGTGTATCGTGATGGCGAGGTGATTATATTTAATGCACAAAAAGTCTGGAGTACAATGAAGGTCCATATTAAGAATTTAAGAATTAAATTCTGGTCCTATGATATCCTCTCACTTTGAACTGCTCATAACTCATTTTTTTCTCCCTTCACCTGTTGTCGATCTTCCTTCCCACACTTCACTCGAAATAGACATCCCTGCAAATAAAATATTGTTGCTCAGTGCTTTTCCCTTGACGAATCTGAAGACGAAATACCCGTTATTGATTTGTTCACCCAGCTCTGCCTGCTAACCAGTGTCTTTATGTTGCACCTACTCAAGATTTAAACAGTAGTTCTTTAGTTACTCATACAAATAAGAATAAAAGAGGAAAGAAGGGAATAGTACAATGCTAAAACCACAGGGAAGCTGTTAAGAAATGCAGTGGGAAAAATCCTGATGTGAGTAGATAAGCAGTTAAAGGTATTATAACAAGGCGAACCCAGACAGAGCTTCCCTTTTCAAGTACGGTACGCAAAAAGACATCCCAAAGTCGGTCGGAAGCTACCCTGTAGGACAATCCAAATAGACAACTGGTTCCCTGGAGAATAAAGGCTTTATAACTTTTCAGTACCGGTATTCTAATACGACTGTATTACAGTGCAGAAAACAGTAATATTAAGGTTGTATCTATTGAGCAGAAAATTGAATGCAAGTTGTGTCATGCCAAAAAGTGGAAAGAAGACAGCCTTGGTGTTGTAGCAACGGCAAGGTTCATCCTCCTACAATTTAACAGTTGCCTGATCCTCCCACTGCCGCTTTACCAATAATAACAGGAGTTGACAAGCAGAAAATATAATTGATGTTTTCAGATGATTTCCTTAAGAGCTAAGGAAATACACGAGGTAAACTTTATTGCCACTTTCAAGGTTCAAGGATGTTTATCACAAAATGGGAAGTGTGTTACTTTGATCTCAACAAAATCCATAGTTTTACAATTTTTTTTTTTTTGGAAATGATAAAAAATCAGGCAGAAATTTGGTCTAACCTCATTTCAGTTGTAAAGACCCATTTGCTGCATGATTACAATCAAACCGGTATGTAAAAGATTAAAAAAACAGCAATGGAAAATGCTCCGGAAGGAGTTGAAGGTTGCTATTCATGTAGACATAAAACCTGCAGTTGGACATAGGGGTTGATATAAAGCCCCAACAACAAGGGAGTGGCTTTGGTCATTGTGGGGCTGGAGTTTGAAAATTGTATTGTCTATATCAGGATGCAACACTAGTAACAGAAATAAAAAAAAACGGCAGGCTACACTGGGCTTGATGATTTAGAAAGAATGCCTAATGACAGAGGAGTGAAGAGGGTGCACCACCAAACCCCAGAGGAAAATGGCTCAAAAGTAAATCTAGGCTTGGATGGATGGATGATGTGTAGAGGGATCTACAGCAGCTGGGAATCCAAGCATGGAAAATAAAATCATCAGGTCTGAGTGGAAGGATGAGTTGAGGCAGGCCAAAGCCCTACATGGACTGTAGCACCACAGGGATGGAGGCATGATGGAGTTTGAAAAGCGGCACATGATCATTCTCAGTAGAGACACTCATTTGATGTGGATTAGCAAAACTCTTGCTTACAAAGTTCTTAAGTATCCTCTTATTTTCTGCCATGGAGAAGATGGTTATTGCATTTTAGCATCCCCCACCATGGTCAAAATTTGGAAGCCACTCTTAAGAAAACAGTTTCTGCTTCAGACAACAATAACTACACCCTTCTGTATTTGTAGTTCCCTCAAACATAGTAGTGAAGCATGGGTAATCAGGTAGTATTGTAAAATAGCAATACTCTTCTTTATTGGTAAATATTTATTATGTACAAGGATTTTAAATAGTTATTTCAACACAAGACTATGCTCTGAAAAAGAACATTTGAAGCAAAGTTAATTTGAAGCTGCAAACCAATTAGCCCATTCAATAGCTTCATGATATTCTAGTAGGACATTGTAATGTGCACAAATCTTCTGGCTTCTCTTGAATAAAAATATAGCTTATCCATTTCTCCTGTTTCTCAAAGGAATGTTGTTCGAACAGAACTTTGTTCAAATGACATTTGTTTAAGGCAAATTTTTTTATAAAAATGTTTTAAGGGAAAGAGCAAGTAATAGGGGAAATTTTAAACTTTTAAATAAAATGTAATGTTTTTGTTTTTTTATTTCCTTTAGAACAAACATTGTAAGTAGATTTCAAGCTTCTTACTTTTTGGGTTCTGTCAGAAAATATGTTGGGCAGCTATGGCAGAGATTATTAAATTCCAAGGTGGATTGGTTATAATATTGTTTGCATTAATTATTATTCACTTTGCCAGGGGCTAAAAACTTAACCCTTAACATATTTTGTCTATCCTCAAAAAAGTTTGTCATCGTTAAGTTTAATGCTGATTGATTAAATAATGCTTGTATTTGAAAGCAATGATGTTAAACGATACCAAATATTTGTTAAATGATAATTTGTAAAAAATCCAGAATTTTATTTTTTAATAATCACAATGATAAATTAACGGTTAATGTAAACAATAGTTTCTGTCATTCCATATCAAACCATATGACATGCTTTAACAGGATTAGCTGAATTTGAAGAATGTCACTTCCAAAAATAAATGACTGCCTTTTGTGATGGTTGTGTACCTATGATTTAATGTGAAGTTTGTGCACCTATGATTTAATGTGTTTTTTTTTTGTTCATATGATTGTTTATTCCATTTTCTTGTTAATAAATAACAAATATATTCTCATTATAAGTTTTTTTATTATTAAGAATTTGACTTATTTTATGTTTAATAAATAAAATATATTGGTATGAAAACATAAATATTTGTTTTCATTTAAAATTATTGTTTTCATACAGCCTTTTAGCCAGGTGAGTGTATATTTGAGTGTGTCTTCTACAGTGACTGTAAAGCTAGCGTGTCAGTTACATGTCCAACTTTAACTTTAAAGATTTTCAAACAGATTGTATGCTGCAACAAATAACGACCACACCTGGGGTTTGTACCATGATATCTTGGTAAACCATGCTTGTATTTGCTTCCAAAGATTCACAAGGAGGGAAGTCCAGGAAGACCTATTGTCTCAGCTTGTTCTTGTCCTACTGAACTGATTTCTGAGTTTTTGGATACAGTTTTCCAGCCCATGGTTGAAAATTTACCATCGTATATTAAGGACACTAACCACATGATCAAATCTCTCGAGTCCTTGGTTTTACCTAATGAAACCCATTTACTTTTTACAATGGACGTTTCTTCACTGTACACCTCGATTCCCCACACAGATGGACTCATCGCAATTTCATTTTTTCTGAATACGAATCCTAATCCCAATTTTCCAACAAGTGCCATTGTACGTTTGACTGAATTGGTTCTACAGCTTAATTCGTTTGAATTCAATGGCGAATTTTTCGATCAGATCAGTGGTGTTGCTATGGGAACGAAAATGGGACCAAGTTATGCATGCTTATTTATGGGCCATTTGGAACATCTTTGGAGAGAACACTACCAAGGTCCTTTCCCAGAATACTACAGAAGATACATTGATGATTGTATAGGGATTACTAATATGGACATAACAGAACTAGAAAGTTTTATTTACTTCATTGGAAATTTTCATCCAACAATTAAATTCACTTCAATGATCCATAAAAGCACCATCAATTTTTTGGACTTACGAATTAACCTTCATGAGAACAAAATATCTACGTCCATTTTTTATAAACAAACAGACAGTCATAGCTTCTTGCTATATTCATCATCCCACCCTCAATGGTGTAAAAACTCCATCCCATTTTCTCAGTTGCTGAGACTCAGAAGACTATGTAGTAATGAAGAAGATTTTGGAGAAAGAATGTCTGAAATGTTGGATTTTTTCCGACGCAGATTATACCCCGAAGAAATTTTAAAAGCAGCTGTCACTCGAGTTAAAGGTATGACTAGACAGGCTTCTTTTAAAGCTACTCATTCTGACACTAGCGATAGGTCTAAATTTATCTTAACTTTTCATCCCCACAACCTAAAAGCTCGCTCTCTGGTTCTTAAAAACCGCTCCATTCTTATGGCGGACCCTGTCACAAATGCGATTTTTAGAAAACCTCCTCTTTTCGCTTTCCGGCGGGACAAGAGCCTTAGGGACATGCTAGTTAGAAGCCACCTCCCTGCTATTAAAGCATATAAAGGCACAAAATGTTGCAACCGTAGCCGTTGCAACTCATGTCCCTATGTGATCGAAACTGATACGATCACTTTCCCTCTGGGAGTATTCAGAATAAAAGATGGTTTTACCTGCACAAGTCGCAACGTGATTTACACCATCATTTGCAAAAAGTGCGGTAAACTATACATAGGAGAGACAGGTCGTCGCCTTGGGGACCGTTTCAGAGAGCACCTCTATAACATAAATAAACACGCTCTCTGTCCGGTCTCCAAACATTTCAATAGCCCTAACCATAATGGTATCTCAGATATTGTAGTTACTGGTATACTCTATACTAGTAACACTGCAGATAGAATCTATATGGAGAACAAATTAATAACTAGATTTGGTACGTTGTCTCCATATGGATTGAACCAAATCCATAGTTTTACTTAGCTGCCATGTCTTTTTCCTGTTTGGTTTTTCCAATTATGTTTGAATCACTTCCTTTCTACATCTCTTTACTTTGTTTTTGTCAGGTTTAAGCGCCCTCTCCTATATTTTTTTAAATATTTTTTTCTGTTTTAGGTAGGATATATATATTGACATTATGTAAATTTAATTTATACTTATTTAAATGTGTTGTGTTTGTTTGTACTGATGAAGGCATGTGCCGAAACGTTTAATTCTGTATAATGTACAATTATTATTAAAGCTAACTCATATTGTTCTATTGACACAATTTGTTCGTGTCTTATTAATATATCAAAATGGAACAGGCAAGACAGTGGTTTTGTGGTGTCTAAAAATAGATTTCTACTTCCTCTTACGATCTATAAAAAGAATTTCAAAATATTACCTTGTGCAGACAAACAAATGACTCCAAATGCTGAGTTCTTGTATATGTCTGATATGTGCCAGCACAAGAATTTCAAAACTGTCTCAGCATATTTTAAAAGCATTTTCTCCAGATAATTTCATGCAAAACTTAATTTTAACTTAAGTTACCTTGCAGGTTTATTGTAAATATATCAACGCCAACTTGCAGGGTCAGCCTCTTTAATTTTGTGTTTAACTATTTTGTAATTTGTTGCATTAGTTGGATCAGTACAGTAATAAGTTGAAAGCTGGTCAAGTGCACAAAGTGCAAACTGGAACATTTTTAAGAGGATTTTGAAACCGTTGTAAACTTTTTTAGTTAGAGTTAGACCCTATTTGTTGAATACATATAGTTAGCTTGCATATAACCAAGTGACTGTGAAATAAATGTGAAGCAAAAGTAACTATCTTTAAACAAATTTATTTACAAATTAATATATTTTCTCCACATTATTACAAAAGATGGACACTATTTGTAATTACAAAATCAATATATTACTGAATAGGACAAGACCTTTTGTAAAAAAATATATTTATATGTGAAATCTGATTATTAAATTGCTTAATGCTAAACAGGCATTCAGGAAGACCTATAGACTTCAGTTTTTGCTTATTTCTAAAAGAAGTAGTAGACTAAAAAGTCTTGTTGAACATGACAAAAAAATGGCAAGTAAAAATTCAAATAAAGCAAAATTAGGCATAAAATATTGCACAATAATTCCATAATCATCAAATTAACAGCAAAATAAAATTAATTAAAGATTTTTTTTTTTAAACTCAATAATTTTCAGAGCTCATCAATCTATACTTATAAAGGAAGTGTGGCGATATATATATGTTGCAATCAATGGCAAAAAAAAGACCAGAATTAATGGATCACTCCAAGTCAATCTAGAAACTTGAAAAAATTAAGGGTAATACTGTCAAGATTCCTTGAAAAATAGAAAATTCTTTGGAAAATCCCTCTAGCATCCTTGAAAAAAAAATGAAAAAAACGAAATTTCAATCATCCTAGAACTTCAAATTTGATACCAGAGAAGCGGATATCAATACAATATCACAAATATTTTTTAAACGTTGCAGAGGGGGCCTGTTTGTCAGATCGCAAGAGGGGGTTGGGAGAATCATACATAGCTAAGTAGGAAAATCCATTTGGTGAAAATCCTTAAGACACATGACATCGATGGCATTCATCATCATCCTAAATATGAGTTGGATTTTTTCACAATTGGTGATTTCTCCATACTGATTTCCATGTGATTTCAGTAAGTTTGATTCGTTTAAATTTATGTTTGCATGTTTTATTAAGACCGACCTCACAAATAAAAATGACAAAAGAGATGAGAGGCATTTGGAAGATCCACGGGTGTCAACTTTTAAGGGACAGCGTGAGCCATAAAAATTAAGAGCATCTTTTGTCTACTGTGATATTCCAATAACAGTAAATTTTATACTTGCCTACCACTAAATTCTTTCTATTTCTTTCCTTCAAAATGGCAATTTGTTTTTTGGTAATCATGTTTTTTTTAAACATTCCAATTAATGTTCTCTTTTTGATAGTGTGTATTTTAATTTTACATTTTTACAGATCCCGATGTGATTTATTAGTAAATTAAATTACTTAATATTGCTCTAACTCTAAAGTGAGACAAGATTATGGGAGTAATGAGGTGTGTCTCCTAGGTGGGTTTAAGGTAAATAGAAAATAGATCCCGATGTGATTTATTAGTAAATTAAATTACTTAATATTGCTCTAACTCTAAAGTGAGACAAGATTATGGGAGTAATGAGGTGTGTCTCCTAGGTGGGTTTAAGGTAAATGGAAAATAGTGGGATGTATTTCCAATGATGTGGGTAATTTAAAGAAAATTTGAAAAAATCGGGGGGTGGGGAGGATATATAGCTTCTGAGACAGGAACTGCATTTATGTTTTCAATAAAAGGGGAAGGGTATGTTAGGACACGTTTTTTTAAAGTTAATCACTGTTATTATGTTATGGTTTTTTCATTAATTGCAATACAAATATATTTCCCTTTTTGTAAGTTTTATATCATGCAGCCAAAAAGACTGAGTGGAAATGGGGAACAGAAAAATAAGGAGATAGTAGTACTAATAGTTTAGTAATATATTTGAATGCTGTAGATCCTTTGAAAATATGAAACACCAAGAAAATTACTTATGAGTCCACAAATATGATTGTATTTCATGAGGGACAGGGAACTGGGTTAAGCGGAAGGTTGAAGAGCGGCGGAAACCAAAAGAGAGGTGGCATTTTTCAAAAATAGAAGTTGAGGAGAAAATTGGCTGATAGGAGAGAGCTGGTTTGAGGTTTAAGAGGTGGATGTTGTGGAGGGAGAGATGAGCTGGTAGTCAGGGGCTTAGACACATTAGTAAAAAAAAAAAGACTATTTGGGGATAAAAAATAAATATTATAGAGTATGTTGTGAGGTAAAAATCAAATTTAATAAAATATAGCAAGAAATTTAAACAAGATTCACAGGAAGCGGTAGATTGTATGGAAAATGGGTAACATTAAAATAACATCGCCCAGGAGATGAAACTTTAGTGTGCCATAAATTCAAAATCACTTAAAATAATGCGACTTCCAATAAATGATTAACCCCTCCCCCCACCTATAAATTTTTCCTACTGTAGTTAGCTGCTTCCTTTTAATAGTCTTGCACTGACTCAGTTAAATGGAGATAACATGCACAAAAATATAACAACAACTGCCCCCTCCCCCTTTTTTTTTCGATAGTGAAGCACAGATATTTCGCTAGTATAACATAAATATGAAAAAAATCATAGTTTTTTAATTAGTATCAATTATGAACTCTGACAAAAGATATAAATAACAAGGATTCAAAAAAATAACATTAAAAAAATGTTTGTTCTATTTTCAAACCAACCTTCAATCTTATTCTGAAAGACATTCAAGTTGTGTAGTCATGAAAATATCAATTCTTAATGAAAAAGGAAAAAATTGACAACTTTTGAAAACATTGCAAATCAGCCATATTATTCAACATGTAAGGCAAACATCTAACCCCAATAATTACAAAGTTTACACTCCCATGGGAAATATTTCATGTTAAATTTTAAATGAGTTTGTAGTCTGTATAATTTATGATATATAAAAAATAATATTTAAAAATACATATAGTCTATCACATTAAATTCAGAAATTTTAATAAAGTCAGAAAAATATGATTGGTCCTTTTAGTTTAAGATGAGTCTTTATTAGATTAAATATAATTTAATTTTGTTTATCTCTTTTCTCTTTGTTGGCGTAGTAAACTAATTATGAAAAATTTAATCTGACTGAATATGAGTTAAGTGTAAATGCATTAAACGGAAATCGAATAAATTTAAATGTGCAAAAAATAACAAATACGCTTTTATTTTAGAAAAAGTTTAAGTATTTTCATTATAAATTACAAATACATTTGAGTAACAACTAAGGAACTATTTTAAGCATTTAAACCGAATTTAAATTATAAATAATTTTAACAAATTTAATCTGATTGAATATGAGTTAAGTGTAAATGCATATAGGAATGTTTTTTTTAAAATCAGTTTTACTTTCATTTTATGCTACAAATATTTCCTTATCTTCAAAAATTTTTTAACGTTTAAGCATGTAAGTATAGATCTATACAATTTATTATACTTACAGCCTTAACAACATTTCCTCTTAAAAATTCATTAATACTCTCTAATTCTTTTTTTAAGTGATGAAAAAATTTTAAAAATGTATTTACCTCCAATAACCTTGGTCGCAAGTTAAAAATAAGAATAAATTCAAAGAATTCTTAAGATAAAAAGAATTTATTTTTTACTTCAAGAAGGCACACTCTTTTTTTTTTAAATTATCAAATAACTGATCTCAATTAAAGTGGCAAGTATATTAAATATTCAAGTCTATCAGGACTATTTGACCATTAATTTAAAGTTCATCCTTTCTTTTTAATGAGTCAGGAAGCTTGTCACTGGCACAGCGAAATCCTAAATTTGCAGCTGAACTGTCAGGCGTATTTTGGCTACGGGCAGCACAGCGATACCGATAACAGTATGACTGTAAAAAAAAACAACATATATTAGTGATGTAATTTTTGAATTTGTTTTTACAAATCAAAATGAATAGTGTTGAGAGTTACGCCCCTTGACATCCACAACCACCTAGACTTCTTCATTGGTCCATGAAAAAAGTGGTTACATTGACAAGCATGAAAGAGCATTATGAGATCATAATTATCTTTAACATTTCTTTCTTTGACAAAGTCCAACACCATTTGTTAGTTAATTATGACATAAAAAATATAAATGCTAATATTATAATGCATTTAGCCATAATACAATTTAAAAAAAGAGATGAACCCAGATTATGGATTGGAAATTTTACTCTGCCAAGTAATGTGAAAAAAACCCCACAAAACCTGCCAAAAAATGTATGGTTTAAATGGGAACAAAAATTGCAGTTAACGTGACTTAATGTTTAACTACAGAAGCTATTCCATCGATGCAACATGTCGTACACCTATTTTATTCATACTTTGTCTACTATTGCTACATTTGCAGTACACTTATTTTAGTTATACTTTGTCTGCTATTGCTACATTTGCAGTACACCTATTTTAGTTACACTTTTTCTGCTATGGTACACTTATTTTAGTCATAATGTGTCTGCTATTGCTACATTTGCAGTACACTTATTTTAGTTACACTTTGTCTACTATTGCCACATCAACAATCAACACAGAACTTTGACTTACTTTATGACACTGAAAGGATCCTCCTTTCTTTACTTTGTCCACACCAGCAGATGGGCCTTTCTGTTAAAAAGAAAATAGAATCATGTAGCAATAATATTCTCCTTTAATGCCTTCTGCGATGACTCACTAAACATCTAAGGAGCCAATCAAACCGGAGGTGAATTCAACTTGACAAGTTGGGGGTCATTTCAAGAGTTATCTTTGACATCTAAAATCAACTTTTCAGTAAATATCAGGACAATACCAGTATATAACAACAAAAATTCATAAACTTTCTTTATTTTTCCTTTTGCTATATATGAAATAGTTACTGCACAGATTTCAGAAATTATGCGAAGATCTTTGATCATCAGCTTATTTTGGCTCCACTTTTCTTAATACCAGGACATGGTAGCCCTAAGAAATATGATTTGTTAACAGTGTCTATGCTTTCAATTATTTTTCTCAAGTTTTCAACATTAAATCCCTTTGTGAATAAACTAGTTTCCATGCTTTCCAGCTCTGAATAGATGAATTAAGTACTGTGCAATTTGTTCAGGCTTTGAAGGCAAATCGTTCAATTTCTAAATAGTGTGTAGGAATCAATACAGGCACAGCTTATCATATTGGAGGCAAATATCTAAATCTCTAAAAAGTGTGTATCAGTGCACCTATAGCTTATAATCTCAATGTTAAATTTCTTACTGGATTTTTTTTTGGTTCTGGAGAATGTCTTATCTCCCACCAGTCTTGAGTCCATTCCCAAACATTACCTATAATATTTTTCAAGCCAAATGTGTTCTGGTCAGGAAATGCTGTAACCTGATAAGTTCAAACAAAGGAGAATAAATGTGGAATAAAAATACCATTGATAAACTTTTTAAATATATTGGGATTTACTTCAAAATTTAAAAAAAAACCATAATAAAATATTTTATTATTTCTACATTTATTTAAATTGATTATTTTTATTGATTGAGGCTACTTGTTTTACATTTCAAAACATATCTATTGCGGGTAAAATATTTATTTTATCATTATTACTGAGTACGGTATTATTTTAACTTTTCTTTACTTATAAACTTAATATGCATTAAAAATGAAATGTACAAAAGATGTCACTTTCCTCTCTTCACCTTAGAGTAAGTAGGAAATAAGTTTGTATATATGCCAGATCAGATTTTTGAGTTGCCATTTCAATATTTTTAGGTTATGGAGAAGCTTAATTCCTGTGCTTTAACTGATTTTTGGGGTCAAGTTTGAATTTTTGTGTGTGGATAGCTTTTCAATGCATGACTAATAGGCTGGAGGATTGAATTTGAAATAAGTTTCATAATATGCTAATAAGGGTAATTTTAGGTGAGCACATTCCATAAATTTGTATTGTTTTTACCCAATAATATTTTCATAAATTTACAATTTTTTAATAGAACATAATAGAACACTCACTCGATTATTTTTAATAAAAGAACCACATAAGATTATCATAGTTATATGAAAATTTTTGCCATTCAACTCAATAAAAATAGGAATCTAGCCCAGATTAACATAATCTGACCCAGATTCAGAATAATAGGGATCATCAGTATCAAAAAGTCTAACCCCTTTGATCAGAATTACATTAAACAGATGCAGTAAAAAACCTCAAAAGAATACCGGGCAAGTTCCGATGTAACCATCTTCCCCTGAGTTAGAGTTGGGAAACTCTCCCTGCCAAATGTTCATCCAGTGCTCTCTTCTTGGATTTATGTTGTTGCCCCATGGGAAAAGTCTGAAATGTTAATCAAGATTTGTATATTATGATTTTTTACATTTTTAAACTTGGAATGAAAGGTTTAGGTTTTTGAAGAAAATGAAGTCAACTTAACAAGCTGCTAAAGCAGGAGTGAGGCATTTTGGTGGGAGCAGAACAGGAGCAACCAAAAACATAGGCTGCTCCAAGCTTTTTACCTAACATATAAAGGACCATGATGTAGTGATCCTCAGCATTCGGTACCATACATAAATATATATATTTATGCCCTTTCACGCATACCAGCCTATTGTGTAGCTTGTGCAAGAATGCAGGCTACCTGTGATATATGAAATAGAATATCATCTGATTTTTTATCTGCATTCTATTCCTTAAAAATTCAGTAATTCAGCAGAATTTTTTTTTCAAAATTATAGTTTCACTTTCAATCTAATTGACAGTTTATATTGAAGTTTAAATTAAAAACAGGAAACTTTTTTTTATTAGGGAAAATGGTTTAGGTTAGGGTTAGGCTTACAGTTTAAATAGATACTAATGCAAACTCAATCTGCTTTAAAATTGTTAGTAATGACCTAAAATATATATAAAAATGAGCTATGCTGACCCTAACACCAAAGAACCGAAAAGATTTAAATACGTTCGGATTCTTAAAAATGATCATAGTTATTTTCTATTATTTTACGGAAATCAAATAAATTTAAATGCGCAAAAAATAACATAAATACATTTTTATTTTAGTAAAAGTTTAAGTATTAGTATTATAAATTAAAAATACTAAGGAACTATTTTAAGTATTTTATCCGAATTTAAAAGTTATTCAAAAAAATTTATTCAAAAAATTATAGATCTCTAATATAAGATTTACATTCTAATCACATTTATAGGGAAAACACAAAAATCAGTTGTGTTTAGTGCATTGTTAATATTGCCAAATAAAATTTTAATTAATTTGTTCTAAATAAACAGGCAAATGATGTCATAGCGCAAATTGCCTATATTAGCCAAAACTCTTAAATTTCTTTGATTTAATAACCCCATATATAATATAATTGATTGCTTTTTAGATTGTTAATAAAACACACACAAATTTTAGCTTTGTATTTTTAACATTTAATAAGTTTTTACTTTTTGTTATTCCAAAAATATACTTTTATTAAATTTATTATGTAATCAAATCTGAACCTTTAAATATACTTCTAATAAGAAAATGCAGTT
The DNA here is from genome assembly GCA_964033795.1 of Lymnaea stagnalis. Lineage (NCBI taxonomy): Eukaryota > Metazoa > Mollusca > Gastropoda > Lymnaeidae > Lymnaea > Lymnaea stagnalis. The sequence continues at coordinate 641,544 of CAXITT010000012.1, forward strand.
TAAGTCAATCAGTGCAGCAAAACTCCATAGCCAAATAGCATTCCCTAATCCACTTATAACTCATCCAAATAAGAACAAACTATATGAAGTGCAAAATATGTTAGTTTGGGTATGGAAGGCACTACAATTCGGAGGAAGATTTTATTAATTTTATTTAAAGTGGGGTGGGGGATGTTAGGTCATTTTGCCCCAAGCAGCACAAGATACGTCTCAAAATAAAGGAATGAATTTGATGAATAATTAATCTTCTTGGGTACATACATGTTTGAGGTAGGAAATAGGATGCGTACATTTGTACGTGGATGATAATATATTTAAATCCTATGGTATTACATTTGTGAAAAAAGAGATGTTACATTCTCTTTTTACAAATAAACATATGTTTAACAATTAAGAAAATCAATGGCTCTATGTAGGTGGATACATTTATTTAAGGATACCCATGAATATCAAAACCCAATAAATACCCATAAATATCAGAAGCCAATCATTTTAAACACTTGAAAATTTAATTTTTAAAAATGGAGATGGGTTAACATTTTCTTTAAAAAAAATGAAAATATATATTTTTTTTACTTTGCGAAAAGTAAAGTGGATATTTTTATGAGATTGACAATTGAAAAAAAAAAGATACTCTGGTCTGTTATAGACAGGAAAAACGGTTGCGAGATTCTTCTTTACATAAAAGAATTCATTGCTTTACGATTTTCTGATAACATATAATTTTTAAAAAACGAGGCAAAAGTGTGTTTAAATTTTTGATGAAGATATTGTTATATCAAATTCCTTTAATATAAAATATTTTTATATCATATATAGAGTTTTTGTTGTAAATTTAAGATTGTTTTTTAACAAGTTTTACATAAAAAAAGTTGTAATTTAAAGGCACGAAAAGGGGTAAATCTAAAGTGTTTCTCTTGCGTAGAAATCATCTCTCAATTAACTTCTTTAGTGAGAATAGTGATATAACTAGTGATAATTTAGATTGGGTAATTTAAGGTCATGTTTAGAGGTAAAAAAAGAAGTTTAGGAGCGTGAAAGGAAGAAGGGTAGCATATAATATATAACAGATAAATATTTCTCAAAACTTAACTTAATGATGTCAGAAACGTAAATATCATTCCATAGATACTGCTTTTTGCAGTTAGGAATTTTGATGGGTTTTTGCAATAGCAGGTAAAAATTATTGCAAAGAACCTACCATTATTATCCCGATAAAATCGGGTCATTTATTCTAGTATTATTAGAATATAGCTTAAACTGTACTTGCATTTATATATAATGAAGGAAACTCTATTTCACCTTTCTGATTTCCCACCTTTACAGGCATATTCAAACTCTGCTTCAGTTGGCAACCTTTTCCCTGCCCATGCACAATATGTGACGGCATCATTCCATGATACATGCACGACGGGGTGGTCCATTCTGTCGACATAGATTATTTAAATTCTTCATAAATATATTGTTGTGTGATGTCTTGGTAATTGATATATATATATTTTTGAGAATCTCGAGGGGGACAAGACTAAGAATGAGAGTAGATGAGAAAGAATAATAAACATGGAGCACTCACTCTAGTTAGGAGTGTGAAGTTATGAAACTGAAAGAGAGAATACTTGTAATTTTTCTTGTATTTCAAAGGAGCTAACATTAAATATTATTATATATCTTTATTTACTGTGTAATTACAATGACAATAGAAAGTGTTGTGCAGAAACTGTTGTCCATATTTTCATTGAGGTCATCATCATCATCAGTGACGCTACAGCCTATGTAGGGCCCTGGCCTGCTCCACCACATCGCTCCAAATGGCGGAAAGCCATGCACAAATCCCCAACTGGTGTATATCCATCTCCACAACATTGATCCATCTCAACCTTGGGCGACCGGTGAGTCATCTGCCCCTAGGCTTCTGCCTGTATATAACTTTTGATGCTCTACATTCCGGCATCCTTTCAACATGCCCTGCCCAGGGTAGTCTGCCTTTTTGTATCATTGTGTTTATGGGTGGGTCTTTGTACAAATGACCACTAAGGGAGGTGAGGAATGCAGGTGAGCTGTGTGATGGATTGAGTCCCCAAATATTTGTCTTGAGATGAATGTCAACTCCTATGTTCTACTGGATTGGTTAATTCGTTAAGTTCTTTCACAAGTTGAAATACGTCGTACTATATTGAATAAACTCAAGTCCTTTTCATAAAAATTATAAATTATATATCTAAGTATAAACTATACACATAAACACATGCATATAGTGCTGCTCGGTATCAGACATAAATAAAACACATCCTACTTCTATAAAGTTCCATTCACGACTGCTGCACGACTAAGACTTACGTCACAATACAGTCTAGACAATGCGCCACTATCAGCATAAAACTACATCACAGAGTCAAGCGCGGGAAGAGCGTTCCTTAACTAATAAAACTCAAACACACGCCGCGCGTAATGAAATATAATAAATAATAATATTCAGTCCCAACAATTATTATTGAACTCCCATAATCAACAATGAACCCACAGAAGTTATAATACATATGTTGATCAGCTGATGGATTTGGCCTAAAACCTCATCAGTTAAAAGGCCTCCTATACAAAAATATGCCTTTTAAAAATGTTGAGAGCAAATAATTTTGCAATTATAGTTTTTCCAGAAATCCATTATATAAATAATCAATCTATGGAAAATATTCATGAAAACTGTTGTATAAGAAGTAAAAATAGTTGTATGCATATTGACCTGTCATAGATGTTTGAATCAGGTCCTGCTGGATGATGCCAGTCTGCTCCATCTACTGGAAGCCACCAGGGTGCAGCTGCTACCTGAAAATGTCATATTTGTCATCTTCATGATGTAAAATTTATATATGAAGGATATCCATCGATAATAAGATAAGGACAGACAGAAATAGCTCTCTTGAACATTTTTTTTTTTAAAACATTGCTGACATCATTTGTTTAACTTTCCCAAGACAGCTCCATAATTTAATATGTATTAATAATAAAATAAAAGAACAATCTTTCGGTTTCTTTGAAAAACTTAAAGTGAGCTTTAAAAAAATTTTTCTTGTGTTATTTGTGCTTACTAGTAAAAAATTTTAATTTTCAAATGAATTCTAGCCCTACAAGAATAAAAATATTTTTCAGATTCATTTAATTTAAAATTTTTAATTTAAAAAAAAACTTTTGTCAGAGTATTTCTGGATTTACATGCTTTGAAGCATTAACTGAATGGTTGTCAAATGGTTTTAATTAGTATTATCTTACTATTAGAGCATCCAGCAAAATTCAAGTAATCAAGGAGCACATACTTTTTTACTGCTACATCCAACCCACACATGCCTGTTATGCTGCTTGTCATCCTCCCTAATTCCAAGACCCAAATCACCAAACTGACACCTTTTGCCCATCCCTTAGTAAGCATGTTCGGGGTTTAGCAAAGCTAACTCCAATATAACATGACTGCTAAAGTTTAATGCAATGGTCACTAGAAAATCCCATTTAGTTTCAAAGAAATCTTAATTTTAATATCTACTAGGTTCAGAGATGGCTTGCCAAACTCTTGCAAATTTTATTAGATGATACAACTATCAAACAGAGCTATGTGGAATCTATTAATGCAGAACATTATATTGATGGTCCTACTGTTGAACTTGAATTTTAAATGTGTACTAGTAGATTGGTAGTAAATGTTAGCTACAGTGAATCCTGTGAACATGGTGATGGCAGTAAATTTTGAAAAATGAACTGACATTCATCTTCGCATATTATAATTGAAGAATTGTTCTATAAATAACCTTAATTTGTATTCTATTTGTGAAATATCGTTAACTTTGATACCCGGGTACTTATTAAAGATTAAAACAATTATGACTACATTTTTTTTAAAGATTTTCTTTTTTTTTCAAAAAAAAGAAAAACAAATAGCTAATGGAGTTATGCCCTTTGTTTATATATGACATACGACCCCATTCTCTTTCCCCATATTTCTGCAATTATTATTAACTGAGAAGATTGTGTGATATTTCAAATTTGTATTATCATGTACAAAGCAATGGAACATATGAAACAGTATTTTTTTATGATGACATGATGTCAAATGCTACTGAAGGGGTTGAAAACAAAATACATCTTTTGTACAAACCATCTGAGTTATTTTCTTTTTGGTCTCTTCACTGATATACATATCCATTACAAATGAGTTGCCAAAGTTTTCAGCCTGAAACAAAACAAAGAATGGAAATAATAAACTATGGCCTATGAATGAAACATAGGTTTCTAAAAGTCAAATGAAGGACCGTACAGTGAAAACTTTGAATAAAAAACATTGAAATAACGCTGTTCCTGGCAAATGCAATAACTCAAACCCGACAGATCAATTTCTTAACAAAAAAACCCTTGCAATAGTGCAAGGTACTGGCATCTTGAACAAAGTTTTCATGCCTCACTAATTGTGTGTTTCTTAATCGTTTGGTTGGCAGCATGTTGTAGAAAAGATTTGCTATGAGACTGAGGTTTGTGAATGAACTGTGGGTACTCATGTATAGATTTGGCCAATGCTTAGTGAAAGCAAGGGAATCAAAATGGTGACAAAGCACATACAGTGTATGATACACATATATTTTGTTTGGATGATAATAGATTTTTCAAAAACTGTAGGCTACACGTATAAGCAGATGAGCTGCATAAAGAATTTTTAAGCACAATAACAGCTAGATTAGTTTCATATTGTTCTGCAGTAACTATAAGATAAGATTAAATTCCTTTATTGATCCAAACAAATGGAATTTTTTTTTATTACATTGTTAAAATACATTTTCAGCACATAAATAAATAGATATTTTAATAAAGTCCACATTTTTCAACATAAAAAATTTGAACACAAGCCATCTACTCATCCACATTAAATTTTTTCACTAGTGAAAAAAAAACGCCATTCAGGGAACCCCCTTAGTCATATCAGGGACTTATTAGTTCTCATGTAGATTTGTGACTTCTGGGGGAGCACGCAGGTAAATTTGTACAGATTGGGAAACAAAAGAATTTTTTTATCTTTCAGTCCTCGCCCTGAGAGAAAGAATTCATCCTGAATGGGCTGATCCTAAATATCTGTATGAAGAGGGTGGGATGTATCAACCCAAATTTGTTTAGTTTTACAATAACATCTTTCTTCAAATAGTTCTTCAAATGAAGAATGTTTAGTTTGTGTTATGTTCCTTGCTTTCTTGATTAGTCTGTTTTTTTCGGTGTTTAATATCAGACAATGAATTCCCACACCAGCAGGTTATACTGAAATTAAGTAGGCTTCCAATTTTTGCACTGTAGAATAAGTTAACGACTTGTTTGTTTACGCCGAAAGTGTTCAGTTTTTTAAGGTAGAAAAGTCTTAGGTTGAATTTTTTATACAGCATTTGACTGTGCTCATGCCATGTTAATATGTTAGCTTATTATTAATGGTGACACCTAAGTACTTATTTGACTCTACTTTCTCTACATTTTGATTTTTTATGTTGAGTTCTGTAATCTGGTTCCCCCTCCAGAAATCAACAACCATTTCCTTTGTTTTTAAGACATTCAGCTTGAGAAAATTTTCATCGCACCCATTGATAAAACTTGTAACTAAGTAGCAGTATAAGCCTTCTCCCTCGGATATTTAGTCCACGATGGTGGTATCATCAGCAATTTTTATGATTGGAATGGTGTCGCTTGATGTCTGAATATCATGGTATATATTGTATAAAGGACAGGGGAGAGAACACAACCCTGTTGGGCCCTGCTGCTTATTACTCTGGTTAGAGATGATTGGTTATTAACCTTGTCATATTGTGGGCGATTTGTTAAAAGGTTCAGTATCCAAGCTTGAATATTTGAATTTACACCTAACGAGGAAAGTTTCTTTATCATAAGGTGTGGTTGGCTAGTGTTAAATGCTGATGAGAAGTCTAAGAAAAGCACTCTAGCATATTTTTTAGGGCTGTCTAGATGATGATAAAGTCTCTCCAACAATAGTAAGATAGCATCCTCCGTGCTTCCTGTAGGGTTATAAGCAAATTGGTGGGGGTCAAGTTTTTGCTGCACTTCATTCAAAATTTGTTTCAGAACAAGTTTCTCAAAAAATTTCATACAACATTTATTTATTTAGGCATTTTTATATACGGTAGCGCTTACCTTAAAGCTCTAAGCGCTTTACAATTTTTAAAAACATGTAAACTAAGTAAAATAAAATAAAATAAAAATGAAAAACCAGAGACACTAGGATAGTAACTACTATACTATAGAAACAATTAAAATGGCTAAAAAACGAGTACACTTTGGCACGTTTTGGCCTATACTACAGGATCAACCCGAGACAGAAAATGAGGCAGGGCAAGGAGGGTGCATCACAGGTCATAGGCGGATCCAAACAATAGAGGTAAGTGGGACAGGACGTAAGTTGTTGTTGTAAGTTACCTTATTTTTCTTTGGAATTGGTATAATTTCTGAAGTTTTCCAAATTTTTGGTATAGTGTGGGCGTGGCTTAGTCTTTGAAGTATCGTGTTTACTAATTCTCTATTAATTAAACATCGTTATTATGTCTACTAGTAGCTTATGGAACGTTCTTGATTGTACCGTATTAGAAAGGTAAGGGCGTTTCTAAACACGTCAGTAGAACCACATATATAAAGGATTGACAGGCACAGAGAGAGGGAGAGATTCAGCTTCTCGAATTTGTAGAAGACCTGATGACCAATCTGGAGAACCACAAGCAGACTGACGTGCTAGTAATGGACTTCGCAAAGGCATTTGACCGTGTGAATCATAGTTTGCTTCTACGCAAACTCCAGAGATATGGGATTCCAAGACACCACTAAAACATGGATCTCTAGCTTCCTCAGCCACCGATGCCAAGCAGTAGTGGTGGACGGTACAAGCTCCTCCTTTGTCGATGTGAAGTCAGGGGTACCCCAGGGATCAGTCGTGGGCCCCTGTTTGTTCCTAGCATACATTAATGACCTACCCGAGAAACTGACATCACAGGCAAGACTGTTCGCAGATGACACAGCAGTGTATAGGACGATCGCCAACAGATCTGACCAGGACCAGCTACAACAGGATCTCAATCTGTTAGCTGAGTGGGAGATGAGCTGGGACATGGAATTTCACCCTGCCAAGTGCCAGACACTATCAGTCTCTAGAAGTTGTACTCCTCTCCACTACCAATACGAATGCACGGCCATATACTTGAGCAAGTTTCCTCCGTAAAGTACCTGGGTGTTACCATTCAAAGAGTGGTCCACTGGGACGAGCATATTAACAATGTATGTAACCAAGCAAACAAGACCCTGGGGTTCTTAAGGCGAAATCTAAAGATTGGCAACGCCTGTGTGAAAGAAAGAGCATATAAAGCCTTTATTCGTCCGATTTTAGATTATGCATCTTCAGTCTGGAACCCATTTACCCAGAAGAGCATTGACAGGTTGGAGGCGGTCCAGCGACAAGCAACACGCTTTGTCCTAAACCTCTACAGGAATACCTCTAGCGTTGGCAGCATGCTGGAAACACTAGACTGGTCACCATTGGAGGAACGACGACGACAATCCAGGCTCTCCATGATGTACAAGATAAATAATGGGTTGGTCCACTGTTCCAGTATTAAACAGAAACTCGTCCCTCTCCCCCATAGACAGCGATGAGGCCATGACAGGCAATTCAGGCTCATACCAGCAAGAAGCCAGTATACCTCGACGAGTAAGGACGGGTTCTGTTAGTCCCTGACCTTGAATCTTTCAAAAGGAACGGTTGAGGCGACAACACTAGACACATTTGTGTCTATTGCCTCAAGCCTTCAAACCCCTAGTGCATGATTCCCTCACAATGTGGCACTGGAAATCAGTGAAATTTCCTCATCAACACCAGGAACAGAAACATTGCAAATCCCATCTACATGCTTAGGAGCCAAAATGATCAATAAATTGATCGTGGGCCCTTAAGATATAGAAGAAGAAGATATATTTTAACTTCACGAGACATGTATCTTTGTGTACTTATGTGTTTATTGGCTTTCGTCACTGTACATTATTAATTGGCACATTGTACTAACTGTGTTAACTGTGTACCGATACAAGATCTACCATACTGTAAGTTGATGATTTGTAATTATATTTATTTTGTTTTGTAATAATATTATTACTAAATTAAATCTTATTAATTGTAATTTTTACTGTTTTGGGTGTCGTAATTTTGATATTGTATTTATCTATGGTATTGTCCTTTGTTAGGCACTGTTTGAACAAGCCATAAATTTAAAATAGGAGATTAATTTCTCACAAGAGAAGCCAGTGCGTAACTATAGTTTAACGAGCCTACCACTTAATTTGTCTGGCCCCGAGGCCTTGGCTGCGTCCACTTGTTTAAATTACGACATTACTTCCTGTTCCGTGAACAAGAAAGTATCATCCTGTGTAGTACTGCCATCTTTAAGTAAATGTATGTACTTTGTTTTCTTATTTCTTCTTATATTTAATGTGCAAGAATTATTTTTTATAATTATGGTGCATGATCATCATTCTGGTTGAATCTGTGAAAGGGACCATCACTGCAAATAACACAAATTTTGTGCTATTCACAGGTTTTAATGTATAAAGATTAATGAATTAATGTGAGACAAGTCATGCAAAAATTATATTTAGTTGTTTCAATACTTAAAGTTAGGTTTAAGACCAAGCAATATTTACAAAGTCAAAATATGTAAGTTAGATGAAATTAGATAGTTCTTTCAATATTTGTTGGCATATTGTTGTCAATATTTTTGTAAAATAAAATATATATGTATACAGGTAAGAGTTTACTAAGTCTAAGGGCACTTCTCAGAACGGCGGTCCCAAATTAAAAATAGAAATACTTTTTGCTATAAAGTGTGTCCGGCTACCAGCCTATTAGCAGCCCATAATTTGTGACGTAATTTTTTACTTCAAATTTTTTTTGCAGACTAATTAATGCTTGTAATAATATAAAATAAACCATACCATTCCCGGCAGACAGCAAACACCGGTTCATATTTCAAATAATTTTTTTGTCAGGAAACATTCTGCAAACTTATGACTTTTGATCAATGCCGAAGGCAATGTATGCTTTAGTTAGTGTGGCTTGCTAAGCACTGACTAATACTATACAAAACAACAATTCAACAGAGATAACTTTTGTTTCTCTCTTGCATTTTTCTTTCTTTTTCACTTTTTTTTTTTTTTTTTTTTTTTTTTTTTTTTTTTTTTTTTTTTTTTTTTTTTTTTTTTTTTTTTTTCTTTTTTTTTTTCTTTTTAAATTTTTTTCAGGGTTTGATGATGATGAAGAGGCTGATGAAAATCGTGATCTTCAAAAAAAAAATAAAAAATTTTAGAGACTTAGACATTAACAAATACGGCACCCATTATTGGTGGCTTTTACTATTAGGCTGGTAGCCGAACATTTTATAACGAATAGTATTCTATTTTTAATTTGGGACCGCCAATCTGAGGAGTGCCAGTCTAACAGCTGGGCCTATTTAATTTCCAAAGGGAAGCATTATCTGCACAGCTCTGCGAATAATGTCGAGTGTTATTGGCAGAATGAAATTTTCAAATAATGCAGGAATTTTCGCAAGATCACGCAAATTTTTAGAAATAATTAGAATCATATTCCAAGCCAGGGGGGGGGGGGGGGGGGGGGGGGGTTGTGTTGGTGTGTAGTGTTAAGTAGTGTAGGACAGATCAATCTTTTATGAGCATGGCACAAACACATTTCAAATCAGACTGAAGTATCCATTCTTGTAAGGGAGTGGGGAGTCATTAGTATGTTTTAATTCTTCATATAGACTTACATTTACCCAATTTAGAGAGGTCTTAAAATTTAAAATGATATCAAAGCTTGAAAGGGTATCATTTAGTTTTTTAAAGCACTATGATATTTCACTTAGTCCAGAAATTTTCTGTCAGAAATATTTGCAGGGCCATGCCATGCAACAGTGTTATGATGCAGAGAAGTAGCTGCATCAGACCGCCATGTGAGAGATGGGGAGGGGCAGTGGCATATAAGCCCTACATCAAAATATAATGTAATTTAAATGGCAGCGGGTTCGACTAGCCAACCAAAGGTCCCAGAATGTAACCCTGGTGAAGGCTAGGATTTTTTCCTGTTTCTTGAGGCTGTCCCTGAGACTACCCAGCTCTGGTGGGTACCTAGCATTAGTTAGGGAAAAATAAAGGTGGCTGGTCATTGTGCTGGCCACACAGTATGCCAAAGCCACAGAAACTTGTAAAAGCTGCTTACATCCGTTGCCCCAATGGTAGGCCAACATGATCTGAAAGGGAACTTTACTTTCCCAAGTCTGACATCATACGAATACACCGCGGGTATCCAAATAATTTGATTATGCCTTTTTATATTTAGACTAGGGGTGTGCCGGATCCGTTTTTTCCAACCGGATCTGGATTTTCTTATGCGAAATCCGCCGGATCCGGATTCGGATCCGGATTCCGGTTTCTCCCGGATTCCGGATTTTGGTACTATTGGTAGATACTTCGGTAAGTCAAGGAGGACTACTACTTTTTGTGTATGGGAATTCGCAATCGGCGCAAAAATTCCGAGTTTTTAATTTTCCGATGTGTGTGTCTATTTATTATTAAATTAGTACTTTCGATATATATTTGAGTTCCGTTCCATTTGGATAAGTGTCTTACGAGAGACGCCATGTTTCTACGCGTTCGCAGCAGGTTATGCAGCTCGCTCAACCTAATTTCGCCATGGGGTTGGCCACGCCCCCCTTTTTAATGGCGGAAGTTGACGATACTTAGGAAATATTAATTTATTATCACTATTTACATCAAAATAATTGATAACTTGTGTTTCAGAATGCATTTAAAGACATTTAAACTGGAATGTTTTAATTTGAGCTTTAACAACCCGGTAGAATCCATATTATAAATGATCAGAATTTACCGTGTGCAACACGTTGTCATTGGCAACCATTCACAGCCACTTGCATAACTGTATCGTAGTACTACCTCAGAGTTTCATTCATAAGAGTTTGCCGTGTGCAAAAACTATTAAACCATTGGTCAGGGAAAGCTTTAATTAATTATTCATGTGCCAAAGTTGAAAGTTTAAACTAAGTCTAAACAGTATTTTAGTGATAAGGCAGGGAATGCGTTGCCTTATATAAACTATATAGTCATTGCGCATGACGGGATTGGTGGAATGAGATCACAGAATGTGGAGATGCAGTCCATGTTAAAAAATGACAAACCAAGTCGTACTTTAAAAATTCATAACTTTAAAACTACAACAGCTAAAAATATGATTTTGGTGTTATAATTCTTTAAAAAATTACATCTTTTCAACTATGCCATTGGTTTATTTTTACAAAAAGTTTAAATTTTCTTATCAAAGTCCCTACACTATTGGCCACTATTAGCGGTGCTGACTCTAGCCTCTGGTATGTACGGAATATTAAACATTAAACAAGCTCAACGCTCGAAACAATCGATTAATGTATCGTGATCGTGTGGAATTCGGGAAAGAGAATTACTTTTATTTCAGATTATGATCCGGTGAGTCACAAAATCTGGCAAATTCCGAAATCCGGTATATTCCGGATTCCGGAATCCGGTTGTTCCGGATACATGTAAATCCGGCGGAACCGGATTTCACTGGATAGTGCAAAATCCGGCGGAACCGGATTCCGGACCGGGGTCCGGCACACCCCTAATTTAGACCCATAATTACAACAGTAGCAGTATGGCTTTTTGTTTCAAGTTATCAACATTTTTTTTATGAGAGCTCAAATTGTTCATGCCACAGATATGTTTTCAGTATGTTCATTTCATTGTTATTACAAGTGTTATTTCAAATATTTCTGATACTTTTGTGAAATAAATGTTTCCAGTAAGAATTGAATATGAAGCTATGCACAATATCTTTCAACTAGCTGACCACCCCACGCACAGAACTTTTTATACCGATATAGTTTTATTGCCGATTTCCGTTCACTTATACAGAAATTACGTGACCAGCTGTGAATCTGTGAATAATGCCGAGCGTTATCGGCAGACTGAAATGTTCGAATAATGGCAAGCATTATGCGCAGAGCTGTGCCACTGTGCGAATAATCACTTCGATTACCAAAACTTATGGAACATACCTACCTCTGTTTTGTAATTTTGATCTTTAACAAATATTTCAAATTCTGCATTGCTAACTTCAAATTTATCTAAGTAGAATGAATCCAGTGTTACTTCTCTAGCTGGCATTTCGCCATCTGCAATAAAAATGGGTTCATCTGTACCCATTTTGAACCTACCACCTGGAATATAAACCATTTCATTTGTTCGTTCTGAAAGGCTTAAAATTTCCTGTTTATTACGTGCAGTATCAATTTTATTTTTTTCAGCCTTGCTAGCTGCAACATCGTTCTTGGAATAACAAGTATAATCATTATCTTTATTATTATTGGCTTCTTTGCTGTCGGACGGCAAGGGCGAGTCCTGAAGTGACTTCTGACGACTTATTTTACAACCACAATCAGAATCCCCATTTTTTTTAATTGTGTTTTCATTTAACGAGTTATCATCAATATCGCATTTAGAGGATTCAATGCATGTAAACAGTGTATAAATAATTATATATAAAGCAACTATGCTTTTGAAGTTATTGAAAACACAGAAAATCGACATATTATTGTTTAGGTTGTTTTTTTCCCCCACTAAATTTAGAGTAATCGGTCCTGGTTACGGTGTCTTGTATTTTGTAAGTAGCAATTCTATTTTTTCGCCGCTCTTTTTTTTTTTGTTCAAGATCATTGATTCGAATGACGAATGCAATAACATCGTAATTAAAGAAAGTACATACTTAAAGTGTGCGCCTTAAAAATGTTCTCACTGATATCTATTTATATTCTACACGGGTAAATTCATAAATTCTTTCACTGCCCTCTAGAATTCTTCTTTTAAGGTAAGTGCTATTTTAAAAATTTTATTCTGTTTTTTCTGTTGTTTGTTCGCTGACGAAGGCTTCCTGCTGATACTTTCGTTGTTTTGTTGCATTCATTTCTTCAGGTTTGATCATTCTTTGTTTAACTCATTTCCTTTTTAAATTCATGAAGCTGCATTCATTTTTTCTCTCGATGACTGTTTTTTGTCCTTAATCCTTCTGTCTGCTCCAGTCTACAGCTCCACACAGGGCTGGCTCAAAGCAAATAGAGAAATTATCAGGGGTGCCATGTGCTTAGGGCATCATCCCATCAGCGATTTTTAAAAATATGAAAAAGCATTGCATGTGGGCGCCATGAAAAAAAATAATTGTTGTTGCCAAATGTGTGTCTGCCGTACTATATAAATGGTATTTCGTACATAGAAGAAATAATTTTTACTTTATTCACTATGTATACATAGATCAAAATCGTACAATTAGTTGAGATTAGCTGAATGTGTCAAAACCATTAAATATGAAATTACGGGAATTAGAAAAGCTCTTTATGAACTTTCAAAATTGTCTTCATCTGATCTTGCAGTGCGACATAAAATGAAGCAGAAACACTTGTCTCACAAATAGAAGATTATTACCCCTTTTTTATATAATGATACCATATCTTAGGCAGGGTAAATGTTGTCAGTAAAACTATGCAGTACGCCTCTGTGGAACTATCTTCTGCAGTTTGGAGTGTCCCGTCTCCAAACACTTCAATAGTAGTGACCACCAGGCAATGTTCCCTCTAAGGTTTTCTGGTTCGTGTGCAAAATTATACAACATCAATTTTTTTTGTGCAAAATTTTACAGCCTACAAACACACACACACGCACAAATGGAAATTTGCTGCGCGGATACTCAAAACTGCTGCGCGGCGCCTGTGAGATATCTGCGCGGCCGCGCAGCTTAAAGAGAACATTGCCACCAGGGCAAGACGGACTTTTTCAATAAGTGCGATCGTGGCTAACACGAACACACCCAGCCGGGTGAATTTGGAACACAGGCTTAGCCTGACTTATGGCACATTGACGCCACATGATATGAATGTCATGTCTCTTTTCACAGCTTGAACTTAGCTCCGCCCTCCACGTCCTGACCTATCGCAGTGGAATAACTTCTCCTCTTTTCTTTCCCTCGTCCCTATTTAATCTCTCACTCACTTACTTCTGTCACAATTCATTTGCTGCCCACGGATACTACTTCTAAGCTTTTATTTTTATACTGTTTTTTCTGTTGTTTTGTTCACTGACGAAGGCTTCCTGCCAACACGTTCGTTGTTTTTTTGCGTTCCTTTTTTCCAGGTTAAACCCTACTTTGTTTAACTCATTTTATATTGTGCTAACCTGATTGAAGACTCTCCATTTATCTATTACAGTTACAGGCAGAGATCTGTGCATTCAAACTAATGTAACACCGCAGTTCTTGCAGTGGTAAGTAGTCGTCAACAGTTTCAAATTCAAACAATTATTTATTAGCCCATAATATTATGGATACTAATAATAGTTAATAGTAATAGTAATGTAGTTAAAAAGAGTACTGTATAGTCAATATTATTAATTTAATTTTAGGCTTATGTCGTGATAATTTTAAATTAAAGACATGGCTGATATAGGATGGGGAGCCCTGGAAGATAGTGAAGGTTTTGGTGCATTAGGAGATAATATAGATGATTATAAATTGCTTTTTAATAATGACCTAAACGAGCTGAAATCAACAGTTCAAAATTTAAAACATGCTGCGCACGGAATGATTTTTGCTAAGAAACCCAATCTGCTTTGGGATCTCTATGATCAAAAAGGATATGTCATGGCGAGTACTAACAATGTTTTAGTTTAATCTAACGGGAATATGTCTGAAGTCTCTCCCCCCTCCAAAAATCACAAGTAACAAAGACAATTCAGGTATTGTCATCCAATCAGATCTGAAACTGAGATGTCAGTGCTTTCAAACTTTCATCAATAACAAACACAGATTCATTATAAGATAATGCATAAGTCGTAAGGTCAGATGGATGAATAAATCAGATAATTGCATTAGTATTAGTGCATGCATATTCATAAAATTAATTCCATTCAAATTTATTTTAATTTTTAATAATTAATACTGGTACTAGGAAAAAAATTCTTTTCTGTAACCTTTTACTTTTGAAAACTTTTCTATAAATAACAATATATAAAATCATTTTCATTTATTTTATATGAAGCTATCTGGCTGTAAATCACTGTAATTGAGAATTTATTAAATTAAGACTATAATTTGTAGTTTTGCTGGTTTTGTCACTGTTACAAAATCAGCTAAACTACAAAGTTATATGTTTTTATTTTGTAACTATACTATATAGCTGATAGATCAAATAGACCAGAGCTTGTTAACTTGGATGCAACAGACAACTGTCCCACTACCTACTACTAGATTATTACAGGAACTTTGTCCCCCAAACTTTAACTTGGGGAGGCCTATGTAAAATTTTGTTGACTGTGACAGCCAATCATTTTGAGAGCTTGTTGACAATATATTGGCTGGGGACATAGAAGTCTTGGGCTCTCACCAAAAAATAAATTAGTATTAGTTGATAGATCAGAAGATGTGATGAGAAAAAAAAGAAAACCCTTGTACTTGTATTCAGTTGGGAATTTAAAACAGTTCAAAGATATAAATTTCTATTACTGGTATTAGTTGACAGTATGACAGCTGTCATAAAATACATTTGATTATGGACAAAAACATTATGTGATTTTCTTTTTATTGTTATATCATTCTATTAATGAAACAGATGCAAGTGAGATTTGATGGTCTCCTAGGGTTTCCTGGTGGTCTTGTGGATGATGGGGAAGAGCCAGTTGATGGTATTAATCGTGAAATGCATGAAGAGATTGGACTCGACCTTGAAAAATATTTCTTTAGTGATGAACATCATATCGCATCATA
This sequence comes from Lymnaea stagnalis, assembly GCA_964033795.1. Taxonomy (NCBI): domain Eukaryota; kingdom Metazoa; phylum Mollusca; class Gastropoda; family Lymnaeidae; genus Lymnaea; species Lymnaea stagnalis. Next base: position 657,451 of record CAXITT010000012.1, read on the forward strand.
TTACCATGCAGGGAAAGGATTGATTCTGCATTTCTATTTAATGGAAGTCTCTCCAGAAGACTACTGTGAATTAGAATTGAAGACTTTAAGTGCAGTTGAATATGGAATAGAGGTTATTTGTTTTATGTATTATTTGTTAAACTGTTTCTTCTAAAATTTAAGCACCTGTAGTTTTAAATACAGTTTAACATAGTATTCTTTTTTAATTCTTTTTGTCATAGTCATTACTGTTAACTCTTCTCTTCAATAAATAGTTATCACATTTCCCAATATTTTTCCTTATTCATAAATAAATGCAGAAAACCTATCTCTCTTTTTTTTCCCCAGACTTGTGGGATAGTTCGAGTACCTTTGTTCACAATGGGGGATGGGGTCAGGGGATTTCCTGCTTATTTAGCTAACCAGTTTGCTGGCAATGCAAGATCCGAGCTAATTAAAGGTTTGTTGGCTGCCCAACTGTTCAGTGAAAAAGAGATGTCAGTAGCCCTCAAGGCATATAAAGAATACACAGAGAGTCAAAAAAGCAAAAAGCTGTTATAATTATAGTGGTGAAAATATATTCAAATTTATTTGTATGAATACATATTTTTTATATGTTACTATAAGGATAATTGCAAGTTTGGTATACTTCAGTTATCCGGTATTTGATAACACAATATAAAATTATAACAACATTCCAAATCTCATGTGCATTACTTTCAAATATTGTAATGTATGATAAATGATATATTACATTATATTTTATTTATGATTATGCTTTTTATTTTTAAAGAAAAAAATAGAAAATTGAAATTTTGTTATTTCACATAATGTTTTCAAAAGTGGTTTTTCAACTTGGTTGTTATGTACCCAACTTTTATTACCTTAGCCTTAGTTCAGCTTTAATTTTACAAGTGGCTTTTTAAGTGATAGTAAAAAAAAAATGTAACATGTTACAGTATAATGAATTCAATATCACATTTTTAAAAGGGATTTTGATCTGAATATCTTTCTTAGTGCCAAATATTTCTTAACATTTTTTTAATAAATTTAAATTTAAGCTATCAGTACCTAAAGTTTCACATTAAATGTTAAATATCATAGAAGAATTGGGGGAGGAGAGTGTTATTTCACTTGTACATAGAGGGTGAAGTGTTTGTCAAAAAATGTATATACTAAGATAGCAACTGAAGGGAGGTGGATATGAGAGTAGAAATTTGTTTGCTTACTTACAATGTTTAGTTGGTTGATTTGCATGGAATGTTGCTTTGATTTTTGCAGCAATGACAAAAAAGATGATCATGTTAACCTAGCATTATAATTATATTGATGCTGTGCTGCTAAATAAAGCATTGGTCTACTATTCATTTTACATTTTAATTAGGAAGTGAGTTTAAGAATTGTTGCAACTTTTTTCTTTATTAGTTACTAGTACTAGTGTTTATTTACATGTAACTTGAGTAGGTAATATAAATATTTGAGGGTCTTAACTATTTAAAATTTATGAAATAATTATGTAACGGTAATAATTAATAAAAGTTTAAAACAATAAACCACTTCTATCACTTGTAATTAATAATTTTTAGAATCATCTGATAACTGCAATATCTTTTATCTTTTGATAATCTCCATAAGACTTGTACTGTATGTATTCTAAGTTGATTAGTCTGAACAAAAAAATGAAATAAAAGAAAGCTGTACGGTACTATTAAAATTCTAATTTATTTCAAAATGTTTAACATGGCATTTGAATTTTAATGTGTTTACCACATAAATCTTTGAGGCTTTGGATCATCGGGCCAATAAAATGGTCGGTAGACAAACATTAAGATTGTGAATGCATTTATGCAAACATAAAATAACAATTCAGCTGATAAGACTCTGATGGATGGCATTTTCATATTTACACGAATTATGTAAAATGGAATTATATAATATCGAAACTCAAGAAGTGCCTGAGGAACCAGACACATTACAATACACAAAGAAACAGTGAGGCGCCATAAAAGGCCTCTATGTACAGTCATTTTATAAATTTGATAGAGACAATACATATACACAGGTATCATAATATATCTCACTATGTGTAATCTTTTATAAAACTTTGACCAAACATAAAATGGATAGTGTCTGTTATCACTAAGAAGATACTTATGCTCATAAGTAAAAAATTTAATCAACAAAGCCGACAGACCTATAAATAGTAAAACTCTAAACGGATTATTTTTAGCCGCATGTAGAAATCGATTAATCTGTGACAGGTGGATAAAATGGAAAAAAGACAAAGAGCATGTAATAAACAGAAAGTAAAAAACTTGTGGAAAATTGTAGGATGCTTGGTGATGTGACCTATCACCTACAACAATCCCTTTATTTATAATAATAAATCCGATGAAGCCAAAAATGACATAAAAATACCAATGAGATGTCATCAGCAGGTTTTTAGCAAGTCGAACAATACTTGATGGATTAAGTATTGATAAAATAGCTTTGAAATATTCATAATCCTCCAGGGTCTGCAAATTTACTTTTGAATGAAGTTGCATTTCTTTATCTAATACTTTTATTGCAGATTGACACAAACAAAATAATACCCAGATAACATTTGTTTGTCTAAATACTATAGCAATTAAACCAGCTCCAGCTGCTACACCATGTTGTCTGTAGAGGCAAAATATATACATCAGCAGAGTGAAAAATGTTGCCCCCGGATCTGTGTAATATAACCAGGTAAAGAAGTACAGAACTGGAAACAGCACAAGGACCACTGAGTTGAGCAACACTTGCCTTTCTGTAACATTTTTATCCTGAAATTTAAAAAAAAAAAAAATTATTTATTAATTAACATAGTTTTTATCCAAAAAATAATAATAATAAGCTGCCATAAATTGACAAGGGGCGAAGGGTAACATTAACTAAATAAAACAACATTAAACGCAGTAGACTGAATAGTATTAAGTAAAGTACCTAGTACCGTACTGGTATAGTAGTACAGTTTTGAGGGAATTTTTTTTTCAACCGGAATTTTAAGCTATTTTATTTTAACTATTTCTTTTAATTCAGTTTTTCATGTTTGTACATTTTTTTGTTTTCGCCCTTTATCAATGAGAAAAATAGTGTCAATCAAAGCAAAATATGGCCCATACAAATTTAAAAATAAATAATAATAGTTGTATAAAAAAAAATCTGCCCTTGCGATCCCCCATGCGGGCAGGGCCCTCAGTGATTTACTCAGTTGCCTCTGCACTGCCCTATTTGGGAATCACATTCTGCAATTTGCAAAATTGTCTTACCACTGAAAACAAAAAACAGACAACTTGGCCCAGGATTAAAATTGGCTATAGTCTTCCAATAACATGGCTTAGCACTTAATAACCTGCCTAAATGCTTGGCCCCATCTTGCGACAGTGTGTATTGACAGTATTGATCTCTGCAAGTATGTATGCTAACAAACTTCAAACTGCTAATAGTAATAGTGTCTTTAAATTATAACAAGATCAATACTGTCAAATGCAAACATTATGTGTCTTAAATTAGTCTTAAATTTAATTTTTAACATTTAGACAAGATGATGGGTCTGTATTTTAACTAAAGTACTGATAATACTGATAATAATATATAGTTATTATGTAGGTACCTTAAAAATCCCAAAATGATTTTACTTATTATGATTAGTAATCTCATTAGGCACAAATACTAATACTAACCTTATTATTGTCATTCAACTTTCTGCACAAAAGGAAAAGTAAGATGAAGTTTCCAGTGCAAAATGCAATATTACAAGCTCTTAGATTTTGTGTTGTGCAAAATTCTGAAAGACTTCCACCATAAAAACTTGCTAATGGAAATATCAGAATAAGAGAGGACAGATACAGCCCAGGTAGTGTTGTTATCATGGGATTCCACTGCAAAAAGATAAGACTGATTTTAGCATATATATATACTGAGAAATTGTACAGGTAAGCTAAACCAGTGGTTTTTAACCAGGTGCACCCTGAGGTGCCGCAATGAAATCTTGTAGGGTGCATCAAAATGATTCTCAACTTTAAACTAAAGGGCTCAGCCAAAATAAAAACATGTTCCATGTCCACGAAGCTGTAGTAGGACTTGCCCCTATATACTGGAAACATGGCTTATCTAAGGGGCCCTTTACCATCAAAGAGGGCTTCACATGTATTACTGGTTAATATATGATTGTAGTACAATGCTGCTCAAGTCATATAGTTTAGATGAAAAGAAGTTTGAACGATATCCATTAGGGGTATAATTTCTTGCACTTATAAATAAATAATAAATACTATACACCAGCGAGGGTGAAGAATGAAAACAAATTAATTCAGATTTTCATCACCACATGGAATCAATCAAAAAGAATACAGTACTCTATAGCTAGTCTTAGTAGCTGTCCTCTATTTCCTTCTACCGGTATTTCCTATTCTATTCTCATTTTTTGTTGTTTGAATAAAAAGGTTTCATATTTAAACTTTACATAAATAATACTATAATTATTTTACATTGATAGTTAGTATGAACCACATAATACTGTGGGATGCACATTTGGATTTGAACAACTTAAGTTCTGTTTCTAGAGTGTTTTCATTTCTAAAAAGAGACTAAGAGAACGACATTTAGATTTTTGAACACATATATTCTTCATTTCTAATTATTTGTTGTCTCTTGTTTTATCTTGTCTGCTGAAGAAGGCATTATCATTAAGCAGAAACATCCTTTTAATTGTAAAGTCTTTTTTACTTTTTTTCTCCAAACTAAATATATCTTGTTCCACTATTTATTTATTCTGCTCATAACCTGAAGTTGTACCCAATAAGTAGTATCCGGTACTTATTTCATAGATAAATATTAACTCAGTCTTAAATGTATAGTTTGTGGGAGGATGGTAGATAGCAAGTTACAAAGACAGTTTCATTTACATCGGAAAAAAGGTAATCTTTGCTAGAAAGTGTACATGCTATTTTGAGAAATGTTAAAATGAATAAAAAGGGATCCAAATGTCTGATAGGTGCACTGAAAAGGTACCGGTACTGGTATTAATAATTTATGATTGAAATTCATAATTCAGCTTTGTTAGACCATGTTATATCTTCCTGTCTGGCTCAAGAGTCTAATCCTTGAGTGGCAGTCCCTGCTGCCCATTTCACAACCAAAAGTTGAGTTTTCTTTTAAGAAGGGTAGCATTTCGCGCCCACTCTGTCCCATCAACTCTTTGTTTAACACAGCAACCACGAGCCATAATGCTTTCACCACAGCCCTCCCAGTCAATATTGATCCTGGTATGCTCTGTGAGATTGGATCTTTGCAGTTCTTCTGTTCTAGGGTCACTTGTACTATCTGTTCATAAATGCAGTTCATCAATAAATTTAAGGTACCGGTATGTGAAGTTACCAAAAACTCCCATGGTCGTATCTATTGATGACAATGATGAAAAGGGAAACTACTTCTTTCCACAAGATGCCTGTTAAGGATGATGTTCAGTCCAGGCTCCTTGCCGGGGGGGGGGGGGGAAAGAGGCTACTTATGTAATGCTGTAGTTCATTTTTGAATGATATTAAGACTGCATCTCCGGTGAATAGCAATTCATTCAAATGAAATTCATTTTCTTAGCACTTTCACGCCTATTTAAAATTTAAGAACCACTATTCTAGGGAAATGTTTCTCATACAGGTGCAGTAATTCAATATCCATGGGAAGTGATTTTTGTAAGGGTTTGTAAAGGGCAGTAGTGGACAGATAGATTTTTATGAGAGGGGGGCGGGGATGCAGAGGTTTGTGATGTTATATTGGAGGGGACTCAACTTTTTGTGACGATGTCGGATGGGGGGAGGGGGGTAAAAAAAATATGCGGAATTAGCATGACAGCATTTAATGATGACCCCCTTGGGTGACTTGGAGCATGGAATCAAAGAGAATATATAAAATAATTATCTGAAATATCTGCAGGATCCTGAAAAATCTGCTCGGGCAGAACAGGTAAACTGCCTTCATCCGATTTTCGAAAGCTTTAACTTTAAATAGAAGCATATATATTTTAAACATATTTTGTCGTTCACGATACTTATTGATCTTACAGATACCCCTCATTTAGTCTAAAGCTTATATGCGGTAATTTAATTGAAATTAAAAAAAATACCACGACTAGTCCAGGCTCGGGAAAAGGGGCGGGGGGGAGGGGCTGGTTTTTTTTTTTTTTTTTGTTTCTTTTTGGCACCCCCAATCAGAAATCGGTTTAAAACCACTGGGCTAAACAAAGGACACCGATATCAGCTTTGGTAATTCCGAAAAATTTAAGCTAAAACTAAATTGTATCATTTGTAATTTACGAGACGACATACTACATACTGATGTAAAATTAAAAGAACAATATTGTTGCGCTTGAGGTACATGGAAAATCTCATCCATGTAAGGTTCCTTTTGTACTTGTTGAATAAATTGAAATATAGCTCCTGAAACGAAAAGCACTATGCTTAAAGTAGAAATTAAGACAACTTCCATGGGTGATGCTTAAGTTATATTCTTTGATATAGACTATTAAATAATTATACAAGTACACCAAGGTGCTAAAGCAACTACAAGCAAATGAAAAAGCGAAACCAAATCAAGCAAATCTCGCCACATCTGCTGTCAACGCGAGAGTCTGTGTTAATTTAGCCAGTCACGTGACTTAATCCATCAATGTAGGTAGGTAATATGGCGGTTGTTCAACAAACAGGAATGAACGGAGACATACCCAATTTCACAATGGGATCTTCTGGAGAGGATACTATCGTCTCCGGAAATCTCCAAGAGGAGGTACAATGCATTTTCCTATCCTTTCACGTTGGATATTTACATATTATATATCTTAAAATTGAAGGACAACTTTGTGTAGGCCTGCGAAAATAAATAAAATCATTAAAAAAATTGTAGTAATAATATTATTGAAGTCTCAACTAAGATTACAATCACGGCTAAATCACTTTAAAAAAAGTAAGCCTTTGCCTTGAAAAAAAACTATAAAAAGTTTTGAAAAGTAAAGTAAAACCAAAACTATAACCTAAGCTAAAAAGGCAAAGAAAATTAAATGGTCCTCATTGATTTGAAACTTTTATTGTTTAAAAAGTACGAACTACTCCCAGTCCAATGAGACCAATCACCAATGTCCCCATCCTAGTTAGGAACTTCAAAATTTGTATGGGAAATCCGAAATGGGAGTTGGGGCAGAAGAATCTGAGTTTTGAATTTTCGGATGTTGATTTTTTTTCATTATTAAACTAAGGACTTTTTTGTTATAAAATTGTGGTATCCTTCCTCATTCACATGTTTACAATAGGGGACATCTTGTTTTAACCTACTCACCTAATCTAATACTATTAGGTAGTTTGGTAAGATCCGGGAAGTGCCGAAAACGGGTATCGTGATTTCGTTGTCAAAATGGCGACCTCCACTTTTTAATTTACAGAGAGTCACATTGTTTACGACTTTTTAACTATATATAGCCCAGCATGTTAATTCTATTTCCGCCCACAACTTAGAGTAGACATGTTGTGTTATGAGTCCCCCAAAAAATTTTAGGGCTTCACTTTGAAAATTGAAGGTAAAATAACGCAATTTTTACTCATTCATATTTTTTTTGTGGAAAGTATCCTTTCTTTGAATTTCAGGGACTTTATAAATAATGGCATTAACTACAACATATCCAAGACATGCTAATTGAGGCCCATCAGTTTGGTCAGAAATTTACTCAGAAATTTTAATCACGTGTGTCCCAAAATTACCTATTATCGTTAATATTTGTTGCTATGGTAAATAACCTTATTTATTCTGGAAATCAAGCCTATTACCTCCTAATAACTCATTAAAAAATAAAAATAAAATAATTAATAAAACAAACACATATTTTTAATATGATTTGATGCTTTTATTGAGGGATATTAGGTTAAAAAATCCTAATTAATTACAATTAATAGTTAACTATTAGTTTTATATACTGTTATATGTATACTATTAACTATATATATTATAGTATTTATAATATATATGTATGTATATATAGAGGCCTAGAATAGTATTCCTATTATAAGTGTATGCCCCCCCCCCCCAAAATTATTTGTAGGACCCATTATTCATATGTAATGATTTATATGGTGATTCTTAATGCATAAATTAAGTAAAAATGTACAAAAAATATAGGGGTTACATAATTAGACTTTATTGCGCTACTGTAGTTTTATTTATTTACTATTGAGATATTGTATTGTACGATTTTGAGACCAGATTGTACGATTTTAGGGGTTGGAGGGTAAACAGGTCTGTTATTCATATGTAATGATTTATATGGTGATTCTTAAGGCATAAATTAATTAAAAATGTACAAAAAATATTCACTTACCTTTGGTATTGAAATATCCTATATTTAATCACATATCACACTATTCCAAAAGAGAATTATTTTATAATCCTCAGTATTCTCAAAGAAAAAACACACTTTCTGCCACAACAATCCAAGAATTACATGAGATATTGCTAAAATTTAATAATAAAACATTGTAATTACCTCAAGCAAATAACTAGAACTTATTTAAAATTCTATCAACAGCCAAAGTTGATTCTAACAATAAATGTTGATCTGTGAAACAACTTCACTAACTTAAAATAAATGACTTACTATTTTTGTCATATTCTCACATTCATATGGTATGGGACTAAAATACATTTTATAGAAAATGGTAAAATAAAAAGTGTAATAGTCAATTTTAATTTATTGAAACAAATAATCTCTTTATTATTTGTATATACTTATAAATTTTAAACAATTCCACAGAAAATTTGAAATTAATATCTTAATAATGTTTTATTATTATTATGATTTTTGGGAAATTGAAAAAAAATATTTATACATAATTAATTAATTAATTACTAAGTGACGAGTCAGCATATTATATATATTTGTAATAGGAAAATAATAAAGATTTTAAAAATAATTTTTTGCGGAATATTAACAAAAACTAACTTATATTTTGTGGTTTTATTTAGAAGTACTCTAATTAAAATATGTTCCCTGTAAATATTATATTTTTGTGTCATTTTATAATAAAGTTATAGGCCTTAAAAAAAAAATCAAAATGAGGGTCACGAAATGTGGAGGAAAATCCCATAGTAAAAAAGTGCCTTTTTGAGGTCCCTACTAAAAAATTCATAACTTTTGAACCACTTGAGCTAGAAAGTTGATCTTGGTGTTTTTGTAATCTATTCTCCAGGCTCTATACAGCTGTAGTATTTTTATATTTTAAAAAATGTTTTGAAATTTTAATCAAAGTGCCTAACTAATACTAATAGGCAATGTCTATTTGTCCGGCGACCAAGTCACATGACCGCCGTAACAAAGTGGCGAGAGATATCTTGTCGGTCAGCCTTGTCAAGTGAATGCGAAAGATTCAAAACTATTGTTAATTTTAAAATCTATTTCTCTACCAAGTAATGTACTGAGTACTTTGAATGCAAATAATAGAAAAAAACCTAAGTGAAAGTGGCTTGTAAACATTTTTGTTTAGTTTGTTATTTGAGTTTGTGTACCAGTACCAGTAATCCATAAAATAAATTTGGGGCCAATATGGAGTAGGCAACCAATAAAAGTAAAAGATTACATTTTAAATTGTTTAAATTGCTACAAAATATTAAAAAACTTCTCATGAAACTACTGTTACTGATGAACATGATAATATAAATATAGTATAAAATATTTTAATTAAAATGGGGGGGGGGGGGAAACAATCCTATACCAGGTATTGATCCTCAAATCATAATGTCAAGCGACCACTCTACCACAAGACCACACAATATCTGCCAAATTGCACTTCGTTCGGAATAATAAGAACTACTAGCCGTCCGGCAGTCACGTGACATGCCGCCGGACGTATATCTCGCGCACTATTTGTCCGGCGTCGACAATTCGAATCTAATAATGTCCAACAATGTTCCCTCTAAGATTTGTTGTTTCATGTGCAAAATCATACAGTTGTGTGCAAAATTTTACAGCCCACAAACACACACGTACATGGAAATTTGCTGCACCGCTGCGCACATATTCAAAACTGCTGCAAGGTGTCTGTGAGATAGCTATGCAGCTTAAAGGGAACATTGATGTTCAACATACTTTTTGCCTTTTTTGATGTATCTTAGTTTTGGAAATTCATAAGTATATATAATATAATGGCATCTTTCCCTTTAAAATTTGTTATGAAGTTCAAAATAAAGGTCTTTAATTTATATTAAATAATGATAGGCATTATAGATTGATGTATAAGATAAGATTCTTTTATTGATCCAAATAAATGGAAATGTTTTTTGATTGCATTATACATTTTCAGCACATATGTCGCATATATAAAACAATTTGAAGACAAGACATTTATAATAAATTATCTCAAACAGCCACTCAGTGAGTGCTCTTAGCCAAATCGGGGAATTATTAATTCTCATGAAGATGTTTGACATCAGAGGGAGCACGCCGGTAAATTCGTACAGGTTGGGGAACAAACGAATTTTTATATTTTTCAGTCCTCGCCCTGATGGAAAGAGTTCGTCCCGAACGACCCGATCCATAGTATTTGTGATGAAGAGGGTGTGATGTATCATCCAAAATGTGTTTAGTTTTACAAAAACATCTTTCTTCAAATAGTTCTTCAAGTGAAGGATTTTTAGTTTGTGTTATGTTCCTAGCTTTCTTGATCAGTCGGTTTATGCAGTGTTCAATATCAGACAATGAATTCCCACACCAGCAGGTAATACTGAAATTAAGTAGGCTTCCAATTGTTGCACTGCAGAATAAGTTAATGATTTGCTTATCTACGCTGAAATTGTACATTCTTTTGAGATAGAACAGTCTTTGGTTGAATTTCTTATACAGCATTTGGCTGTGCTCATGCCATTTTAGATTATTATTAATGGTGACACCTAAGTACTTGTATGCCTCCACATATATATAATAAGTATATGTAACATCTGTGACATTCTCATTGATGTAGGTCGTGTCCGCTGTTCATTACACTTGTACCAGTAACCTGCATTATCCGATCGTAAGGTCGCTCAGTCTAATTTTGACCATGGTGAGGGCCATGCCCCCTTTTTAATGGTGGAAAGTGCCAATCATGGCCATTGACCAATGCTTAGGACTTAGGAAGTATTCAATTATTACCATTTATATCAAAATCAGTGATAACTTGTTTTTATGGAATGAAACTAGGAGTAATTTAAACAATAATATTTTAATTTGAGTTTTAAAAACCCCTGTAAGTACATAATATGAATGATCATAATTTGCAGTGTGCAAAATCTTGTCATGGACAACCTCACCATTCACAGTCCTTGCATGTCTTATACTTATACTACTATTTTATTGTATTTTTTTCAAAGTTCCATTTCTACGAGAATGAATGTACTGTGTGCATGTAACACTATTAATTCATTGGTCAAAGAAAGCTTTGATTAATTAGTCATGTGCCAAAGTTGAAAGTTCAAAATATTATTATTACTAAAAAGTGGTTTTGTATAGTGCGGTATCCCAGCCTAGGGCTGGGCTCACCACGCTGTACATACAATTTAACAAACATAATCATGAACTTAAAAATTAACATACATTAATGAAATAAAAAAACAGCTGTATAAAAACAAAACAAAATTATTTTCACTCCACCCATTCCAGAACTATTTACATGTCAAGCCATGGACGGCGCCCAGCAGCATCGTTTATCGGTCAGAGGGGGGAAATCAGTCAGGATAGTAGAGTTTACAGAGATGTGTTTTGAGTGCAGGTTTAAAGGCCTGTATGCTCAGTATATTGCGGATGTTTAGTGGAAAAATCGCTCACCGTATTTTTGTGTGCGTGTCTTGTGAACAGAAAGAATATGCTTGTCTGTGGAGGAGCGAAGCTGTCGAGGGGGTGAATAGACAGAGAGAAGTTCAGTGAGATATGAAGGGCAGGAATTTGAGAAAAAAATGTGGCAGAGAACAGAGAGTTTGTAGTCAATCAGTGCTTGTACAGGGAGCTAATGAAGTAGTGGTGTGACATGATCACGTTTTTTTTGCCTTTTGAACTAGCCTAGCAGCTGAGTTTTGAACCTTTTGCAATTTTTCTATGAAGTGTTTTGGTGGACCTGAAATAATTAGTCCCAAACTAGTATTATTTTTAGGGGATGCCTTGCCTTACATAGATAGTGAGTGAACAGAAGATCCATAATCAATATTTAATGTAATACGGTTTTGAGGTCTTTACTAAAATAAGACTAACATTACTAATTCATTTTTTTTTTTTTAAAACAGTTTCTGTTTAATTAAAATTCATCCATAGATATTTTAATTATAAAAATCCAAAATTCTTGAGGTTAGGACCAACAGGTTGGTGAAAAGAATTTCTGCACATTTTTTGTCACCTGTGTCCCAAAATTACCTATTTTCCATAACTGTCTTTTTAAAAGTAAATAACTTGATTTACACTGGAATTCCAGCTCATTTAAAAAGAAAATTAGCTAACACAAATACATATTTTTAATATGATTTGATGCTTTTAATGAGGGGTATTGATTTTGGAAGTGGGTTAAATTAAATAGGCCTTATTATTACAAATAATATATATATATATAGATATATATACAAGGCCTATAGTTATAGAATATTATATAGTATTATGAGTATAGGCCTTGCCCAACCCCAACTTATTATTTGTAGGACTCGTTATTCATTATATGTAAGTAATCATATTTTAATGAATATTATGATTCTTAAGGCATAAATTGAGTAAAAATGCCAAGGATATTCACTTTCCTTTGCTATTGACATTGAAGGATCCTTATATTTAATCACAATATTCCACAAGAGAATTATTATACAACCCTATAAGTATTCTCAAAGAAATAAAACACTTTCTGCCATAATCATAATTTATTACCAAAGAACAATGACACACCATTAAAACTTGTCTTTACCTCAAGTGAATGACTAGAACTTATTTTAATTTCTCAACCACCAAAGTTGATTCTAACACCACATGTTGATTTGTGAAACAAGATTATTAACTTTAAAAGAAAGACAAATTTTTTGTCATATTCAGATGTGACTGAAATACGTGTACCTGTATAGAAAATGGTAAAATAAAAAGTATAATCATCAATTTTTTAACTAAATGAATCAAATATTATGTAAACAAAATAAAATAAATACAAATATGTGATGAGTCATTATATTTTATACATTTTAATAAGGAAAATTATAAAGATTTTAAAATAATTTTGATTAATATTAACAAACCCTAAACTGAGAATATTTTGTGGCTTTATTTAGAAGATCTCTTATTTAACAATGTCTCATTTTCTAACAAAGTTATAGGAGTAAAAACAAAAATTAAAATCTCGAAATGTGGAGGAAAACCCTACACTTTGAGGTCATTACTATAAAATTCATAACTTTTGAACCACTTGAGCTAGAAAGTTGATCTTGATGTTTTTGTAAACCATTCCCTAGGCCTAGGCTATATACAGATGTAGTATTTTATTATATTTTTTTTTATGTTTATAAATTTTCATCAAAGTGCCTAGTATTGCTTAAGGAAACTAATTACTGATATTAACTATTTTATTAACTCAGTAACAGTTCAGTAAACAAAATATTATGATTTCTCTTGGCATCAAAGACAACAGAAGATTGGTCATTTATGAATTATTTGCCTTATCTAGCAACCCTACCATTTATTTTACCCCTAATTTTGTTATTGAATTGAAAACAATAGAGCTTAGAAAATAAAATTGTGACTTATTACAAAAAGTGTTAATGAAGAAATGTTTTAAAATATATAAACATTTATATCATTATTTAGAAGCTAAAGTCGATTATGTTCTTGAATCCCTTTTCCTCACACTCCCTGAAATTCCAAGTTGGGAAACCTTGTTTTAGAAGTAGAGACTTTTAGTTGACTCTAAAAGTTAAGGTGGTTACTTGATTTTTTTTTAAATTATCAAGGAGGGAAACAGACATAATTGCAAATTATGTTAGTATGGCTGTTAATAATGATTTTAAATTATGTGGTTTTTTTGGTCCATTCTTGGTGTCATTTATTTTATAACTTTACTTCGTTATCAGTCCTTTTTGTATTTTTGTTAAATTAGTTGGCAAGGACTGGGAGCTGCATGCAACTCTTAGATAGATGTAGATTTTAAATTTACTATTTTGTTTACAATTCGCCATGGCCTGCAACTCCCAAAATATTTTCTTATCAGATGTAATTTACAAGAAAAGCTCCTTCCTCAAAAAAGGTTTCCAACCCCTGAGGCATTTGAACTTAAATTGAAAAAAAAAGACTGCCATTAATAATTCTTATTCACAGGTTATAGTAAAATCTTTATGTTGACATCTCACTTTTAAATTTGTTATTGTCAATAAATTTAAATTATTGTCTTGTCCTGAAACCACATCAACTGCTTGATGCCACAAATAATCATTTTTATAATTATTATGGAAATGAGTGAACACTTGAAACTGGAAAATGCAATTTATTGTGATTACAATGATAAAATATTAAAATTATACCATTTCACAATATCACTTTTTAGATTGAAAATATTCAACGTGTAATCAAAGTGACACGTAAAAAGCTGGAAGCGATGAATGAGGAATTTGGCAGGCATCAGCACCCCCCAGCTATATATGTACAGGTATTCTAATGTTATAGCAGCCTATTGTTACTTGTAACGGGCAGACCAATATCAAGAAATATTGAACATTTATTATAAAACCATTTCTGCCAAAAAGACATTTGATTCATATACAAAGCGGAGACAAACGAGAAAAATCCACCTTTAATAAAGTGTTGAAATTATTGCTTAATTCTGAGATAAATAACTTTTAACTATTTTTAAAAAATTTTAAACTAGGAATACGAAGAGCTTGCCAACAAAATACATGAGTATCAACTCAGAGAACAGAAGCTACAGGATCAGATAAGTATTGGGGGTGGCACCCCTCCACCATCTCCTGACAGATCCATGCAAGAAGAGCCGCTCCGCTCACCAGGACCTCCCCTTACACAAAGCAACAGCAATAATAATCTTCATCAACTAGCTGCTGGACAAAGGAGCCCGCAGTCAGGTCCCCGTTCTGCAAATGCTCATATCAAGGCATACTTACCTAACAGTATGGTTACAACAGTAAGTACAAAGGAGTATATTAATAGGTGGTAGTTGATTGATCATCAGATTGTTTAATGTTAATAAAACATTTTTTTTTGCTTAGGTTGTTGCTAAACCAGGCACAACTCTCAAAGATGGTCTTATGAAGGCAATGAAAAGGAGACAGTTGGATGCTTCTAAATGTCAAGTATTCAGACATAAAACAAGGTAAACAGATATTTAAAGAAAAATTGTTTAAGGTAGGATTCAAGATGATTTATTATTTTATTTTAAACAACTTATTCATATTTTATTTCAGGATACAGCTAACGTGGAATACAGATATGGGGGAGCTGGCAGGGCAGGAAGTTTCTGTTGAGCTCATGGAGGTTGATGATGATAGTAGCATGACAAGATCCATGCCTCGAACTGTTGTTTTATCACATAATTATGTAAGCTTCTTAAGTTGGTGAATTTAATTTTTTTAAATGAACAGGTACTTCTAATTGTTTAAAAAATAATGGTCATAATATGTAAGTCAAATTGAACTTGCCTTTTCTTTCATTTTAACTATGAAACTTTATTCCACACAGGGGAGAAAAACTTATTTTTCATTGACTTTCTGTGACATATGTCGCAATCTCCTGTTTCAAAGTATTCGTTGTCAAACATGTGGGCTTAAATTTCACCAACGCTGTGAGGAAAAGGTCCCACGTAATTGTCAAGGAGACCTGGAGGTTTATCTGCGTAATATTAGAGATTCATCTCGTGAACAGGTCCATCAGTGAGTCTCTTTTTTTTTTTGTATATTTTAAAATTGTGTGCTCTAAAATTAATACTTCTTGAGATAAAACTTAGAATAAAAAATAACTTTATTGTATGGTAAAACAAAAAAGAAATTAAATAAGATCCAGTAAGACATTGATGAACTTAATGTGCTTTGACCCCGTCCAGATTCTTAAATTATCTGGATTTTTTGTTATCCCTTTATCAAATATGTGTTGTAAATATTTTTGTTTTTTTGTTGTTTTTTTTCTCATAGTTTTTGGTCATGTTTTATTAGAGATCCAAATGTGTTAACTTTAAATAAATCTTGTTTTGACTCTTGCTCCACATAATGTTTTCTTAAATGAAACTCTTACTGTATGTATTTTAATAATGTTATTTATATCTCCCAAAAGATTTTTGTCAGAAAATCAAGGTCCTCCACCAACTAGAAGACAAGCACAATCTACATCAAGAGGGGGTCATGTGAGTCGACCGCCTGCTCCACAGTTAGGACATAGAGAACGGTCTACATCAGCACCAAATGTTTGTGCCAACATTGTAGAAAGTGGTGACATCACTCAACAGGTTAAAATAATGCCTTATTCTCATCGTTTAAAGTTTAAATTATTCTCAGCCCTTGCTTAAAACAGTGTGGTGAATATGCAAGTATTTATTTATTAGAGTATTACTGTGTCATTCTGTAGCTTCATCTTGTGTGAGGGATGCATATTTTTGTCAGGGCTCTTCATTCCAGGTGTCCAATGGTTTGAAAAGGATGGTAAAAGGGGCCTATTTTAGTATTAAAATAGAGTGATATGAGATATGTTAGGGTTGATATGGGGGAAAGTTCCAGCTCCATCCAAAGCTCTGATTAATGTATATAGCTACGTTAATATTTTACTTGACAACATCTGAGAACAATTGTCTTTTTTTCATGCATCATGTGGCAGTTCATTATTTTTATTTATTATCATTTTATGTATTAATAAATGTTTTTACTAATTTCTTTCAGGAATACCTTCGAAGATTGAGAGAGCTTCAAAATGTTCATGCAAGTAAGTAATAAAGATGATTATACATTTTTAATATGGGAAGGACTATAATTGGGTAAATAATATTTCTTAGTTGAAGAGGTTGATTTTATTGTTTATATTTATTGCACTTACTTTACCAATTAATCATTCAAAAAAAGATAAAGCTGAACATGTACACACAAAAAATAGTACACTTGCCGTTATCATACCTGTCAGCTTAAATATTAAAAAAAACAATTGTATTCCTACTTTTTTTCATTAAATTTTCTGTAATGGTTATTTTAGAGTTTACTTTTTTTATAAATATACTTAATTGAAAGTAACAGTTCAGTTCAAACATTGTCTTAATTAATTTTTTTGCAGTGAGTTTTAAACTTCATTATAAAATAAAACATATTATTATTTTTATTTTAAAAAAATCGGATTTATACTAAAAAAAATTGTGCTTGAAGATGGCATAAGTATATTATTAGTTATGATTTGAATAAAGCAACTGTGTAATAAAATTATTTAAATGCCTGGTCTCATGGGGTTTGGATATGGGTTTTTGTTGCAGTAGAGTGACAGGTATGGATTAAAAGTGTTTGATGTTTTTTAAATTTTTTTAATAAAGAGAAACTTGTTGCTTGGTGCATATCATGCATCTTATTTTTTTTACTTTTCTTTTTCTCAGGATGTTTTTAAAATATTTTTTTATGAAGGGAATAGTTTTTGCCCACCCTACTACACTCTATATTATTCTATATATTTCTAGACTTGTGGTTGCTTGACTTCCACATTGTAATACTATTGCAGATATGTTTCCAAGCTATCGCTATAATTTCTATAAGGACAAACGTCATGCTAGTGATAGCAGTGCCTCCTTCACAAAAAATCCTCCAATATCTCAAAACAGAGGTATCACAAATGCAACTTTTTGTATGAAAAAAACTGCTTAGCATGTATTGGCATCTAATCAATATTTAACCATTTATGTTAGGTACCACACTTTCAATTCTGTTTAATTTAGCATGGAACTCTTTTAGGGTATAAAATTTTGGGTTTCTCTAACCAGAGTGATTATTTTGACTTAACACCTGATAATTCTCCTCTCTCCCTGAGCAATTTATGCAGTTATGTTTGATTTTTTTAAAAATATATTTAATTTGCAGTTATAATTTCTTTGTCTTGTGATTTATGTGAATGGATAAGAAAAATTATTTATTTTGATTATTATTTAATTGCAAATAATATCTGTTTCAATTCAATTTTGTCTTGAAATTTGAGAGAAACCAAAAGATCAGAATTATATGATGCTTATGTCTTTCATCATACTTGAACATTGTCATCTCTAGAATGGCCTGCTTATTCTTGATTTGCTTACACTAACACAGGTTTAATTTATTGATGCATGACTACTTATATATTTCATTTAACTATCAATTGGAATAAAAGCACATTTGAAGATTTTATTTATATAATGTAATTGGTACTGACTGCTTTGATCAGGGACAATATGGGGAGATGCCATGCAAAAAATAATTACCATCCCTTTTCAGCTGACATGTTTTACTTAACCATTAGCAATATTTATCCAGCATTTGAAAGTAGCTTGACATTGTTATGTATCTATTTACTAAATATTCTCAGGTCAACAGAATCAGACATTAACTCTTCCTTCACAATCGCCTGCGGGAAGCCCTACAAAAAGTGCTCATTCATCTCCCACTATTGCTATTAAACATGTTCGTCCACGTGCAAAGTCAGTGGAAACTGATCCAGGCAAAAGAACGGTATTTTAGAAAAATATTTTATATTCCATAGAAACATTGGGAGGGGTGGGGGGTGTGTTAAATAGTATTCTATGTAATCAGATATTTGGGTTTTCGGCGTGAAATTGTACTGAAATAAATTACTTGAAATGTGATCAAACTTTTTTTTTTTTAAGGGCTATGACATCATGTGGTTATATATTAATTTTCATAGAACCGCAATTTCGGTTGATTCCAGATTTAAAAACTTTACCTGAAAAATATATTTTTAAAAATATTTTAAAAAAAATTAATTGAAATACTCGTATTCTTTTAACGTGATGGCTCCTATACACTTTCTGTTTAGTTATATGTAGTTTTTTTTTCATCTTTCAGCGAGCAAGAAGAGACTCTAATGAAGATTGGGAAATCCCTAATATTGAAATTATGTATGATCGTCAAATTGGTTCTGGTTCTTTTGGGACTGTGTTCAAAGCTCACTGGCATGGGCCTGTAGCAGTTAAAAAATTGAATGTAACTGATCCAACTCCAGCACAGATGCAAGCTTTCAAGAATGAAGTTGGTGTGCTGAGGTATTATTGTGTGACCTTAAAAATTAAAACTAAATTTAAAGCAAAATTTTAATGCACTTTTGAACTGTTTAAAAGT
The DNA here is from genome assembly GCA_964033795.1 of Lymnaea stagnalis. Taxonomy (NCBI): domain Eukaryota; kingdom Metazoa; phylum Mollusca; class Gastropoda; family Lymnaeidae; genus Lymnaea; species Lymnaea stagnalis. The sequence goes on from CAXITT010000012.1 coordinate 676,783, forward strand.
GGTTTGGATAGCTATTTTTACATTAAATTTTTTTAAAAAAGCTTATGAAACTGTTTTTCTATAATTTTACCAATAAATTTGTTTGTAATCATATTATTTTTTGTGACTATTTTCTGTTTTTTCCCTATAGAAAAACACGGCACTTAAATATTTTACTTTTTATGGGTTTGGTTTCAAAACCACACTTAGCCATTGTTACACAGTGGTGTGATGGACATAGCTTGTATAAGCATTTACATGTACAGGAGACAAAATTTCGCATGGATCAGCTTACAATGATTGCAAAGCAAACGGCTCAAGGAATGGAGTAAGTTCATTTCTTTTGGTTAGATCAAGTAAGATGTTTTGCAAATTTTTTTACTTACATTTTAAAGAATAAATACTTTTTTTTTTTCATGTTAATATTTGTTTTGACCTTTTTCTACAGTTACCTACATGCAAAGTCTATAATCCACAGAGATTTGAAGTCTAATAGTATCCTTTTTACAATTACAAAGAACTTTTTTTACACTAAATATGTAAAAATATATTTCTGGCTTTGATAATTAAATAAAATGCCTTAAAAAATTCATTCAGCTTTTTTTTTTTGTTTTCTACTGACTTTCAAGAACTTACATAAGTACCTGAGTGAAATCCCAGTGGCAGTCAAAGAAAATTTCAGGTGTTGATTCACTGAAAACCATTGTTAAATTTTACAGATCAAGGGGAAATGAATTTTATTGCATCCCTAACTTGTGTAGATATCTTTTTAACTGAAGTATGTACAGAAAACATGACTGTCAAGATTGGAGACTTTGGATTAGCCACTGTGAAAACAAGATGGAGTGGCTCTCATATGTTTCAACAACCTTCAGGATCTATATTATGGATGGTATGAATTTTCTTTTATATTGTACAATATCTCTTATATACATTACGCTTCTGGTGTGACTCGTCGACTGCTTCCTAATAGGCTGCTTCCTAATCAGCGAATTTGGTATTGAGAGTACATTACAAATAATTCTAAATGTTTGAAAGAATGTATGGTTCAGTAGCGCACAAAATATAAGTCCCGATAACTACGCTAAATAATTTTTTTTAAAAATAACACAACTGCGCTTTGGTGTGTAATATTTTCTTTTCGGAAAATGAAATCGTTTCAATCTAAGTATGGTGTAAATAATATTCGGTTTAAAAGTGGTTGGGACATCAGAATATTTAATATAGTTCAAGGGCGAGAAATAAAAAGTCTGCAGTGATGTAACATGGGGGGAAAAGCAAAAATTGGTATTCTTAAATGTGTGTAGTTGAGTTCACTCTTTCTCCCTGGATAAACACTCCCATCGTCGATTTTAAATGGGGTTTTGGGGGGATTGATGACGGGATCATCGATATATAAAAACCTGTTTGTTTCAGCTCCTTTCTTAGCTATTGGTTTTTTATTACTTTTAATCAAATCTAGAATGATTTCCATTTGATAAACATCCGGTTTTTCTTTATTTCAAAGAGTTTTTACATAATACGAAGTGTTTGAAGCAGTTGTTTTGATTGTCCATTTTATTTTTGTTTACAAACATGAAAGCTTGACCTGACCCATCTGGTGATCGATCTAATAACGGTTGAAAATATTACTGTGATGATTCAGATGATTTTATGATTTTGGATGCAGAGGCTGATTCTAATGAATCGTATAATTATAATCATATTACTAATATTAGTAGTACTAGAAACGAAATAATGAAATTGATAATTTATCAACTGAAAAACAACCAGCCCTGCCCCCAGCTAAAGTGCCTTCTAATAGAGCTTATACTGTTCCTACTATAAATAATGCAGATTCTAAAAGGAGAGCTGCTGATCTTAGCATTAAAACTGAGTGCAATTTCAGATTTTTACCTTTGACTTTAAAAATGTAGGTGCACTTTGCTAGACACGCATAATATTATTCACAAGCTTGTACTCGCAATAAATGGGTATGCTTCATACAGAATTAAAGTCTACACTCTAACAAGACTTATCGTAGCAAAACTTGTGCCTATTAGCTCCAAAAAGGACAGTGTGCAAACACTATAAAACTGGGTAAACTGTACTGGTATACGTTTGTGCTCGATGAGTCAAATCCACACATCCACATGAATTGTTTTCAGGCTTACTATAGCTAAAACCAGATGAAAAGATAAGACAAAATTATTTTAAATTTTCCATTTAACATAAGAAATGTTAGTGCATACAAGGATTCAGTGCAAATATTTTCTAATAGCAAGAAATTGTTTCCAGTGGAAATAGTTAAGTTTTTTTTTTGGACATTTTTTGTGTGGCGGTGACAATGGATAATGTGCTCTGGTGTTTAATTTTTTTCTTTTTGTTAATGTGATCTTTATTATTTGTGATGCACATATGGATGTAGTTCAAAAGTAAAAACATTTTTGTAACACTTTGGATTATAAAATTTCTCTTTGTGTGACTTGGAATTAGCTTTTTGTTAACATTTGGTGAGTTTATTATTTAAAATTTTTATTTTCCTTAAATCATCACATTTATATATTAAAATTTAAACCCAAGTCTATTGTCTGTTAAGAGCATGCATTTCCCTTTAATTCCTTAACAAACTTAAAATAATTTTGTCTGCTCCTTGTACACATCAATCCCACACGCTGACGGCCTTATGGCCTTGAGATTTTTCCTAGAAAATAAACTCTATCCCTACTGACACTATTATCAGATTGGCTGAACTGGTACTTATCCTCAACTCCTTTGAATTTAATGGCCATTTCTTTGATCAAATCAGTGGGGTAGCCAAAGGCACAAAAATGGGCCCTAGCCATGCTTGCCTATTCATGGGTCATTTTGAATATTTGGTAGAGAGGGCATCTACTGGCCGTATTCCTGAATTTTATAGGAGATACATAGATGATAGCTTAGGTATCACCAGCATGGAAACTAACGATCTCCAAAAATTTATATATTTTTAAAAACTCATTTCATCCATCCATAAAATTTACTTCTCAAATCTCTGGACATTCTGTCAACTTTCTCAATATCACCATAACATTGAAAGAAAACAAATTGATCACATCTGCCTACTACAAACCAACTGACAGCCATAGTTACCATAGTTACTCATCCTCCCGCCAAAATCATGCAAGACTCTATACCTTTCTCACAACTTCTTAGACTGCGGCGTCTCTGCCAACTTGATGAGGCATTTTTGGGAAGAGCTGATGAAATGATGGATTTCCTCCACTCCAGATCCTATCCTGAAACTAGTCTCAGCACTAGGTCGCATCAGCACTATCACACGGAAAGAGGCATTCAAAACTCGTCAAAACAACAATGAAGATCGTACAAAGCTTATACTAATCAACCACCCTCACAATTTAACTACCAAAAAAATATTCTAAAAAATCGTGGCATGCTTCTTGCTGACCCCAATACTAACATGGTTTTCTCATCCCCTCCACTAATTGTATTTAGACGGGACAAAAATCTAGGTGACCTTCTGGCCCTCTACCAAATATTCAAATAGTCACCTTCGATCTGAACCGACTTACTTTCGTACTAAACCATGCTAAAGAAACCGCTGTAGAACTTGTCCCTTTACACTCAAACTGAAAGCATTAGCTTCCCTAAAGGTACCTTTACATTTAAAGAGGGTTTCACCTGCATCAGCTGTAATGTACTATATGCGATAGTGTGCTGTAGATGCCAATCTAGTTAAATAGGTGAAACTGGGAGAAGATTGGCTGATAGATTCATTGAACATCTCCATGATATTGAACAAGGTAAGCTTTCCCCAGTCTCTTCACATTTCAACAGAGATGAACATAAAGGTGCATTAGGTGTAACCATTACAGCACTGATTTCATGTAGTAACACACCAGAGAGGGTTAAACTGGAAAATAAATTTAGTCAGCTGTTTGGCACCATATCTCAATATGGTATTAATCAAATAGTATCCTACTCACGTTTTTCTGTATTTCTACTATTTTCTTATTGGTGTGTGTTTATGTATCCCTGGATATTCTGGTCCATAATTGTGGACCTTATTTTTCACAGCGTCAATATTTATATTCTCTCACTTCCTGTAACCCTATTTCCAGCAACAATGGATATTTCTTGAGTTGTTTACTGTGCTCTGTTCCTTGTGATATTTTCATTTGTCCTGTGTGCTGAGGAAGGCTCTATGCCGAAATGTTCTAATCTTATTGTCCTGTCCTTACATTCAAGCTTCCACATACCTCGCTTTGCTATTTCATTTACCAAACTTAACATTTTCTGATGAAAAACAAAAAGTTATGATGGTTTAGAGATCACACACACATAGTAGTGCGTAACAAATATGCAAAATAGTTAATTCCGTCAGAAAGCGGAAATTACTTCAGGAGAGAAAGAGTTAATGTTTTTTCGAGTAACTTTAGTAGATGGGAAGTTCACGCATTGCTGTCGCCAATGTTTGGCAGGCTATATCTAGTATATATATTTTCATTCCTATATTAGTTTAGTATATACAGTAGGCACTGTTTATATGACAGGGTTATGAAATAGGGGACAATCATATGAAACCGAATTAGAGGCCATTTCAAGGGAGTGTGGGGGCACAAATAGGATTTTTAATGGGTCAATAAAAAGTCTTGAGGCTTTTATAATCGGAAATTCATAAAGCTTTATTCTGTATTGATGATGGCTTACTTCCGGTTATAACAGCATGACCCAGTTTGTTAATTAAAAAATTTCTCACAAATAAGCTATCAAACATAAATATTTGTTGGTACCAGGGGCGTAGCTAGGGATTTGGTGGCCCGGGGGGCTTGGCCTCTTTGGGGGCCCCTGCATTTTGACTTCAAAATTATTTAATGTAAAAAAAAAATTCTGACACTCCTTTGGGGGCCCCCCTTTTGAATGTGGACTCCCCTAGCTATGCCACTGGTTGGTACCCAATGAAAGCTTAACCATTTTATGATTTTTTTTACTAAGTTAAGCAATGTGTCACTGAGAAATAGCCAGCTATCTTATATCAAGAAAAAGCTACCCCTGTTTCCATATTTTTAGAATCGGAAATCAAAACCCACCGATATGAATGATATATTAATATTACAATGATTAAATTCTTTCACTTTGGCTCGAGTTGAAATCTCAGAAACAATTAATAATAGGAAATTATATATTTTCCTCAGAAAAACAAAGTCCAGGGCTTTTTAACTAATTAGAAATGAACGCTGGCTAAGCTTTAAAAAAAAAATTACATTGATATTAAAAAAAAACAAGGTATGGGGAAAATCTCTTATGCTCAAAATAAACGGTGCCTACTTAATATATTTATATCTACTCTTTAAGGTAAGCTGTCAAATACTGTACACTTTTATCATTAAATTTACTTTCAGGCCCCAGAAGTAATACGAATGAAAGAGCAGAACCCCTATACATTCCAGTCTGATGTGTATGCTTTTGGCATCGTTTTATATGAATTAATGACTGGATCTTTACCATACGCAAATATAAACAACAAAGATCAAGTAAGCTGCTCTGTTTTATGTCTCAGCTGTTAAATAAATTTATATTAGGTACCCCGGTATATAAAACTGAGCTTTAAGTGTAATATTGTAACCTCTTTGCTACACGCTATTTTTCATCAGGAAAGCTTTATTTTTATATCATTTGTACTAGAGACCGACCGAATTTCGGTTTCGGCGCCAAAAGTGGCAATTTTATCATTTTCGGCCGAAACTGAAAATTTAACTTTCGGCTTAATTTCGGTTTCGGCCGAAAGAGAAAAGTTAACTTTTTGTTTTTCTTCGGTTTCGGCCGAAATTGACTCAGGTTTTCGGTCATATAATACTCAACGAAAGCGATATTTAATAACAAACTAAGCGACATTTAAGAACATTCTAAGCGATCTTTAATAACAAACTAAACGATCTTAAAGAACAAACTAAACGATTTTTAAGACCGAACTAAATGATCTTTAAGAACAAAATAAATGATCTTTAATAGTAAACTAAATGATTTATAAGAATAAACTAAGCGATCTATAACAGAAAACTAAATGTTCTTTAGGAACAAACTAATCGATCTTAAGGAACAAAATCAATTATCTTTAAGAACAAACTAAACGATCTTTAAGAACAAATAAAGCGATCATTAACAAAAACTGGACGATCTTTAACCACACATTAAGCGATCTTTAAGAACAAACTAAACTATCTGTAACAACAAACCAGGCGATCTTTATGAACAAACTAACCGATCTTTAAGAAAAAATAAAGCGATCATTAACAAAAACTTGACGATCTTTAACAACAAACTAAGCGATCTTTAATAACAAACTAAACGAACTTTAAGAACAAATTAAGCGATCTTTAAGATTAAACTAAGCGATATTTTAGAACAATCTAAGCGATCTTTATGAACAAACTAACCGATCAATAACAACCAACTAAACGATCTTTAAAAACAAATTAAGCGATCTTTTAGAACCACATTTTTTAGAGACCCTGTTTAAAAAAATAAGTTTTTACATTAATTTCCCCTCCTCAAAATATCTTAATATTTCCTCTTCGGTTTCGGACGAAATTCATTTTTAACTTTCTGCCTTTTTTCGGTTTCGGCTGAAATCAGAAAATCACTTTCGGTCGGTCTCTAATTTGTACCTTCAACAAATTGCCAATTATTTACTCCACTGCATTCCATTAGAAGTATTTCACAATGGTATAAGGAGCCAATACTTTCATTACTTTTTTGATGTGCTTCTTAGGCAACACATTAAATTTGACACCATTATAGGCATACAGTGTAACGGTTTTGAAGCTGGGGGTAACCTGTAGAGAAAGTTTGAATTTTACCCAGAATTACAAGTTGTTTCTTCTTTTTTTTTTTGTTTAATGGAGCTCTTCATGAGATTGTTTCAGAGTTAAATGAACTCAGTTTTTATAAACTGTGAGCAAAGCTTATTTGAACAAATTCAAATTAATATTGAAATTCAAATCATCATTTTTTTATAAATTTAAATTATTATTATTATTAAACAATTAAGTTTACATTTGTGACACATTTGTTTCATTTGATTCAAGATATAAAATAAGGCAAATTAATTTTGTTATCAGATACTATTTATGGTTGGAAAAGGATATCTTAGACCCGACATCAGTCATTGTCGTAGTGACACACCTAAACAACTTAAACGTTTTATGCAAGACTGTCTTCAGTTTGATCGTGATGAAAGGCCTCTCTTTCCTCAGGTAGAGAAGTTTTTGACAGTTCTTATTTTAAGCATTTAAAAAAAAAAAAAAATTAAATCAGGAATGGCCTTTATCAGTATGTTGGTTGAAAAATTATATTTGTGTGTTTTAAAATTGAAATAAAAATACAGGATATTTTATCTTTTACAATCAAAAGTTTTTAATTAGTAGTTGAGCTTGTTACTTGATTTGTTTTGTTTTTTTGCAACTTGTGAGTATAGAATGAATCTTAATATTTACTTTGTTTTCTCAGCTCCTGGCTTCATTAGAGTCTCTCTATGCATCCATACCCAAAATTAAGAGGAGCAAATCGGAGCCTACAATTCACAGAACAGATTCATTTGACTTAGATTTTAAACACATGTGTGCCTCTCCAAAAACACCTATTAACAGTCATTTTACCCCCAAGTTTTTTTTCACTGGTGGAAACTATTAATCATTGCTGGAATTTTTAATATTGTGAATGGAGACCTGAATATCAACAAATTGTACAGCTGTATACCTTAATATGCAAAAACGGTTAGCTGTAAACAAGCAAAAAGTATAGGCGTGCTGAATCGCCATAACTCGGCAGTTGAATCACCATAACACGGCAGTGGAAAGTCATATTGCATATATATCTACACAAGACAGCAGGGAATCTGGTTGTTTTAATCATTCTAAAAAAACAGGATTAAGTGGCAGAAAATAAAATGGAAGTTGTAGGTGGCACTGACTTTTACAAATAGGGTCAATTATTTTCTGAAATGAAAAGAATTATTCTTTCTGGGGAGCTTTTTGTATGCATGCACTGAGGTTAGGGATTCTGCTTACCCTTTGTGAAGATTTTGAAGTTGTTAAGGCATTAGAAATCATATGTTATATTACTGGTACTGTAAAGAATTTTTTTTTTTTTTTTTTTTTTAGAATCCAAACATCTTGAGCTGTACTGTAGGGAATGCATTATAATTATGATTATTTAAATAATAACAATCTCTTAACTTATGCACAATGGCAAGTTGACAATAAAATGAAAATTTAGCTTTAAATGAGAATTAACAGATTAGATACATATTTCTTTTTTATAGTTAAGTTATTTATTTAATGACATCCTGTTGCATTCAGTATTTGGAGATCGTGTTAGTGTATCAGTAAATTATCAACTGATAATCCTCTTATAAATTTTTCTAATCTGTTGTAAAAACTAATTTTACCCTTTTAAAGTAAAACAAATCTTAACTACATCTAATCTGTAAGGCAGTGGTCGGCGAACTGAGTAAATCACCCCTCATGGGGTAAAAATCAAAATCTTGGGAGTAATAAGGGCTAAAGAGAAATATATTTAAACATGTTTTAAATGAAATAATATTTTCCCCAATACTGCTTTTGGCGTGTGTAGTTGTTACTGGTGCCTCAGTACCTCTCATGCCTCGTCTTGCATACATTATTTTTGCCTAGTCGCCTATTTTATCTTATGCTCAGTGGCGTCACTAGCATTGGTTCCACCCAGATCCGTAAACTCTGTAAAATTTATTACTTTTCCTTTGGTGTCATCCCCCTGTGAGAGTGTCTACCTCCTGTGAGGATTTCCTGGATGCGTTCGGCATCCCTGCACTCTGAGTGACACTACTGCTTATGCTCAAAACCTTATGAGATGCAAAGGTTTTCAAAATTGCTTACGAGGAGGCATTCAAAAGTTGCTGCCTTTTGCAACAACCCACTTTTGCGAACAGGGAGTTTTCACTCATATGCAACATAATAAAATGCATTGAAATTATCTAACCCCAAAGATAGTATTCAAATTTCTCATATATAAAAAGGTCCCAATTTTGATGTCATTTTACAAAAATGAAGCATCACTACTATGAAATTTGAACTGAACATTTTAACAAAGAAATCCTTTGCTCCATGAGATTTTATTTATTTATTTATTTTTTTCTTGTATATTTATAATTTATTCTCCATAAAAATAGATTCAATAAACCATTTTGAATTTAGTCTATGATTTTCTTCTTTTTTACATCAGGGTAGCAGCGCCGGAAAAAAATTATGATGGGGTAATGGCTATAAAAGTTTGCCGACCCCTGTCGTAAGGTAAAGTTTTCATTATAATAAAATTTTAATTTATAAAATAATTATGAATGATCTTGCTTTGTTCTAAATTTCTAGTTCAATTTTTGTTTATTTATGACCTTTGATATATATTCTCAATACCAGTGTTAAAATAAATTGTCTCACTTCACTGTCATAAATTCCAAAAAATCAAAATATAAACCTTGTGGTTTTCTACATCTAGTCCATTGTTCCTTTCATTTATGTTAGCATCTCATTGAAAACTGAAATTATCACACTGGATAACCTGAATCCTTAATTTAAGTAACTAACATTCATACAATTCATATTTGCTACCATTGAGTATTCTTTACTCATTTTGCTAAATTGTGACCATGCTAATTATTTAATGGGTGTCAAATCTATGGCATGGTTTTGTGATAAAGCTGTTTTGTACTTGGGTCAGTTTGATCCACTCTCTGATCTCTGACTGATTCTTGAACACAAGCATATACTATTTTTTTTGTCAGAGACTTATTTATTTATTTTAACTGTAAATATGATTTCAATTGTATTTTTTTTTATTTTTAACCATCACAAGACTATTAAATTTGAGGTTAATTGGGTGGCAATTCTTTTGTAGTAAACACTTTTAAGTTATTTTTAAGGATTCTTCCTGGGGAAGTTTAAATAAATATAGTTATGGGTCATTTGGCTCTATTTATTCTCTTAATGGGATTCTTGCGGTTCAGATGGTCATTAAATAATACCATAACGAATAACACAAGAAAATCTACCATGTCTTTCGTTCCTGCCCCAACTCCCTTTTTTTTGTTTTGTAACCATTGCACTTGTTAATTACCATGGCTTTATTGAGTGAAGTTCATTAGGTTTGTTTTTGTATTACAAGTCCCAGTTCAGTGTATATGGCACTGAATTGTTCTTTTTTTCATCAGAATAAGCAATTTGCTTTGAAAGAATTGGAATAAATGTTAACAAATGTTCAAACCAATAGACAAGTAAATTAAAAATATTTATTTTTTATTATTTATATTGACACTATTTGATTACAAGTTACATTAATTCATTATTTTAACATTTTTTTAAAAATTAAATGTATTGCAATTTTTTTCTCCCCAAACTTTATGAAAAATAAAAAGCTTAAAAATTGAGTAAATTTTTGTATTTTGCACTTCATCTTTAAAATAAATTTGGCAACATGTCCAACAGTGTTAATACCTGAATCTTTGTGTGCCTGCAAATGTATTGTTAATACTCTAGTTATAGCACAAGCAAGCTTAAAATATAGAAGTAATGGTCAGGCATTTTTTGTTTGTATGTGTTATATTTCTCCTTATTGTGACAATATTTGTCATTTAAAAATAAATATATGAAGCTTATATTTATATGCAGGTTTATTTAATAATTTTATTACATTTATGATTAAATTGTGGACTGCACAAACAAAAGATGGGAATGTATACATTTTTAAACACATTTTTTTTCAAACACCTACTGACTGGTCACAATGTCCACCTCAAAATGAGAGGCTGTGTATATAAAAAAAATTGGAATTCTTTAAGCATTTAGTTTAAATAGTCAATTGAATGTATTTTCATAGTTTGAAATCTTACTTTGATTACTTATTTAATTAAATCACTATTTGTTAATTACACTATGTGTTACATCAATTTAATTATTACCACATTGAAATTTCACTTACAAATTTTAACAACATTTTTTTTTCAGGCTAGTTAATCAAAGTTAATGAGATAATCTGAGAAATATTACAATTTCAAATGAATAGAATTAGATTATTCAATTTTATAAGGAGATGAACATTTTCTTACTGGCCTTAGTTCCAAGGGAAGACAAATTAATTATGAAAGATGGACGCTAATCAAGATGATAATTTAGATGTGTGTAAGATTTATTAGCATATATATAGGAAATAATGGTGATTAAATATTTTATTATTTTTTAAAGTATGTTTAGAAAATTAATAGATTGTTCAACTTTTATAACTTTATGAGTATTTGGTGTTAAATGGAAATTCCGTTAATTATTTTGAGGCTTTATGAGAAAATAATGTGTAGGACTTATTAAAGAACTCATTACTTGTATAATCTGTAATATGTGTTAAAAATCTTGCATTTTATAAGTTGAAGTTTAAAAAAATGGTGTTTAAGATCCCAAGCGCCACCATAATCAGTGCTGATGACTGTTTAAAACAATAAGACTGTGCAATAACATTACCTGTTCCAATGGTAGCTTTTAAACTTAAAGAAAATTTAGGCTAATTACTTAAGTAATTCAAGTAGAGCCCAATGAAATGATTATTTAAGATTAAATTTTGCCTGGAGTAGTATACATAAATCTGTCTGCTAGATATATTATACCATTAATAGACAAACTGTCGTGCTTGTTTGAATCACATCACATGATCAATTAAATTACATTTCATTGATTCAGTTGATGCTTTAGTTCATGTAAAAACTAAAACATTTGTGTATGTAACATTCAGTCTGTAAAGCTGAAATTTTTCAGTACACTTTTTCTTATATTTGTTTTAAATTAAGATTCTATCTCTTGCTTCTGCAGTCCCCTTTTAATAATACTGGTTCAATGAAATATTTATGATAAATATTATGAAATATTTATGATTAAGTTTATAATGTTTATTTATATTTGGAATGTACTCCGAGTCAAAAGGCTGTGAATTTTTTTCTCTTACATTTGTATTATAAAAACATCAAAACCATTTTCTATGCTTTATCCTTGTCTTAATGATTGCTGGTTTAATTAATTTCTTATGAGCAAATGTCCATTAGCTTCTGTTGGAACTTAATATTCATTATCAGCTTTCAAATCCAAATATTTGCTTTGCTATTCAATTTCATCCACATGAACCCAGCAGCTGAAACTTTTTATGCAGTCACAAGTTTCATAATATTAGAATGTTCAATGATAGCTTTCTTTGTTCAAATCTTTTTGCTTTTCATGTTACATCTGTTTAAAATACTTAACAGTTTTCAGCATCTTTACTTCCAATGAATTTTGACAACAAAACAATCATTTGGCCTTTTTATTGTGCATTATCTTCATAAATATTTCCTCAAATTATTTTCCTGTGGTTTATTTTATTTTGTTGTTCTCCTCCCCCCCCCCCCTCTTCATTTCTAGTTTACTTAGCCCACATTAAAACACTTGATGTGGTCTATATTTTCCTAAATTTTTAACTTGTTTAATCTGCATGTGAATAAATTCTGACTTGGCCAAGGCCAATGCCTCTGTAAATACTCTATAGTTGATTGTCTGGATTTCTCACCCCCACTGATAAAAGTTAACATTTTTTAAATGAGTTAAAAGTTATGTAAATAAAGATGACACAATCTTTGTGATTATAAAAATGTATTTTGCAAGCATTCACTTTAATAATATTGTATATAAAAATGCATTTCTTTCCATGGATGTGAAAAAAATAACATGAAAATGATAATACAGAAAGAATTTGGTGGTTTATTTTTTTAGTATTTTGTTGGTAACTTGTGTTTGTAATACAAGCTAGTCCACAGCCTTGAAAAGCTCGACATTGCCTTGAATAAACTGATGATCATCACTAGGATAGTAAATTCATTTAGTAGGATGTGTTTTTCATCGAAATGATTCTGAATCACATTGTTTGCTCCTGTTTGAAAAAAACCATAGTGTAATCCAAAATTAAATAAGTCTTTACATATGGCATCCTTCCGTCTTCGCGAGACGATGGAGTAGCTATAATGTAGTCCTACACTTCGACGATTGGCTCACTAGGCAAGACCTAGAATGACAATCTCGACTTTAATTCTGGCAAGAGAATATTGATTCCTGGTAAGATCTTGACTTCCGTATTGTTCTTTTCTTCTTCTATATTCTAAGGGCCCACGATCAATTTATTGATCATTTTGGTATGGACGTACAATCCATCTTCTCAGTTCCTGAAGTCTTTAATAGATGTTCTAAACTGGTCACTCTAAGGGAAAAAGGAGGAAAAACATGTATAGGTGCACAAAGGGTTGAAGTATCTATACTAGTTTGGATTTTAAACTGATGTGAGAAGTAGAGATAGTTTTTTGTGTGATTACAAATTTTTATTAGCTGCAAGATATTACTCAGAAAACCTCATGGTCCAAAGACAGCATTGTATATTATGAAGTAGTGTTTCTCAAACTTATGCTTGGAGTGATGTTAATAAGAGCTTTATAAAGTTGTAAAGGATTTTTTCCCCTAACTATTCCCCATGCTTATTCACAGTAAATTTTAACTTTTGGCTCTTTGAAATAGCTTTATGGAATTATTTACTTCAGAGACTTTTGATTTCTGTCATTAGTGGTTTGGTTGCCTGATAGCTTAATAAGTCATCTTTAGAGAACACAAGGTTCATAGTAATAATAACATTGTTCCGTCTTAAGCAATGATTCACTTAACTTCATTACATGTGGGACTCAGCAACCGATATTAGGTACACAATACCAGAAGATAGATATGTCTTATATTCCAACCTATATTATGCACCAGGATATGTTTTAAAGCTGTTCAACCTCAACAGTCCTAACTAATTATTACATTAGAACACGTGTCAAACTCAAGGCCCGCAGGCCACATCCGGCTCGCCGTACAATGATATCAGGCCCGCGAGGTCTTGACCGGCGTACAATTATATCCAAGTCAACACCATGGTGTTTCCCAATGCACACTTTGCAGAAAAACTTATCTTACTTCGCGCTGAGTTTGTGCGGCGCTTTTGTGACTTTGAAGCACAGAAATGTAATTTCGAGCTGTTTCGTAACCCATTTGTCATGGATGTGGAAACTGCACCTTTAAATTTGGAGATGGAGTTAATAGAGCTGCAGTGTAATGGGACACTGAAGGCAAAGTATGACACAGTTGGGCCTGCACAGTTCACTCGTTTCATTCCTAAAGAGATGCCCCAGCTTTGTCTACATGCAGCTTAAACCTTGAGCATGTTTGGTAGCAAATATATGTGTGAGCAGCTGTTTTCTGTGATGAAGATTAACATAACATCACACAGGAGTCATCTCACTGATCAACACTTGCAGTCCATCATGAGAATCTCAATGACACAGAACGTTACTCCCAACATAAATGAACTTACTTGTTTTTGTAGCCAAGAAAATGTGCCAAACATCCAGCTCCGACAAATTGGCATAAGAACAAAAATGAGTATGCCAATGATTTTTAATTATTAAAACTTTTTTCTGTTTTCATTTATATAATGTTTTTTAAAAAAAGATTAATTTTCCGCTTATTGAATGTTTATCCTGTTCGACCCACAACCTTACAAGCGATTTGAGTTTTGGCCTACCGAGCGATTGAGTTGACACCCCTGCATTAGAAGAATTTTTTTTAATAGTTCAACCTCTTCTTACATAAGGAGATGTTTTCTATTTCTAGTAGTCCAACCTTTATTATTACATCAGAAGATGTTTTATAGCAGTCTAATCTGTATTGTAGGAGTTCATCCTCTATTAAAACACTACCTTCACAATTTAAAATTTATCTATTTAATATACAGTAAAAATTTACTATAAGTAAGCAAACTTTTATTGAATTTACTTAACTTACTTTTATTTATTATATTATTTGACCTTAATAAAATACATACTCAATACTTTTTAGCACACTATTCATGTCTGCTGACACACTTTCTGTATTGCGGTACATTACAAACAGCTAATTGACTAATTTAATTATTAAGTTTGATATTAATAGCAATAACTTACCACTCCATTGCTTGCATGTCCATAGAGAACATAAATTCAAGAAAATCATTTGCAAAAGATTTTATTTGAAGTTTATTAAAATGACCAGGGGTCCTCAAACTACGGCCCCCAGATTGACCCACAAGGGGTTCTTAATCTGCCCACCATTAGAGTACATGGATAGCAGCGACAAATATGAAATTGGACATTGATCATGTCATTAGCCATACTTCCCTTTGAAATACTATTTTGTACTGGATATATTTTGTCTTCGTTTTAAATGTTTTTGTTTTTTTACTACAAATGAAATCCATAGAATTTGATCATATTATTTCAAACTATAGTCTGGCCCCCAAAAGTGTCTGAGGCACACTAATCCAGCCCCTGACATTGTCTGAGGTACACTGATCTGACCTTCGACAGTGTCTGAAGCACACTGATCCGGCCCTCGACACTGACCGGGGTCACTGATCTGGCAGCGTGTTTAAAAAGTTTGAGGGCGCTGATGTAAGACAATACAATAATGTCAACATCTGAAGTCTTTTATTTCATCACTGAATGACTGCAATTTCATAAAAGTAAAATATTTACTAACTACTCAAATTAAATAGTGAAAATGGTTTTAAAAAATTGAAACAATAGATATAATCTACATAAAAAAATGACAAAATGACAATGGAAAATTATGAAGATATGCAAACTACTAACAAATTTAAAATTCATTTTGTTTTTTTTAATGAGTTAGAAACCTGATTGGGAAGTATTTCATAACTATATTTTTTTTAAACATTATGTATATACTTATATCCCTTTAATTCTGGTAATTTAACAATAAATGATACTGGCTACTTCCAATAAGAAATCAACACAAACATCATGTGAGAGAAAACGTATGTAAGAATGCACAGAAAGTATTCTACTGACCATGAAAAAAATTAGTAGTTTACCCCCTTACACCAAATAAACAAATTGTATTTGTTGCTTTTAGCAACAATTTTTAATTTGTTTACCAAGGCATGTTAAATTCATAACCAGATTTTTCCACAGCTGCACTTTTGATTTGTGATGAAGCCAAATAATATTTTAAATGCATTTCTTAATCTAAAGAATTTTTTTTAAATATTTTTTTTTATACATTAAAAAAAAAATTGATGCAAGAGTGAGTTTCATCAATGATAAAATCAAATTTAATTTAGTAAAATATGAATATGATGTTTGAAAACGTCTTTCCAAACATAAATTAATGGAAAATATTTGTTTTCTTAAAAGAAATATTTAAGACTATTGCACTGAAAAGTATGCAATTAATAATATATTAAACAATATATGTACAATGTGTTCGGGGGGGGGGGGGGGAAGGGGAAACCTTTTT
>CAXITT010000012.1:693834-736155 GCA_964033795.1 Lymnaea stagnalis
TTTTCATTTTTCATACCAATAAAAATAATTATATTTTTATCTAAAACATCAGGGCAAATACATCAACATCCTTACTGAATTTGAAACTATAACTAAGTTAATCCAAATCATATCATCAAAAAGGTGTATTTTTAAATAAAACCAATGGTCATCACTATAGAAACACAAAACTATCTAACATTATTACAGGTGAGAGATGCCTCACCTCAATTTGAGCAGCCTTTATTTGCTCTTAAATAACACAGCTACAGATGGCGGGACATATCTTTTGTCCGTGGATTTCACAACTTTATGCTTCAACATGTTTATTATAATTAAAATTATCTCTCCCTGTTCTTTTGACCCGTGGTCATAACTCATGTGAAATCTCAGTTTTACAATACATATTTTTAAATTGTTACAAAATGAAAAACGAGTCTCATAAAAAAGAAACTCAAACAAATCAGGAACTTCAGGGCAATCATGGCAATAGTTCATTTTAACAGATTCATTTTGTTTAACAATACAATTAAAAGCCTCACCTCCCAACTCATGGACCTGACATCTCACCTCCTCTTGAAAATCATACACAAGTGCACCTTTAGAGCTGGCAGCGCTCTCTTTAACACTTTCAACATTGGTTTCAAACTTAATGTTAGAGCACTCCTGGCTCTCAAAATCTGGACAATCTTCATTCACATTACTTGGGAATTTATTTTCATTACAACTATCTGTAACAATTTGTACATTTGAGCAGCCCTGGCTCACATTTACAGGTGATTCATCATCATTACAGCTATCCGTAACAATATGAAAATCTGAGCAGCCCTGGCTCACATTTGCAGGTGATTTATTATCATTACAGCTATCCGTAACAATATGAAAATCTGAGCAGCCGTGGCTCACACTACCTATTGATTCATCATCAATACAGCTCTCTGCAATACTAAGAAATTTTGAGCAACCCTTGCTCATAACAACTTGTGATACATTTTCATTGCAGATCTCTGCAGTAATATCAAAACCTGAGCACACCTGGCTCACATTATCAACTAATTCATATTCATTACCAGCACATATCTCTGTAAAAATATCAACATTTGAGCAACCTTTGCTCACAACCTTTTTACACAGTGACTCATTTACATCACAATAATTATCAACAACAATTTTATCTCCTTCCCCCACCTCAGGGATTACACTCACCTCATCACCTTTACACAAAAAATCAGACACTTTAACTTCAGGACTTACATTATCTGATGGCTCACCATGAGATACAACAAAAATCATGTCCTCAGACATTAGAACAGGGTTCTCTTTGCTTTCAATGCCGCCCGTTTCCATAACAACCAATTCATTACATGCTGTGGCACTGGGACAATCCCCTACATACGTCCACCTAAGGTCATTTCCAATGACTTCTACCTTATTAAATTGTCGTCCCCTTTCTTCTTTACATTGGACTTCCTGGGATACACCAACTACTTCAACCTCGTTTTGACATGAATCTAAAGCTATATCTGTACCCTTTGCCACTGGGGGTATGTCAAAACGGTCAACGTTGTCCCTTTTAACGTCAGCTGACGGACCAATTAACAAATCACTGTCATTTCTATTTAAAAAAATTGAGTCGTCAGCAGAGGCAATAATATCATTTTGTTCCTCAGTATCTTTAGCCAATACGTTCTTCCTCTCTCTGTCTATTTATCCGTTCTTCCTCTCTCTGTCTATCTATACGTTCTTCCTCTCTCTGTCTATTTATACGTTCTTCCTCTCTCTGTCTATCTATACGATCTTCCTCTCTCTGTCTATTTATACGTTCTTCCTCTCTCTGTCTATCTATACGTTCTTTCTCTCTCTCTTCCCGTACGTGTTCTTCGAACTTAACTCTTATATACTCCTCTAGGTTCTCTCCCTTATAACAAAGCAACACACCCACATGCCTAATTTCTTCTAAACTCCATTTCCTACTGACATATCCAGCCATAGCAATGCAAATGAAGGGTGATCATACAATAAACAATAAAAATAGGTTTAAGGACCAATCGCAGTCTGTTTAAACTAACTCTAGCAAAACTCTAAATTCTACCCAGGTAAAAAAAATGTTAATACATAAGTCATAAGAAAATTAATGCCAAAAATGTTTTAAACAATAAAAATCCAACTTGCCTGGTTCGTGGAAAGTCCTATAGAATTTAAATATTATTCAAAACACACACTGGGCTTAATTAAGTGTCAATGGTTCTTTACTGTCAATAGTTCTCTCACAAACTTCAATTGTCCTATATGGCCATCTTGGGACACAGTCATTGAGGTGTGGGTGACCGGGACGGGTCACGGGACATTGGCAGCTCACTGGACAGAATGTAGGCGAATCGCCGACACTGGACAGTTCGTGGATAACTCGCCAATACAGGATCGGGCCTGTGCAGCTTGATGCAGGACGGGACGTTGGTGGCTCGTTGAAGCAGGAAGGGTGACCGGGACGGGTCACGGGACATCGGCAGCTCACTGGACAGAATGTAGGCGTATCGCCGACACTGGACAGTTCGTGGGTAACTCACCAATACAGGATCGGGCATGTGCAGCTTGATGCAGGACGGGACGTTGGTGGCTCGTTTAAACAGGACAGGGCGTTGTTCAACTGGGTGACCGGACAGGCCACATGACTTCACAGCTCACTGGACACGAAGTTGGTAGCTCACTACCGACAGGACGTAGATTACTCGATACAGGGGAAATGCGTAGTCAATTCACTGGAACTCAACTGCACGTTGGCGACTTGATGAAGGTCAGGACTGGGTATTTCACTGGAACTTGACACGAAGTTGGTAGCTCACTACCGAAGGAACGTAGATAACTCGATGCGTGGAGGGGCGTAGTTAACTCACTGGAACTGAACAGGACGTTGGCAACTTTATAACGGGCAGGGCGTAGTTAATTTGCTGTAACTGGACACGACATTGGTAACTTCATACAGGGCAGGACGTAGTCATTTCACTGGAACTGAACAGGACGTTGGCAACTTGATAACGGGCAGGGCGTAGTTAATTTGCTGTAACTGGACACGACATTGCTAACTTCATACAGGACAGGACGTAGTCATTTCACTGGAACCGGACAGGACGTTGGCAACTTGATAACGGGCAGGGCGTAGTTAATTTGCTGTAACTGGACACGACATTGCTAACTTCATACAGGACAGGACGTAAACTTGATAACGGGCAGGGTGTAGTTAGCCTGTTGCAGGTTAGGACATAACTAGCCTAATACAGGACGTAGGTGGTTGATGGAGTTACTGGTGTATGCAACTCACATAAACTTGACACACGGTGGCAGCGGGGCTTCGACATTGAAATACGGGAACAATGGACGATGGTTGTAACTTCACCAAAGTTGAATAATAAGAATGTTCTTGTACTTTACCTCACGTATGAAAATAACGAGGTTCACCAATCCCGGATGAGAAGCCCCCATGTCAACTCCTAACGTCTTCTTGGATTGATTACATTCGTCAGTTCTTTCATACGTTGAAGCGTCGTACTATTCTAACTATCAATTAACAAACTCAACTCCTTTTCCTAATAACTATAACTTTAATATCTAAGTAAATATAATAAACATCCTATCACTCCAAGGTTCCACTCAAGACTGCCGCACGACTACAACATACGTCACAACACTGCATAGACAATACGTCACGATTACAATGGCGGGAAGAGCGTTCACTAACTATAATAGTCAAGCGCGGGAAAAGCGTTCAACAACTAATGAACATAATATTGAGTCGCAACAATTCCTAATGAACGCTCATACTCGACAGTGTCCATTAGTATCAACACAGGCTTCAAGAAGCACTCTCCACTGACCAATCATCAAAATGATTCCCTTTTTTCTGGACACTGTGTA
The DNA here is from genome assembly GCA_964033795.1 of Lymnaea stagnalis. NCBI lineage: Eukaryota > Metazoa > Mollusca > Gastropoda > Lymnaeidae > Lymnaea > Lymnaea stagnalis. Next base: position 697,726 of record CAXITT010000012.1, read on the forward strand.
TATAAGAATGTACAGATAACACTGGACAGATTAGAGTACCACCTTTAAATAATAAACAAAATATTAAATGATTAAGCAGTATCTTTTTCACAAGTTTATTTAATTTACATACCTATGAACTTTATATATAAATATTTTTCTTTAAGTATAAATTAATTATTTTTTTTACATTTTGGGTATGTCTGAAATTTAAAACTTTAAAAATTTATTTGTCTTTGAAAAAAAAAAAGACCTGTTGACTAAAGAAAATATTATATTCTATATTCATATACAAAATAATTATATTATTAGACAAAAATACAAGTTATAAATTAATAACTTAATAAAATCAGCAATAGATTTTCCTATAAATAGAAATAAACTTCCATCAATTGTACATTTATGAGTTTAATAACAAGCAATCTTTATGTTCTTAATCTGATAAATGTGTGATAGCTCTAATCCTGCTAAAAATGTGTTAATGTGCTAAAAATAATAACATAAATAAAAGACACATATAATAAAAGAAACGAAGTTTATTTTCCCGATTTTCTGGCTAATACACTAACATGTGAATCTGTACAAATGAAAATGGCAACACAATATTTTTAAAAAGGCACCGAGTCATTCAAATAGAGAAATAATTCATGTATACAACAATGTAAAATTACAACTTGAGTAGAACATTTACTATTTACAACAAAAATTCCAAAATAAAGTTTTTAAAAGGCCATATTTATAGCTAATTTTAATTTATACCTAGGAATGTAAGTTAAAAATTCACAACCACTTTGAACTAATTTAAAAATGGAATGTAAATGGAACTTCAATATCACTACAACAATTATCAATATGCTAAATCTTGATAATCTGTAGTGTTTTTTTGTGTGTTTTTTTGAGTTTCAGATTTATGTTGTTTAATTTTAATACACCTTGTTGAAATAGATTTCATTTTAAAGGAAAAAATTAAAATATTTAAAGAGCTTGTATCAATATAAAGATGTAGTAAAATTTGTCAATCAAATAATTTAATCTATTGATATGACAACAGACATAAAGGGCAAAAACATACTTTTTAGTACAATTATTTTTCTTGAAACAAGTAGTGCCCTTATAACAGGGGCATCAAGCGGTCAGGCCAAATAATTGATCAAAAAAGTTATTATTGCGTTAATCGTCTTTATTGTTTCTTTCTTCTATTTCTTGTCATCAAATATTCTCTCAGAAAAATTATGATTTAAATTTTTTCAATACTTTGGAATGAGCAATTATGTAAATCAACATGCACACATCAGATACACAAAACAAAATTACCATTAAAAAACATTATTACCAATATTGAGTGGCAAGAGATAATTTTTACGAAGATCATGAGCACTCAGCCTATTATAGCAGACGTTGTCCTTCAGCTGGTGGTGAAAATGAGATTTGTGAAAGTGGGCAGTGGTGGTCAGCACCTCTCCCTCTTCATCCTTGTGGGCTGCAATGAAATTTGTAGAAAATTCTTCGTGCTGGATTTGAAGAGTGTTAAGCACCCACTGGAGCTTGATATCTGAAACAAGTCGGGAATCTTGAGCTGTTTTAACTTCCTTCATTCTGCGTTTGGTTTTCTCCATGATTTTTTCAAAACGTTCACCATCTTGTTTAGCTGGGGTCAAAAGGGTCACCTAAATTGTCAATTTTTAAGAATATTTAATGTCTATTGTTGCCATTACATGAAGGATGAAATGGTGAAGTTTTAAAAATCTGACTTAAAAAAAATAACTGTTTAAGGAACTTGGCAATAAACTTAAAATCTTTGGGGATTATAATTCTGGCATTGAGTGTTTATTCTTTTTTAACTTAATTTCTGTTAGAGAAAAAAGCAACTTTGTTACCCACTAAGAGGAAGCCAAAACCTGTACTTGGTATACTTAAATTACCATATTAATCATAATTAATTCCCATCTGCTATATCAATCTACATCTTTAAAATATAAAATTCTTTACAATATCAATATTAAGTTGTCTTTGCAAAATATTTTCAAGTCTTCTCAGAATTCAGAAAAATATTTCTTGAAATTTTATATTAAGACATCTTACTGTAAAACCTGTGCCTTTATTCCTTATCATCAGTAACATAACTTGAAAGAGCCTTTCTGAGTCAATTCGAGGGGTAACTATATAAACAGCCCCTCCCACTCCAAACCAGTCATCAAGTAAGCTTTTCCAAAGACGCATGATGAACTCATGATGCATGATACCTCCGCCCTCAGGGATCCGGTCTAACAAATCCTGAACCTGCATGTTAATTAGGAGGAAAAATTCTCATTTTAAATTTTAGTTATAGAAGACAGACACTATGGGCATTTTGAAAGTATTTTTTTAACATGTGGACATGAACAATATAATTTTATTTACAAAGAGTGATATAGAATTCTTTTATTTAATTCCCTTACTAAAAATAAACTGGAAGATTAAGTTTGTACAATGTCAATGGCCCACATAAAATGTTACGAAGTTATTTAAAAGAGCGAAAAAAATCAGATAGGAAATGTCCCATTAAGTTTAAAAATTAGTTGTTTAATGTACCTCTTCATCATCTTTATTTAATTGCAGATATCTAGTGACTGAATTCTCTGAGACACCAGATGCTCCATCACTTGGTAGTTCAATGGCATCTCCATTACCTATATCTAATAATTTTTCAAAAGTATCGACAAACCATGGCCAGTGATTTTTACCACTGACTCTCATGAGTTTTGTTGTTTTATTCAATTTGATGGTCACACCCATGGTTGGTTTAATCTTAATGATATCTCCCTTTTCACGACACTTGATGTTTGGATAGTAAGTCTGAAATAAAATGTCAGAATCACATCAATATTACTTTATAATTATTGAAAATCCATTATATTAATCATTTGATTATCATAAAATGATCTATATATTTAAGTATTGATATTCTTGTAAAGTTATTTGTCAGTCAAAATTATATTTAAAATGAAATTAATAGATGGTATATTTACAGACCTTGAATATCTCCATCCACCAATTGATAATGCCCCTGAAATTTGAGAAAACTACAATTTGGTCGCCTTCATCAACCATGTCTATATCGTGACTTGTTGGTGTTCCCCATATTTGTGCCAGCACACGTCTTCTGTCTTTTTTTGACATTTACTGGATTCTGCAAGAGCTTAAAATATTACATAAATAGAAACTTACACTCTACATCATTATCTCAAATCTTAATGAGTAATTAAGTTATAATGCATGTGTTTTTTTTTCTCTAGTAATTATGTATATTCTAAAAAATTAAATGTTTGCCGCCAGGCAACAAACTTTAAAAGAACAAACACACTATAGAAAAGGGAAATTTCGACTTGAAAAAAAAATAGAGATGTCTGATTTGTAACAAATACTTGAACTTCTATGTGATTGAGACATTATATTAGTTTTTATCAGCCTTTGACCACATTGACATCTACAGTTTTTCCCAATCTGACAAGTAATAATAATATATCAGTAGCTTAATTACTTGTGCCCTGTGTATGCAAGTTTATTTTTAGGTAGAAGGAAGTATATTCAAATGATACAACTGATTCCTGAATTCTAATTAATTCATTTCTAATTTTATTCTCTCTGAAGTAAGAACAAAAAGATTTTTTGGGGTTAATAGTTAATATTGTATAGTGGAAAGTTCAATTTTAATATTTTAAAAAGATTAACTAAATTGCTCTTATAAAGGACTAGAGTGATGTGGTAAGGTGAGAGGAATAAGGCAAGGGTAAATGGGGGAGAGTGTGACCTAATAGGGGACTAGGGTTGAGATGGGATTGCCTGATTTGGAAAGAAGTTGTCAGTAAGTTGATTTGAGGGGTGGGAGTTCAGAGGTAGTTGTAAGGGTGAATGATTAGGTTTAAATCAATATAAATGCTAAAGCAGTTTGTTTGTTTGTTTTTTTCAGGGGGGGGGGGGGGAGGAATCAAATATTTTAACAACTTTTGTCTGCCCTGATGACCATCAGGTACACAGAACTAAATTAGGACAACTATGTTATTATGTTATAAGAAAGTTTCAAAATATTAATGGAAATATTAAATTAAATAGTACCTGACAAAAAATAAAACTTACAATAACACTGTTATTTAAGATATTTCCATAATTTAATAACTTGTTTGCCAAACTCAACAAAAACTAAAACTAGGAAATGGTTTGGCTGAACCAGTTTTCACCAATGGCCTAAAGTTTTAAAGTAAAAATAACATTGTTATTAAAGTAGCAGAAAACTTATGTGTCCCCATTTAAAACAAAGTCCACTAATTAAATTAATAAAACTATTAAGAGCAGCCAAATTAAGTTTACCTACATACAGCACTTCACTCAACCACTAACACTATTTCATAGTCCCTATCCCCTTACCTAATTTAGTAATTTAATACTGGTACTGGTAATGCCATTATTAGCATTTTTAGTAATCTTGCAGTTCAGGTGTGTGTATTATTTCTGATCGAATTTCGTATTATCGCAAGTAAACTTACGTGTATTCTTTATAAAATTTAGTCCAGATAGTATTAGTTAACGCTAAATTGTAAAGCCGTCTAGTCTATTTTTTCTTCAAATCAAATTGCAACAACAAAACAAAATTAATTGTTTTCTTAAAATAAGTATAAGTTATAATTATAAGAAGAAGGCCCATCCTCAATCATGACATGTTAAACAAAACACACAAAAAGATCACGAGTGTAAATTTAAAGAAAAGAAGTAAGACTAAGATGTACTAAGAAAGAGGCCTAAGTTCTAAGCCTTATAAAAAATAAATATATCTACATAAATTATGTAGATATAGTTATTTTTTATAAGGCTTAGGCTTAGGCCTCTTTCATAAAAAGTGAGAAACTGTAAACCGAAGTGAGAAATGATTGTCAACGATTTAATAATATAAGCCTAACGAAAATAAGAATATCTAAAACTGTTAACTATTAGGCCTACCTAAGCTTTAAGTATTTTAGTATTACAGTAAGTAGTTTTCTTTTATAGTATATTTAATTAACTGTGTAAAAATTAATTTCCGCATCAATTGTTTACAAGACATAAGACACCATCTTTAGACGGAACAAAAAATTATTGACCAATCAAAATACATTTCTTTGTAACCGGTTAAGAAAAACGTTTTTAGCTTTAACATTTTCCCAACTTTAAACACAATGGTGCAATAAAATGTCATGTTTTTAAAAACATATATAGAACAGAAAAAATATAAAATATATAAATAAATAACGAATTAACATATTTTATATTTGTCAATTAATAAGACAACAAAATAAAAATTCAATTAGAAACACCTACCGTAAAATTATTATGAAAGTTACTTTCATTTTGCACCGTTTGATAAAACCCGGAAGATTGTTATGCAGCCCTAGAAAGACAGGAGAGGGTTATCCCAATAAAAGAAACAATAACAATCGGATCGTGAAGATGCTATTTGGATTATTTGTATTTAGTTATTAATTGGCATGGAATTTTTAAAGATAGTTTTTAGTCACTAATTCTGACAAAAACGACCTACAGAAACATGTCGAAAGACACAAAAAAGTTTATCAAAGAATTTATAAGGCATGTTGAGACATTGGAAGCCGAGGAGGACCCAGAAGGAAATGGCTTTAACAAAGAATACAGGGTAAAATTTTAGAAATAAAATACGAATTTAACTTCCTTAAGTCCATTTCCTTATAAAAATAGGCCTAACAGTTATTGAAGATACACTATTTTAAATTTAAATGAATAAACATTTTAGCCAGTTTCTACCTCTCCCTTGCATATCTAATAAAATTTGATGGTATGATTATTAATGATTATGATTAATATGATGAATATGACTTATCATGACTTATGATAGTATAATTATAGTATGATTATCTGATTAAGATATTTTTAAATTTTATATTAGTAAATTATCTTAAATTAGACCTAAACCTCATTCCTCAATAACAATACCTTAAACATTTTTTTACTGCACTGCAGCCTTCAATCATCAAAACTGCACTCAAAACAAATCTTTTTAAACCCTACTATCCTCTGATTCTCCCCTCTGACAGAAAAACAATGCTGTTGGGTGTCGTCCATTGCTTTACATGTAAATAGTTTTAAATATACATTCGTTTTGTTTTATTTAATTAACTAGCCAATATACCCAGCGTTGCACAGGATTGCATTAGTACCCCATCCTTGTGTGACCCCGATCCCATTGGAACCCAAATCCCAATCTGACACTGATCCTGGCACCGTCCCGTTTCCCGGTTTATCCCGATCCCGGTGGATCCATTCAAGGTTGGGATCCCGATCCAGGTGGGATCCCGTTTTCTGGTGGGATAAAAATTATGATGGGATCCCGTATAAAAAAATTACTCAGTGTTACTGAGAGAGCAGTAAACTCCGGGACAGTATAGAAATGAATAGAACTAACTAAAATTTCATTATCCCTTAGATCCAACTATATCTCCCCGTGGAACAATTTAGAACTTTCTGGAAGATTCTAGATTAAATTTAATAACCTGCTCGAAACATATGTAAAACTACTTTTCTAATTATTTTTTGAATACAATAAAAATCTTCAACAAATACCATAATTATAATCCTTTTTATTTTAAATTAATCATGTTTAAGTTAAACATGGGGCCCATACCATAACTGTACCGATTTAGCTTTGCCTGAGATAGGAAGCCCAATAAATATCAGACGGATACATAATAGAGTTAAAATTTAAAATTTAAAATTTGTCCCATTAAAATCTACTTAAAAATGCCATAGATGTAGCTTTTTAAAATTATGGAACTTTCTGGAAAATTCTAGATTGGATATTATTAGTTTTAAATCCACCGATATTTCAATATGGACTAAGAAGCTTAATGAACAAAGCTAGGCTTAGATCCATAAATTCACATAGACCCTATACCGTTGTCTAACACTATTGATATCCATATAGCTTATATAAGAAAAAATGAACTGGGCCCCCCGACCCCAGAAGAATGGATATTATGAGTTCAGTACCCTTCGGTATTTGAATATGGATAATAAAGTATATGTGTACTAAGTTTGGTCAAGATCCCTCAACTCAAGTAGGAGTATTTGTTTCTAATTATTTTTATATAGCTCATATAAGGAAAAAAAAGAATTCTGGGTCCACGGCCCCAAACGGAATGTTATAAAAAGTTCATAACCCCTTAAGATTTCCTTTTGGATAATGATGGATATATGTGCCAAGTTTGGTCAAGATCCATCAATCTTTGTAAAAGCCTTTGTGGAACAAACAAATCCCGCCACAAACAAAAATTCACTTTTATATATATACAAGTGTTAATTTTGAATGTCTATATGTATAATATGATTTTGGAGGTTTAAAATAGTGTAAAAAATAATAACACTTAAATTCATTTTGATTATGTTGTTGTACCGTAAACATTTAAGGTACAAATTATTTACAATCATGTAACTAATAAATCAATTTTTTTATATTTAGCGGTCAAATAATTTTGTGTAAATAATTACAATTTCATACATTTTTCGAATACATTAAAATTTTAATTTCCTGTACATCAAGTTGTTTTCAACAACAAAAATTAAGTTATGTTATCTGCTTCAACAAAAGTTTTTAAGGCAATAAATATTTTAAAAATTAGTCCAACAGTCTTCTTTTTACTTTACATTAATTAGGACAACCATAAAACCTTACTTAAAATTAATTGTATTTTTCTAACTAATAGTACCAGTACTCAAAAATAACAACCCGTCAGATGCCGGGTATATCAGCTAGTCATATATATATATATATAAGTGAATGTTTGTGGCTTTGTTTGTTCCACATAGGCTTTTACATGGATATGATGGAGCTTATGTCAATTAATTTTTTAAAGTTCATGATTAAGTTTGTTAAATTGTATGTACAGCGTGGTGAGCCCAGCCCTAGGCTGAGGTACCACGCTATATAAAACCACTTATAATAAGTTATAATAATAATTACTTTGGCCTTGGCAAAGAAGAAGCTGGGTAACATTTTTTCAGACTATGTTCCCCTCACCCCTGTATCATACATCTATCTATATTAGGTCTATATTTTAAATTATAATTATATAGCCAAATCTGAGCATGAGGAAGGCTACAGCAGACAGTGTTAAAACAGTACTGTAGACTTTATAATTAGTGCCAAGGTATTGTCACTAGTATGAATTAGTAATAAATGAACGAGGCAATATTTGGCTAGCTTCATTGATAGTGGATTTTTAAAGCTCTGATTTTGGTTTGATTTGATTGGCTGGACTACCAATAGCTCTCTAGAACCTATTGGTAGTTTAATACAAATAGTTCCCAACCCTAACTAGAAGCTATTGGTAGTAAACTACCAAAAGACACTTTCTTTCGCAAACTTGTTTGCTGTGCCTAAGCCTAGTTAGGCTAGTAATTTTTTTTTAATACTTCATAAGATTGGACTTAGTGCCCTACTAAAATTTTTATAAGGCATATGAGTACATAGGTAAAACAAAACATTAAAATTTCAATAGGGCCTACAATTTTCATATCACAAATAATAATTCTCTAGGTATGTATGTATTGTATGATTGTAATGATGTGTTAAATTGGTTTCGCAAAATAAAATTCCCAGAACTTAGCACTAATTGGGATTCTTATATAGTGCGTTACTTTATTGCATATTTTTTTAATTAAATGTGAAGTTCATGCCTTGCCATCCCCATTGTTGGGCAGGTTATTTCTAATTTTATAATTATAAATATTTACTGAGTTTACTGTTACTAAAATTGTAGATATATTGATTGACCTGAAATCTGGTAAGCAATTAATTTTTAAAAAGAGTGATGCTTTTTTGTTTTGTTTGGCGACCCATATTATGCATTTGTGGTAAACACTGATTTAGCCTATTCTTTTTAAGTATGTATGTATGGCATCTTTCCGTCTGCGAGAGACGATAGATTATCTTTATAGCTTGCAGCTCTTGGTGTGGCTGGTGAGACCAATCCTCGAATGGCAGTCTCTGTTACATTTCCCACACACGAATGCGGTGGAGCAGTATTTACCGGCCTTCCTCCTCGCTCTTTTTGCAGCTGTTTCCGCCCTGTTTTGATCCTTGGCATGTAGTGATCCTGCCTTCACGATGCCCCGCCATGAGGATCGATCCTCTGCCAGCTCCTCCCAGTTTGAGATGTCGATGTTAGCCGACTTCATGTCTCTTTTGCATATGTCTAAGTATCTCAGACCAGGCCGTCCAACTGACCTTTTCCCTGTCGCCAACTCGCTGTATAGCATGTCCTTTGGTATGCGACCAGATTGCATTCGCTTGACGTGTCCAAGCCAGCGGAGGCGTCTTTGGATTAACATCCGACCCTGCGATGTGTACAAACAAACCCTGTCCTGTAGGCTGTTGGGGACTTTGTCTTGCCATTTAATGTCAAGGATGTGGCGCAGGCATCTGAGGTGGAAGCCATTGAGCCTTCTTTCGTGTTTAGAGTATTTGGTCCACGACTCGCATCCATACAGAAGTGTGCTCAGTACGCAGGCCTGGTACACCTGCAGCTTAGTTCTTGTTGTGAGTTTGGCGTGTGACCAGACTCTTTTCTTCAGTCTGGCCATAACAGTTGTGGCCTTCCCTATCCTCCCACTTATCTCATCCTCCATTGAGAGGGTGCTCGATATGTTGGATCCCAGATATGTGAATCTGTCAACAGTATCCAAGTCGTAGTCGTCGATGGCAATAGTGGGGAGGGAGTCAGCGCCCTGTGCCATAATGTTAGTTTTCTTTAGGCTAATTGTCAGGCCAAACTCTTTGCAGGCAGCGGATAGGCTGGATACGAGGCTCTGCAGGCCGTCAGCTGTGTGAGATACCAAAGCGGCATCGTCCGCAAACAAGAACTCCTGCAGCAAGACCTTTCTTGTTTTAGTCTTAGCTCTAAGGCGGGCAATGTTGAATAATTTGCCGTCATCTCTAGTGTGGATGTATATCCCCTCGCTGTTGTTCTGAAAGGCATACTGGAGTAGGATGGAGAAAAAGATTGCAAATAAAGTATATTTAAGTATATTAGTTAGAAAAAAAGAGATAAAGTTAAGTTATTTTTTCATAAAATAGGACACTGTACAGTTTGGTACTTTCTTAAAACGTGCTTATGTCGCCTGGTACATTGTGCATTTACCATTAAAGTATTTTTAAATTATCATTTTTATTTATATCTTATTAGTATGCTAACTATGTTTATTGTTTAACATATATGCACAGATGATTCATGAGGTGCAGGTGAGGAATCGCAGGGAAAATGCTTTTAGCATGGATGTAGGAAGAATTGAGACTAACTTGAAAAAAAATAGATACAAAGACATTTTGCCATGTAAGTTTCAAATAATTAGCCATTAATTATGAATAATTTTAATCGTTCAAATTGACCTTTAAATAAAATATTTACATATTATTAATTGTGCAATTTTAAGTCTAACATTTTAATATGTACAAATTTCAGATGATGAACACAGAGTAATTCTGAAACCAGTGGAAGGGGAAGAGGATTCTGATTATATAAATGCAAGCAAGCTAACCGTACGAACATTTTAAAAAAAATTATTTTTCAAAATACATTATTAATCAAATTACTTAAAAAAAATTTTTTTCTATGTTTCAGTCATAGGCTTGGATATTTGAAATAATATCTATCATATACAACGAATAAGGTTCAGTATGGATATTTTTTCACTAGTTTGCTTTGAAGCAAGTTCTTAAAGGTGTATTGGAAAGGAATAATATGATTCAAACATTGCAAATTTATTTTTTATTGAACTTTTTTCACATTAGGGTGTTAAAGGTACTGGAGGATACATTGCTAGTCAAGGACCATTAGCCACCACAGTCATTGACTTCTGGAGAATGATCTGGGAGTATAATGTTGAGATTATATTCATGGCTTGTCGAATTGTGGAGTTAGGAAAGGTAAAATTTAATATCTTTGGTAAATGCTTAATTTAAATTGGTTTTTACCTGTTAAAGAGTGCTTAGTCCTCCTGCTCTGATAATTATTGTGAATTTACTTACTGTTCATTCAACTTAGCTGCATGAATATTTAGGTAACATTTTTTAAAAAGTTATAATAGCTATGATGTTAAAAGAATTAAAATTTATTAAAAAAATTTAAATTAACATTTGTGTAGTAAGTGGTGGTTGTAAAACATTTGTTTTTGATAAAACATTTTAACTGTTGATTATGATTGTGTCTTGGGTAAGCAGTTATTAATTAATTATTTGCAGATTAAATGCAAGCAATATTGGAATGATGCTAATAAGTCTGAAGATTTTGGGGATATTTCAGTTTACACAGTAAGTAAGCATTTTTAGTCCTTAAAGGGAGGTGGGGGTGAGAAATGGGTGAAATTTTTCAAATTTTGAATATTTTTATATTTTTGTGTATTTGGTTTCATTAACCATTTCTTAATTAAATTATTTTATTTATTTTTGCAAAATTAAGTTAGAAAAACAATAAATTACAATTTTCCTGACCCTATCAATCGGCAAAAATTCAAAATTGTCCCAAAGTGTTGTGCTTTTACCCTTTTTTTGTGATTATTTGGAATCACCCAATCCCAACGCATTTGGTATGTTGGAAAGCTTGTTATTTCCTGTTTTAGATAAATATAGCTTTTTGCCATTTACGAAAGCAACCAAATCTTTCAATCACCAGACATTTATAGCAAAACATGATATTTATGCTTAAATTTAGGTACATTATGATGACCCCCCATGTTTTCATGCACAATCAGAGTGCATATGTGCTATATGGATTGCCCCATATGTGAAAATATGTTGTTTATTGCATACGTTATATATGGATGTCCCATTGTCCCATCAACTCTGGCATTCAAATTTGGCAACATTGACAAATGTGCACATTACATGGATGATTTTTAAAATTTTATCATAGGCGCTCCTTTTTCAAGACTACATATTTTTTTAAATGTATACTCAACTGCTCTGCACAGTGGCGTTAGATTTTGACATATTCTATTAGATCTAGTAAGTGGCATTTGAAAAATTTTGGAAGTCACTATGCAGCTGTACAAATTTAATACCCCAGTTTTGGTTGGTTCTCCCAATACAGCTTGCAGTTGTTTAGGACCACAATATTAACGGAAAATAAAATCAGGCTCCTAGCCTTAAATGCAGGGGTGGGCAATCTGCGGCCTGCCACAATGAATTTTGTGGTCTGCCGGATGTATCATAAATGAACTTATTTCTTCATTCAAATAGAGATTATTTTAAATGGTGGCATAAATGCACATTTTTTATAAATATATAAATCATTTTTTGTGAAGAATACACGCCATTTCTGTGTACATGCCCCCATTTTGGACTGATAGATTGAAAATAGAATGAAATAAGTAGTAAATTATAAAAAAACGATAACTATTTATTAACTACAAAAATTTTAAGTATTTATGTAAGCAAAGTCAGGTATGAGAAACCTAATTTTTCACAAGCGTTACAATTAAGTTTAGAATAATGCAAAACTATATTCAGGTATATGCTCAGCTTCCTCCCTACCCACACTTTTGTTTAGGTGACTCTGGCGGATGTCCTCAAATTCTGCTCCCCCACTACATCTTTGTTTATTAAAGTAGCAAATGATGGGCACATTTTTATTTGTAATAATGCACTGTATATAAATACATAAACATCAGTCATCTAATTTGAGAAGTGACCTTTATTAGACATGCGATGTGAATAATTATTATATATATATATTATAATGTTTGTTTATTTATTTACTATTAAAATATGGTATATACGATTTTGAGATAGTAAAGCACTATTCTGAGACTATATTGTACTATTTTGGAAGTTCCAGTTTAACCAGGGCTGCTTTATATTTCCTATTGATAAACTACTTTAAAACGTGACAGATCTCTCGTCACAACATAAGTGTAATGCATTGAAAATAAAATAAAAGTAACCTCAGGTGGAGGAGGCAAGAGAAGACTAACACAAATTACATTACAAGGCTTATCCTATGTTATTCACAGACAAAAAGATTAAGACTGCAGTGAAGTTGAAAGGAATATGAATATTTTCCTTTCTTCAACCATGTATCTATATCCAATGTGATTTGCAACATGATTATTGTTTAAATTTGATAACTGATTAGATATTACAATCTTGTGATCAGTCATTAGTTTTCTGGCTCACACAAAAAAATCGTATGCTTTTGGGCAATATACACATTGCAGCTCAAGTGGCTCCAAAGTTGTGTAATAGAAATCAGAGAAGTCACAGCTGTTAGTATTCATTCCATCATAGGACTTGAAGTACTGAAATTTTTCAACAAGACCAAGAGTTGCATTTTCAGCATACCTGGGCAATTGCGAATGACTCTTTGGAATTAAAGCTTAAATGTGGATTTTATTGTTTTGCACACTTTTTTAATGCTGAAACTCTCCAAAATAAGCAAATTATTATTTTTTTGGCAAAACAGAATAAAAGGTAAAGGCATGGAAAAGTTGAGTGGCTAGGAAAAAAGACAAAAAGGACCTGGCAAGGATAAAAAATGTCCACAACAGGCTCATAAATTTTTTAAAGTCCAGTCTGAATATAAATATCTTATTTTTCACTGATATTCTCATTGTTTTTTTCATTTTTCTTCATTATTTCAGTTTTCTCATTTTCAATATTTTTGGTCACCAATATCCCTATAACATTTTTATCCAAACCTCACATAATTTTCATAGTATGTTCAGTGACCAATAATAAACATTTATTAACCTAGAATTAAGATAACGTTCTTTGAAAAGAAAATAGGTTAAAAAGAATTCACCCAAACCCCTATCTTTTGAAGAAAAAACAAGAGTAACTTTTTGTGACCCTGTTGATTTCTAACTAGTTATTACATCAATAAGTCCTGTTATACAAAATTTTGGTATATGTTAAATAATTTATGTTTAAAATCTGATGGCAATAACTTTATATTTGTAAAAGCCTTGAAACACACCAAAAATAATACAAAAGGAGGAGTTTTTGTTACGGGTTACAAAGGCAATGGAATTTTTTATATTTTTTTGAAAACCTGTTTTGTACCCCCATTAAAATACCAAAGAAAGTGTAAGGTAAAAAAAAATTCCCTTTATGAAGCCAAACAAAACATTTTTTGATTTTTTCACCCTCACCTCCTTAAAATGTGTTTTTTTTTTTAGGACATGTCATAAGAACTTGTACTATTGGGGCTTTTTTTATTTAAACATTTTAAAAAAAAAAAAAATGCAATTTTACCTTTCCTCACTGCATATTGTTTTTTTTGCTTTTAATTTTTGTAATTGTTTTTTAAAAATTTTAAACCCTCTCCTCCTTAAAATGTTTTTTTTTTTTTAGGACATGTCATAAGAACTTGTACTATTGGGGCTTTTTTTATTTAAACATTTTAAAAAAAAAAAAAATGCAATTTTACCTTTCCTCACTGCATATTGGTTTTTTGGCTCTGAAGTTGTGGAATTGTCTTTTAAAAATTTTAAACTAAATTATTTACTTTACTTGTTTACCTAGAGATTGCAGCAATTTTATAATTTTACTATTTGAAAGGCTTCAAATTTAAACTTTTCTGTTAATTTTTATAGGAAATGGAAGAAGAAATAGCATCTGATTTTATACAACGAAAATTAAGAGTTACAAAAGGTGAAGAGACCCGGATGCTAACACAGTTTCACTATTCAGGATGGCCAGACCATGGAATACCTGATGACCCTGCACATATCCGAGATTTGATTGGCATAATGCGGCGTACAAGGCAAAATGATGAAGCTCCATTGTTAATCCACTGCAGGTACAACTTCTCTTCTATACTGTACAATTAAACCAAAATTTTAATAAAAAGTCTAATGCTCTCAGACTTACTGTACTTTTTTATTCCCTTTTTAAAAAAATATATATTTAATTTTTCTTATCAAATGATTTTATAAAACTATCTAGTTTCATTTGCTTTTTCTCAGTGCTGGATGTGGTAGGACAGGAGCAATAGCTGCCATTGATTATGTATGGACATTGTTAGAAGAAGGAGTAAGTTCACAAGAAACTATTATGAAAGTAAAATTTTGCCTTTGTAGTTTAAAGAGTTAGTTTGTTCTAAAATGCAGAGTTTAATGTGATCTTAATTTATTAATACTAGAAATAAAGCTTAAAAACTTAAAAGTCTGTGTTTGAGTTATACAATAAATATAACTAAAGGACAAGTAATTTTAAAAAATGTTTGAAGTTATTGTTAATAATTCCATCTTCTTTTCAATGAGGTTTAAAAACATAATAACCGTACCCATTTTTATTATCAAATATTTTATTTTCCAATTAGAGGTTTGATGAAAAATTCAACCTTTATGAACTTATCTGTAACTTCAGAGAACAACGGATGTCCATTGTTCAAACTGCTGTAAGTGTAATCTTTATAATCCTTCATTTGGTCTACTCAATCAGCACATAGTTTATACAAATCAGATTTCAGAAAGATTTTATTTCCAAATAATTTTGTTGAATTATGTTAGCATAATAATGCTGATTGCCATACATTTGAGAAAATGTTAAAGATCTGTTTAGAGTTTTAGCACTTTACTGAATATTTACAAGTGTTTGTAATAAGATTTATATAGCAATAAAATCATATTTTAAATTTTCAGTTGATACACTATCTTTAAAGGATTATTTTTTTTGTAAATAAATTGATAGCCATTTTGATCGTTACATTACATTACATTACAGTTGTTTATTAAAGAATTCTGATGTGTCTTCTGTGTGATTCTGTCCTTGAGTTATCCCCAATATTCAATGGCAAGTTTTTGTTGTTTTGTTATTCCAATAGGAACAATATGCACTTGTCAATCAAGTCCTGAAGTCTTTATGTGAAGAGTGGCTGACAAAAATGGCATCGCACACTTATGAAAATGTTGATCCAGTGAGTCACATTTATATCTAGCACCATAACCACTTGATCCTTTTGTCTTCGAAAATAACCTATAGTTTTAGAGTGGAGCCTATGTAATTTTTTTAAATTCTATTATTTTTGTTTTTTGGAAGAATTTTCTATCTGAAGCTTTTATTAAATTAACATCTAAGCAATTTAATAAATGCATCACTTTAAGATCATCTTAAATAGCAGATTTTCTTGCTGCTGGTAGACAATACCGGGTTATTTGGAAATATTTATTACAGATTCATAGATTTATTCAAATCAAACAAAGAACTTATTAAAATAAGGTATGAGGTAATTAAGAAGTTTTAACAGAAATTGACAAGGAAAAACTTGACCTAGTTGAATGACAAGTACTGGGGCCTGCAGTTACAATGTTTTCAATAAGAATAATAGCCCCAATGAATAGAAATACATTTACCCACCCCATAATAAACATCCCTCAGAAGGGAAAATTTAAATGAGTCTGCTTTATATTACTATAATTTTTTGATAAATGTTATTGTAACATAAGGATGGCAGACTCCTCTAAATTTGCCCTTCTGAGGAAAGGGCATATTTGTTGAGTTCATATTGTATGGCTCAGCACCCAAGATGGGACAAGCAGGCAATCATTTTGTGGGAAATTTAAGAGCAATTAACTAGGACTCCAATGATTATGTACAAGAACATGCACAAAAAAAAAAAAAAAAAAAAAAAAAAAAAAGAAGGAGGAAAAAAAAAAAAAAAAAAAAAAAAAAAAAAAAAAAGACATTAACAGAGATGAAATGTAACAGAAATGGGAGTCCATTGGGCTTTCTTTAAAGTTATTTTTTTAGTTATTATTATTTTTTAATGTGTGCCAAGAAAAACAACCACAAAAGGTTTTTTAATTATTTTCCACAGAAGGAAAGTGTTAAAAATTCTGAAGGTGAATCCGGTAAGTACTCAGTCATAAGAAAGTCATATTCATGCAGCTCTATTACATACAGAGATGCTTGATTGGATAGTTAAAACAAACATATTCATCTATAGATACACACATAAATTATTTTGTGATACTTAACAACTGTTTGACTCAATGAATGAAGCTCAGTTATTAATGATGAAGGGTGTACAGCCGAGAGGTAATCATCAAAGGTTTGAATGGGTTAGCATTCACTAAGATTGTATGTCAAGATAATTTGACCAACAGTAACATGAGGTATATTTATTTTCACTTTGTCAAGAAAACATTTACGACTTTGGAGAGTCACCAATCAACACTAAGGCGTCTGATCTAAAGGAAGGTAAACAAGGACCAGAAATTATAACCCTCCCCACTCCTAAGCCCCAAACAAACCAAAACTATGAGAATCTGATATTACGGAGCCATGCACCATCAGAGAAAGCACCTGCACCACCTCCTCCATCCAACAATAATCCTAAAAAGCCACCTCAGTCAGTAACCGTCACCCAGGTTGGATCATCTCCTCAGCACTTGCCACAAGGTGGTAAGGATACCTTTGAGAACTGTCCTTCCTCTGAGAACTCTGCCCTTGACAGCGCAAGCCTGCCTATTCCTCGCAATGAGGAGCAGCCTGCTAGTTTCATTTCTACTGCCGCAAATTCTAATCCCCGTTTCATTGATACCAGCTCATCTCCTAGCATTGCTACTAGCATCAGTAAAAGTCAAAGTCTTCCACTTAATGGTACTGCTGATACTGAAAAATCCAGCGCAAAACGAAAATCTTTTACACTTCCACAAGATCTTGTTACTAGACTATAGCTTACTTCAGATTAGTCTTAGACCTAGACTCTTTACAGAGCTTAATTTGAACACTATATGATACTTAAAATCTCATTGATATCCAGATTTATTTGTTTAGCAAGAACAAGTTCATGGTTTTTTATATTAAAGAAAATTATTTAAGCCAACTATCTTAGTATTTATTGTAATATACCGTATCAAGCAGAATTTTCACCCTTACTATTTATACTGTAGCTTGTTTAGAAAATGTAACAATTAACCAGAGATTCATTTTTATAACATCAAAACCCATCTAGAGTATTTTTACTACATCTCATATCCAACTAACTTTTTTTTTGCTTTTAACTTTGTAATAAACCCCTTTAAGCATGTCAGAAGATTGAAGTATTAACTTATTATTGACTTTTTATTTGTGGCTTCTTTATGGTTACTAACTTGACAATCTCTGCTTGCTGGTGCATTGCCTTCACAGATTTTTAAATTATCAAATTCCAAGTAGGTGCATGACTAGAAATGGGAACCGATGTTTCTAAAATAGTTTCTTTAGTAAATGTGTGGCATTGCCCTTGGTAGAAATAAATGGTTGAGGTCAGTCAAGTGACCAAACCCATTTCTTTATTTAGAGTTGTAGTAAGCACCAGTTTTATCCCACATTGTAAGTTTATGGAACACATTTCTGTGTGTACCAGAAATTTCATAGAATTCCATGTCAGGTCAGCTAGAAATCATCCAATATATTATTATTGGCCTGAGAGGTATTTGGTAGGGTTACCAGATGGATGAAAAATGAGGACATTTTATTTTGAAAGAGGACATTTCAAAATTAAACTAAATTTAAGATATATATGTTTGTTCTGAAATAAGCAAATAATTACAACATTAAAATAAGTTTTATACACACCTTTGACACTAATTAGGTTCCCCGGTATTTAAGCCTACTTCTCAGAGCTGGCTATTTTTTGAAAAAAGTTCTTAATTTCTGAAGTAGTTGTAAATATAAAAATTCCGAGCAAGACTTGTTCTTGAAATTGTACTGTGTGAATGTCAGTATTATTCCTTTATCTGCTGACTCCACATCAAGTTTATACCACTCCTTGGTCCATGGAGTATTTATCAGTGGAAAAAACCCTTTCCATGCTTGCATTAAAGAGCAGAATGCACAAATAAAATTCAATAAATTTTCAGTAATTTTCAATAGTGGGGCAAGATTTGAAAAAAAACGTCCATTGTTCATGCAGCCTATGATCTTCCTCGAATAACTTAATCTCTTTTTCTTCAGATTTGAGGAAGACGTCAGGTTACAAAATTGGTCATACAGTTTCACAATATCAATGATAACATCTCACTTTTGTAATAACTCAATACAAGGAATCAAATCTTCATATTTGTACTGACTGTGTTCTTTAAGTACCACCCGTCCAAAACACTTTAATTCACTTATTCACATAATTGTTGGATCCATGTTCCAATTATTCAAGAGATGCTTTAGAAACAATATGAAATTCTTGATACATGTCTTGATTTCTTCCTTCGAACCATTTATTTGAAGAACAAGCTACTTCACTTTAAGGGCGAAAATTTGTTTTTAATTATATTTTGCACCAACCGCAATATTGAATCTAAGAATTTCAAAATCTCCAGTACTGAGTTCACTTCTTGCTGTGCAGATGCCAAGTTGGCTTGAAACGGACATTAAAGAATGTGCCAAACACAAATATGCATTTTCAAGTATTTAGGGCGGCTGGTTTTTGGATAAAAAAATATGCTTTGAGAGCATAAAATAACTTTAAAAGTCTGTCTACCACTGGGAACAAACTCAGCGACCTTGTATTCTTATATTCTCATTAAGTTTTTCCAAGCCATAATTGCTAGTGACGGTAGCTATTGAAATGAACCTTAAAATTTGCAATGTCTCACCTTCTTTGAAATTTTGTGTCGAGCAATCACGTAATTTATAAAGTCTTCAGTCTTGGTTTTAGTACATGTCAAGTTTTGGGCAATTTTTTGAATCGTCGAATAATACTTGGGTTAAACTCACCATGTCATCTATTGGTTTGTATGACTTGTGATGTTTAATGGTATGAAATGCCAGAGTTCCGGCTCCTGCAATCGCATTCTGCAACAGCGTTAAAAGGCAGAATGGAGAAAAGTAGTCACTTTTAATGATGATGATGATGAAACTCGAATCATCTTCCTATGCCTCTCAGAATCGATGTGACCTTGTAAAGCAATGTAACCCTAGTTGCTGACATCAATGTGGCCATCACCTACAAGACATTTGGCATCATAATAATCACAAGTAAATTTTGTCTTTAAATTGTCGGAAAACTTACACTTCCTTTTTCTAGGAACTTATATCTTTTAATATTATATAGCAATCCTGTCTGTTATTATGATGTAGCAATCCTATCTATTAGTGTTATATAACAATCCTATCTGTTAGTATGATATAGAAATCCTATCTATTGGTATCATATAGCAATCCTATCTATTAGTATGATATAGGCAGCACAGTTAATTACAAAGAAGTAAATAATTCAAACATCACAAAAGCGAGTGAAATTATTTAATGAATGAAGTCCTCTCGTAAACACTGCACCATTCACTCAAATTAATACATTGTGAAAGGCAGGAATACTTGGTTATTTAACGGTGATGCGCATGTGTGTGAATCATTCACAGTTCCTTTCGGCTAACTAATTTCTTGCCAAAATGAAGTTATTTTTGATAGCGCGCTAGCGAGTTATTGGATACAGCAGTGAAGACAATAGTGTTTACGTGTAATGAAAGGTGAAACAATACTTTAATTTTTACACTGCAAAAAAATTTTTCAAAAAGGAAGACATGTCCTCCTTTTGGATACCATCTGGCAACCCTGGGTATTTGAAATGATTATTTCTTTCTTTAATTCATTATTTTTAAAATCTGTTTCTGACCACTCCACCAAAGTCTGATTTTATTTCATACATTTTGAAAATTTACCTAAAGAATATATGCTCATTTATTCTGATCCAGTGTTGGTATCTATCAGATTTTATCTTACTAGTCCCTTAACTTACAAATGTGAACAATTATTTTTTCTGTTTTCAATTTGAATATTATTTATTTAATTCTATTTAAGGAGACCACAGCCATATTTGTTGCAATTTTTCAAACAATTACTATAGACTATAGGTTACACTTTTGTTTGCTGCATATTTTTATAGCATGTTGGGTAAGTAGACCCTAACATGCTCATTTTGACTGTTAACATGTCATGTTTAGGGAAAAATATCTTGCAAAAGAAAACACATAAAAGACAGTAGATATTATATTTGAAAACAAACTTGTTTACATGAGAAACTTACAAAGAGCATAGGTTTATGAAGTTAAATGAGAATAAAATAAGTTAACAATTATTTTAAAAACGTTCTAATTGTACACATTTTAACTGTTCTTGAAATCTGCTGGTATTTCTGTAAAATAAAATGTGTTTTTTTTTTTTAAATTATTATTAACATTTACAAATTAACTATGAGCAATACACATATGAGTGGGAAATGTATAGAAAAAAACATATTTGGATACATAAAGACATGAAAACAAATAGGAATATTTGTAACTAGTAAGAATTTTGTTAAATGTAGGAATGTGTTCAAGCTGAATGAAGGAAATAGTGAAACAAGGTATGTTGAAGCTTGAAATGAAAAGGCATGGGAACGATTGGGTGAAAAGCTTTCTTCAGTAGACAATACAATACAAATACACTCTTACTAGTGGTCCTTATTTCCCTGTAATCTTTTCATTTATTATTACTTATATTTTTAATATATTTTTGTCTGTTAAAATGTTAAATTTCACATTAATGAAACCATTAATACTTTTACTTCCTGCAATATATGGATAGTACACATGTTTTGGTTTTGGAAACCTAACTTCCGTGAATAATATAGCACTTCCACATCTACCATTTCCCTCCAACATGGCAACTCCAGACACAGAAGTTTTTGAACTCATTTATGTTTCTTTGTCGTTTCTTGTATTGTCTTGTATGTTTAAGAAGGCTTTTAGCCTAAATGTTTTCCATTTTGTCATGTCTTTTCATTTCAAGCTTCAACATAGCTTGTTTCACCATTTCCTACATCAGGCCCGAATTTTTTCTAAATTGCAATACAAACTATTCAATAGTTTGAAGGGAGAACATAAGATAACAGCAATTGTTTGCACACCAATGACTTTTGTTCCTTTTGGTTTTTTACTGTTTCATATGTGTAATGTAAACCTGTAAACTGTACAACCTTATGTCCATAATGTACATATGTACACCACAACTTTTACGTCAGCTCATATCAAATGTTTCGCTGTTTTTGTATTGTGTAATTGACTTGGGTTATTCTTGATTCTTGATTTTGGTTCATTATATTTGCCCTGTCTTATGTGTACATATTTTTTTTAAAATCCAACAAGTGGTCAGGCCGAATTTACTTTACATTCTGTTTTTTTTTAGTTTCGTTGTTTTTGGTTATTATTTAGACTTAAATTTTACAAATATAAATGGGGACTACTCCATACATTTTTGTTGGTATTAAAATTTATTTGTGACATATGTCATCTATTGTTTGGCTATTCTTAAAATTGACTTTCCAATTTTAGACATCAGTGGAGACTTACAAATTGATTGGTTTTTGTAAAAAAAAATAATAATAATAAATTTGGAATGGATTTTGTGTAAATTTCAAAGAAATTGAAAAACCTTGGAATGGTAGGTTGTTTAACACAGGCGATTAAGTATTGTAACACATGTTGATCAAATGTCTCTCATAAAGTACCTATGATGAGCTGAAGATAAGAATGCCTGCGATGAAGGTGCCACTTATTTACCATCTTATGAACTTGTCAGTGTTGGTTTAGATAAAAGTTATTGTCTTATGAATATTTCAACCAACTTGTGTTACATTAATATAGAGCATATGGCTGAATTTGCTAAGGAAGCAAATGTTTTTTTTCCCCACTATACTCTAATAAGATTTTTCCTTATTTGCTTTGGATTTTTTGGGGGTTACTTAAACTGTTTGTAAACTGCCTAAAAATTCCTCATGTTTAAAAGAAGATTCAAAGTGTAACAAACAAAAGTGTGGTCAAGCTTTAAAAACGACAGAAAAAAAACAGAAGTGTACACAAGAAATTAACCTTCCAATTTAGTCAAATAGAGTTTTACTACAAGAATGCGAAAAGATCCTGCCTTCACATGGCTTGGATAGTATCCTTGATATTAGTTGTTTTCAGCCAATCTGTTAATCTTACATGTAGGATAACAATAGCCATTTTTTTTTCCTTAAGGTTTAGGATAACACAAGCCAATCTGTTTTTTCTTACAGTATAAGATAACACTAACCATTATGTTTTTTCTTACAAGGATAACAAAGGCCAATCTATTTTTTTTTACACTATAGCATAACACTAGCCAATCTTTTTTTTTTCTTAGAATGATACCAACCAATCTGCTAATTCTTACAGTATAGGATAACACTAGCCTATCTCTATTTTCTTAAAGTATAGGATTTTAGTAGCCAATCTGTTTTTTTCTTAAGAGGATAACACTAACCAATCTGTTTTTTCTTACATTATAGGATAATACTAGCCAATATATTTTTTCTTAAAGTGTAAGGCAACACCAGCCTTTTTTTTTTCTTAAGTTATAAGATAACACCAGCTATGCTGCTATTTCTTACAGTATAATATAACACCGGCCAATCTGTTTTTTTTTCTTCTTACTATACAGAATAACACTAGCCAACTTATGGCTCCATGTTCAAACAACCACTTTTTATCCTAATTTAACTTCATGTTTCATCAGTGCAATATTTACTAACCTTGTCATTTTAGCAACTATTTCTTTATTTACTTTGTATCCCAATGTGTAGAATAACTAAATTTGAGGAATGGTCTCTGTGTATATCTTTAAGACTATTTTTGAATGAAATTCTGATACCTTTAATCCTCTTTTTTTTTTTTTTCAACCACTTGGTCATTTGAACAATAATGACTTTTTGTTGCATTTATTTGACTAGATATAACCTTTTTGTGAAACAATAATTTGTATTAACCTTACACAAATAGATTTTATTTTCTGATGTAGATAGTACCTTATATTTCATTGATCTCTATGCAGTACTGAGCAAGTTTAAGTTTGATTATATTAGCAAGTCTTTAATCCAATAATCTAAAATAGTTTAAAATAAGTTTTTTTAATTAAGAGAGGCAAAATTGAACAAATTGATCTATATAAATATGGGCTATCTACTGATCATAGAGAATCACAGCAGTAACACAATTTATCACCCAGAGCCAGTCCCATTTTTTAATGAGTAAATTTTTTATAATGACATATCATGAAAAGATGATATTTTAATGAATTTTAAGGGACAAATGTGGTGGAAATAAATATGTCACTTTGAATTCCCTTAATCTCCTATAATCTGTTAATTATATCATTTAATTATGTGAACATCATAGCACAGGTTTTATATCACTATTTTACAATACATTTTAACAAATTGACTTCATTTTAAAAATCTGAGCAAATTTAAGATAGACAGTTAGAAATTGTGACCCAGTTGAAGACTAAAAATAGACATATTTGATTGTTAGTTGTTCCGTGACATTGTTTGTTTTGTTTCTATTTGTTAACGATTCATGCAAAGCAATCTTTTCTTGTCATATCTTGACCTACATACTGGAGAAGTTTTTTTCAGTCTTATAAGTGGTTCCCATAGTTCGTCATATAGGTAGGATTCCTAAAACTTAGTTTGCTATCACTTAGACACTGTTGGGGATCAAACTATATTTTGAAAAAAAAATGTTTTTGAAAAAATCCACATGCATACTGTATTTATAGCCAAAAAGACAGGAAAATACATTACCATCATTGAACTGAAGCAGAATTTTAATCACCATAATCTTAGTATTTCAATGGTCCTGCTTTTGGCTTATAAGTTGGTCAATGTCTGGTTCCACAATTGCCATTGCTAGTTGTATTGAGTGATGCATGTGTGCAGCAGTTTGTCTGGAATAGTTGGAGATTTCAGATGTTTCAATGGGGAGAAAGACTGTTCACAGATATATGTGCTGCTAAAGATGGATGCCATTTTGAGTACATGGCTCCTGAGATTGAGAAATGTCTCAGAAGGGACATATGCATAGAAATTAGTAAGGCTGGTTTCATCCAGGTTAGGGCTGCATAGTGTGGATGTGCTGTCTTTACAACTGGCTGTGTATTTCCAACTGCAGCGCTGTAATGGCCATTTTCACAGTTACCCGTTCACAACTTTACTCCCCGGGTACCTCTACCGCAGTCGGGCGAGGCGAGTTAAGGACTTCTGATCGGCTGAATCTGATCCGTGGGCCATAGTTTGAGGACCCCTGACAGGTGCTTTCAGCATTTGCCTACCTTCCTATATAAGTTAATCGTGCACCACTGTATGTATGCATTAGATTATTTTTCAAGTTATTATTGTTACATTTGAGATAACAGTTCTGAAAGGATAAAAACTTGAGCTTTGGACTGTCAATAAAAGCTTTTATTAACCATTCCAAATATCTGGCAATGTGCAGTTAGTTCCCTTTGGATCTGAGTGTCATGCCATGTTGAATAATGGCTCAAAAGTCTTTTTTTTTTCCTTTTTCTGCTCAATTGTACACATATTTTTGTAACAAAACCACCAATATAATTTTTTATTTACCTTAATATATATGATTTGCATTAGCCTCATTTAAAAAGCTGTTGTTTTTATAGTTTATTTTTTAATTAATTTTATGTGTGGGTAAAACTCTTGTCATACTTTAAACAATATTTGAGTTCCCTCTTGTGAAGACTTTCTGATGTATGACTTCAAATAACATCAGATAGTTTTCTCATCCTTATGTTTCTTCAGTGTGCTGCCATGCCATCGGTCATGTTTTTTGCTAGTGTGATATAGACCACACTTTAGGGTGTGTCTGGTTAGTTTTATCTCATCTAACCAAAATCTGTTCAGTTTACCTTTGAGATTTGATCACATTCAAGTTTTTTATTAAATGTTTAGACATAATTTTGAAAGTGTTCATGTATTATTTTTTTTTTAAAGTTTCATAACAAAATTTTATCGAATAAATTGAATGGTTACATTTCAAGTCAATTAAATTACAGTGACAACTTTTTATTATTAAATCAAAATATTTTTTACACACTTAAATTGCCGGCATCGAAAATTACGTTGTCAGTTAAACAGTTGTTGAAAGTTAATTCAGTGGGCTCATAACCTTGTGTTATATCTAATACAAAATTCCATGGGTATTCTTTTTTATTTTTGTAAAATCCACTGGAGATGGTTTATCATGATACATTATATCAGTAGTAAATTATATACTTCTGAAGTACGCATTTAATACTACTGTAAAACAGTAGAGTCATCCTAAGGTGTAGCATGCAAAGTTAACTAAATGTAACATGGTGCCTGTTCTTTTGAAATCACTCAGTAGGATGAGGATCTTTTGACTCGGCTTGGCTTTCAGTACAGCAGTCTGATGTTGAGATGCATTGTCATATTGACAGAATGATTTAACGATGTTTTGCCATCACGTCGACAGAATGATGTAACGATATACTGGTACTGCCACCATGTGGATTGTGGACAAAATGATGTTGAGTTGTATTGCCATCATCTTGACAGAATAATGATGTAGAGATGTATTGTCATTATGTTGATCTCCTAATGTAATAGTCAGAAATTCTATCATAAATAAGTATAAAAGGTTTGGACTGTGATGTAGCTTTTTAGTAGATTGAGACACAACGATTTTGTGTAAATTTTTAAAAAACATAATATGTTAAGCTTTAATTATGATGAGACAAAATACAAATTCAAATTTTTTGACAAATACCTTCATCAGTACAACAAAAAACAGTAAAATAATTATAACCTAAATTTACATAATACATGCATTATCCTACCTTTGCCTAAAAATGAAAGAAAAGGAAAGCATAAGAAAGGGCACGAGTACCTAATGAAAAAAAAAAGATCAGAAGACCATAAAAAGAAAGTGTGTGGAAGTACAAATTTAAAACCAAACAGGAAAAAGACTATGCAGCTATGTAAAATTGTGAATTTGGTTTATATCGTATGGGGTCAACGCACCAAATCTTTTTATTAATTTGTTTTCCATATAAATTCTTTCAGGTGTATTACTTGCATACAATATACCAGTCGTTATTGTTAGCACTATTGAAATGTTTAGAAACAGGACAAAGAGCTTGTTTATTCAATGTTTATTAAAAGTATTCACTAAAGCAGTCTCCTAGGTGACAGCATGTCTCCCCTACATATGATTTCCCACACTTTTTACAAAGGATTGTGTAAATCACGTTGCGACTTGTTTAGGTAAAATCATCTTTGATTCTGAATACTTCCAGAGTGAAAGCGATCTTATCAACTTCAGCCACATAAGGACATGTGTTACAATGGCTACGGTTGTAACTTTTGGTGCCAATATGTGCCAATATGTGCTTTAATAGCAGGGAGGTGGCTTCTAACAACCATGTCCCTAAGGCTCTTGTCCCTCTTGAAAGCGAAAGTGGAGAGTTTTGAAAATCAGATTGGTGACAGTGTCTGCCATAAGGATGGACCGGTTTTTAGAGGTTTTTAAGAACTAGATGAAGAGCCATATGGTTGTGGGGATGAAAGGTTATAATGAATTTAGATTTATCACCACTTTCAGAATGACGACTGCTTCTAAAATTGGCTCAGTATATAATCTACATTAGAAAAAATCCATCAATTCCACTGTTCTTTCCGAATATCCTCATCATTGCTGCAAAGTCTTCTAGGTCTAAGCAAAGAATAGAAAGAAATGGAATTCTTGCATAGAGGATGAGAGGATGAGTACAGCAGGAAACTGTGACTTTCTTTTGTTTTATTATAAATGGATGCAGATATTATGTTCTTGTTTAAGTTAAACCACAAATGACTTCATTGGGAATTTTCATCTAATCAAATTAACGTCAACAATTCATAAAAGTACTGACAATTTTTTGGACATCAACATTAACTTAAAAACAAGTTATTAGGTTTAGGTTGGATACTTTATTAATGTTTTGTTGTACTAATGAAGGCATTTATACAGTCCTGTATTAAAGCTTAACAGTCATAGTTTTATTTGACACACATTTTAGTGTTTCATCAATCTGTCATAAATAGGTCATGTTTTTATGTAATGATATATTTTAGTTTGTTTTTCATCCGATTAACCATGCAATTTTTACAGCTTTTCTAAAATATATGTGTTTGGTTACTTTTTGGTTTGAAAGAATTGCTGTTTTAAAATGTAAATTATTTTACTCTGATGTAACTTAGTCAGTGTGTACATTTTAGTTTCTGTTTTCTTTTCATTGGGCTTACTAATAATTTATGTTTCATGTGACTTTAAAACACCTGTATAAAATATATTGATCATAGATTAAATAAATTAAAAAATCTTCTATAAATATAAATCATTTTAGGTTTTTTATTGCAATGGTTCCTTCCCATTTTATGCAATACATCTTGAATCTACTTATCATATTTAGTTTTATTGTATTTATTAATTATCTGGTCAACAGAATTCATGATTATTCTTATAGGGACTATGTAGCTCAGTTGGGCACCTACATTTTCTGATTTAGAATTATTCATCATAGTAGGCTCGAATTTTTTTTTTTTTGTGGTTAAGAATTTCTAGAAAATTAGTTTGCTTTAAATTGAGGGTTAAAATATTGCTTAAGGTTGATATTGGGCTTTAAGACAGATATTTTTGTCCTTTGGTTTATGTCATTCAGTTTATAAGCATCGAAAATGCAATTACTTTATTTTAATATTTACATTTCTTTAACTTTGGATACTGGCAACCTTTAATGTGATTTTTTTAAAGTCGTACTTATATAATTAAACAAAATGCTCATTAAACAAAATGGTCATGAAACGAAAGGGTCATTCTTGTCACAATCTGTCATTCAACCCTTTCAACTTTAAATTGCAAAAAGTGTGTTGATATATTGGCTATTGTATAAAGGTTATTGCTAATTATTGGTAGAATTAGATCTGTCATGTATACAGAAATATATACTTTGAATACCTTGTTGCCTAGGAACAAACAATTCAGTTGAACACCATTGATCATGGCATTGCTTCCTTAAAATGTGTCTCCTATAAGTGTCCATGAAATTATTGTTCCTTTCTAAATATACTCACATCCTATGCTTAGCTCCCTTTGATCAGCACTTTGCAATCTCTTTATGTTTGATTGGTGACCATCTTTCTCTTTCTCTGAAATTCATGGCCATTTTTTTTTTCTCCGTGACTGCCTGTAACTTTGTAGATTTAACTTTTGCTATTTCCACAGCCATGGTTGATGAGAAAAATTTTTATATTAGATAACAATTAATTTTGTTGAAAACATTTGTCAGTTTGTTGTGTTAAGAATTCAGTGTATTTTCAACAGCTCTGTGCATGATGATTGTTACAGTGAAACTTTGTTAGTCAGTTACTCAAGCTGTGCCCATTAAAATGTGTGTAACTCTTAATTAAAGTTGAAGCTTTACTCCCATAATGTCTTTTGTTGTGATTGCCTGATGGGATAAAGCTGCTGTGAAGTTGATGTCTATAAAAACTATTTAGAAATGAGAGGGTGATGATAACCGATGAAATTACCGGGTATGTGGAGCAAAAGAGAAAATATGTAAGATAACATTGTCAATAGTCAAGAAATTGAGCATTTTACAAAAACGAAACTGGGGGAGGGGGTGGGGTTGCCGCCATAATATTTAGTGTCAGCAGAGGATAGTTACCACACAATTTTTGCTTTTTCTTTTTAATCCTGTCTCTTTCTGCCAGAGCCTTGATTATATTGCTTGCATTGGTTGCTTTCCCCAATATTAACCTATGACTTGTGCTTTAGTTTTGATGTCAGATAGAAGCTTCAGAGCCGTGCACCTGCTTCCTATGGTTTTTCTGGCTGGTTTCTTTTATATATCTGTATTGCTTGGAATCACTAAACACTCATCCTAATTAACTTTATAGTTGATAATTTAAGAAATTCACTCTTTCTCATTTCAAGTCATTTTTATGTGTTATAATTTTATTCAATAAAATGAACATTAAAATTAAAAAATACGCTCAATTCAGATAATCTGAACTTAAAAGTAAAATTTCAAATATTTCTTTAACCCCATTACTCACGGCATAGGTTTATTTGCTAAAAATATTAACTTTTACATTACGGATTTAATTTACTGAAATTATTTAATGTCATTTGCATAAGAATATCTTTCCATTTTAAAAACATTACTTACATTTATTTGTGTAAAATTATTAAGTTCAATTTCAGTTTTAGTTCCTTTCACAGTCAGTACCAGTTTGGTCTTTTATCAAATCTACTGGCCAAATTAGGGATGGAAGTTAAAAGTAATGAAAATAATAATTTGAAGAAACAGAAATGCTCTTATTATGAGTAGATCTTATACAATCTTTATATCTGGAAAAGCAAGCGAAACAATAGTCAGCAAAAGGTTTTAAATTTGCTTACATTTTTAGGACTTTTTTTTTTTTTTTCATTTGACAATTTCAGTAGAAGCAGATAAAAACTAACACTTTTCTGGTCAAACATAAAACAATGAGCATAACCCCCAAACAACATCTTGGATATGGTAAATAGAGAAAAATATGATTCTGCACTGGGTCGAGGTGAACTCACACTTGTATCATCCCAGATCACTATGCAATTCATGAATAACTGCTACAGATGATAACAACTGCAGATTTACTTATTCATGAATAATGCTGGCACCAAGGCTAAAAGTGAAAAATGTTGCAAAATTTATGATTGGCCCGGAAAGTTTAACACATGTTAATTGTTGTTAAAATCAGTTTTGATAACAAATTATTGTATAGCAGGGGTTGGCAACTTTTTAGTATATTGAGCCAAAGTAGGTTTTCTAATTAATTCAGCTGCAATAAACCTATAAAACTTCCCTTTAAAAAACTAATTTTTATAGTTATCTGTTATTATTTTTTGGAATGACATTCAAAATCGCTCAGTGTGCCAAAGATAGCCAACCACTGTTGTATATCATTTATTAAAACCATCAGCACATTGAGACGTGTGAGAGCCACTGCTCAGCCTCAATGACAACTGAGAGATGTGAGACTAAAAAGACAGGTTAACAGGGCAGTGAGCTGAGAGTTGTAATTGAAGGACTGAGTTTGTAAAGATATTTTGCTATTGGCCTTTTGGCGCAATTTTAACATTGTCTGCCTCTCGACCATAGATTTGTAGGTTTTAAATTCATTGGAGATTTCCCCAGATACGGATATATAGCCAGGTGGAATATACACTTATAGACAGGTGGAAGGGACACTTATGCCAAATAAAGCAGTTATTCTTGGGGAGGAGGTCAATCCTGAGTAAAAAGATTTCAACTAACAATGCGCAAAGCAGCAACCAACTTTGCTGGGGTTTAGAATTTCTGACACATGAGATAAATTTTATCACATTATAAAAAAGAAGTACCAGTTTTTTATATATGGTATAATGGACATATTCCCTTCATTATGGCCTAAATTATATAGTCTGAGCTGGAAGGCAGTTAATGGGATTGAGATAAGTTATTTGAGGGAGATGAGTTTAGTGATATGTCTTTGATTAGAGGGATAGTGATAAGACTGTTATTAATAACTATTGGTCCAGTCATACAAAGGAAAACGGTAAATAAATTGATTATATTTGACAAACCATTCATCATCTTTACCAACTTCAGACAAGTGTATAAAAAAAACTGGTAGTAGCACTAGTAGAATTAATTAATAACAAGTATTTTTTTGTTTTCAAAGTCAGAAAATACATTTTTTAAATTAACACGTAAATGATTTATTCTTAGAGTGTTATAGTTAAATTTCGAAAGTGAAGCCCAGTAACATATATTTGAGTGCCATCAACAGGATTGAATTATGTGAAGACGCGGGCAGCACCAAAACCAGAAAAGTCATTACCTAGTCAAAGAACTTCATTGAAAAAAGAAATTTCACCAAAAGGAGAAATTTATGCAACTGTAATCAAACCAACAAAGCCAGGTACAAATAAAACTGAGGCATTGACAGAACAACCACCAGCAAGTGGTCCCATATATTCTGAAGTTAACAAACAACCACCAGCAAGTGGTCCCATATATTCTGAAGTTAACACACAACCACCAGCAATAGCTGACATATATTCTGCAGTAGACAAACAGCAAACAAGTGCACAATTTTCTATGCCCACGATTCCTCCAAAGACTGTCCCGCAGGCAAGTTACATAAATTTGTCAATATGTTAGTTACATGGGAATATTTTTAAAAATTAAGTTGGAAGAAAATAATTTAACCAGGAATATATTTTAAATAATTTTTTTATAGATAAATCCCAAAATAAGAATTTACCAGTCGTGAAAAAC
Source organism: Lymnaea stagnalis (assembly GCA_964033795.1). Classification (NCBI taxonomy): domain Eukaryota; kingdom Metazoa; phylum Mollusca; class Gastropoda; family Lymnaeidae; genus Lymnaea; species Lymnaea stagnalis. The sequence goes on from CAXITT010000012.1 coordinate 729,884, forward strand.
TTTTTTTTTCATATTAAACAATATTCTAATAATTTAATTTCCTTACGCTTACATTTGTTATGCTGGTAAAATAATCACCACTTGTGACTTAATTAATAAATAAAATAAAACATTTAATTACCCTTTCTATTTTAATTTTTGTTAATAGATTTTTTATAATAGAATTAATATTTAAAGTTAAATGAACCATAGAAAACTTAATCACTCAAAATATTAAATAATTAAACAAAAAACTAAATTGTTTAAAATTGAAGACCTAAATGAGGTGTGTTTAAGTATGTTCAAGAAACTCCCCATCCCTCTATAAAATACATTTTTTCAAACTTACAAATGTTAGATTGCGAAAACTCCAGACATTTTGAGCAGACAACTTTATTTCCTGCATAAAGTACTTTAAGAAGATTAGTTTAAACAGGGTGGGAAAGAAATAGAATATGTTTATTTGGTCTATCCCTTTCAAAAACCAAAGTAATTTTAAGTACGTTATTCAGTGGAGAGCTGAAAAATCTTTTAAGAGAATCTTTTATCATGAAATTTCCTTCCCAAACATAAAAATATTTTATAGATATTAGAACTCTAAAAAAAAATATATTTAGGGCTTTTAAATTTCATAATACTTAAATTAGATATCTATTGAAACTTGCATAATGCTAAATTTAAATTAACGGATATTCATTAGGGCAGACCAATAAATTATTACTGCTAAATTTTATCCAACACTGAAATAGTTACAATGTTTCAAGATCCTTAGCTGATTAAAAAAAATTGCTCTGTCACCAACGGATCATTTATACATCTGTAAGTCCTGATCAGACAAGTAACAATTCATTTCTTTGTCTTCTTTTTCTTCTTTTCTTCAGAGAACTGGAAGTCCTCCAGGTGATGCTTTTTAAAAAATGGCATAGTTTTAATATAGATGTTTTATATATGATATAATGTTAGGTTACTCAAATACAGTAATATGCAAAGTGTGCATTTTGTTAACCAACACTTATTTTTTTTTTTTAAATCTAAAATAATTTGAAATATTACAAGCTAATTATTTGTACTGTTCATAAGAGATTGAAAGTCTTAGTTTAAGTAGCTAAGTATTAAATAAACAATGCAAAGTTTTGAGTTATAGAAAAATGGCGCATACTATTAATTGTTATGCAATTCAATATGTTATAAGTTATAAGACTTGAAATTTTCATCCAAAAGATTGTTTAAAATATGCAAAACTATCTTTGGATGACATCAAAAAATTATTTAGTTTGTATGGTATCACAAAAGCATGTAGTTTATTATTACCAAGTAAATGGGGCAAAAGTGTGTGTGTGTTGGGGGGGGGGGGGGGAGATCAATTTTATTTTTGCTTAAAAGCTTTTAAAATTTATAATCATATAAATTGCTAATTCTCTCTTATCTATACTGTATTACAAGGTCTCCACTTAATATATCTCTACTGTAATACAAGATCTCCAACTGTTAAAATCAGTCTCCACTTAACATATCTCAACTGTAAAAGGAGGTATCCACTAAACATGAGTGCAGCCAAGAAAAACAACTTTGATTGAATCGTAAAAGACTAACTACAACTTAACATTCACTTTCTTCTCCCTGTTAGTGGTGGCTTGTGGTGGTAGTATAGCTTTGTTATTATGAGATGTGGATAGCCATGCACGTAGTGCCTGTAGTATGTTTTACTAGTTAACAATTTTAAAAATCAAGTCATTCTCATTTGCTGAACAGATAGGTAATATATCTTTTTTTGCATTCCAGGTTTTCTTGAGAGACTGCCCAAAGTGAGTGGACCAAAACCTATGCCTTTGGCCTGGACCAGCTCATAATAATATTATATTTGATGAAAGCTCAACAAAACTTGATTGACTTTTTACTGGATAGCTTTATTTAAAATACTGCTTTAAATCTTTAAGTATTGGCAATGTTAAATTTAATATTTTGTGTTTTCCATTTATTGTGATAAAATTTTGTTAATTTAAAACTTTATATTACCATTAAAATATTTTAATGTGATGATTTTTTTTTATGTGGGATCATTAGAAGAATTAGCAAGGAATTGCACAACCATTCTCTAGTCTAATTTTAAAATATTTTTATAACAAAAAGATGTTAAAATTTAGATAAAAATTTAGAGTTTCTAAAGAAAACTAAAAGCTCAGCAAGAAATATAAGTATGGTCAGTGGCATCTTGATGGAATATCAGTCTACTCTAACAGAAATGAGCAAATGGTTGTGGTGTGATGGGGTACTCCATTACAATTATAGAATACCTAAAGTGAAAAGAAGGTATTGAATTTAAAGTGGGAGACTTTACTTTCCTTAAATCACCTGATGTTTGCACAGGAAGTATGTTGAACCAAATCGACACCAATGAACTCAAGCTTGAATGCAATCTTTAATTTTGTTTTCTTTTATTTGAATCATTATTATAATACATAAAACTAGAAGTAGTAGAAGTCCATCTGATTCTGTCATCAACTGTTGAGCATCACAAGTTTGCCTGTTTACTTTGTTTTTGTTTTTTTTAAATTGTACAAAAACCTTAAATTTAATGTTACTGTACTAATTTTTATTTAAGCTTTATTTTAAAAATATACCGCTTCATTTAGCAATGTTTGGCAAGTGCCTTGTTCTTAAAATTACTAAAATTGAAGACTTCTAACATCAAGATAGAATCATATGAAACCCTGAGTAAAAATAAGTCTTTGGATCTAAAGGGAGATAAGCTGATTGTAGGTTATAGAGCCATAAGTAATCACAGTAAATTACATCCAATCGATTTTTTAAAGCTGAGATAATGAAATTCAGTGTTCTAAGTACAATTTGCAAATTAATTGATCTGAAATTAAAGACAGAAAATATTTTCTTCATAGCTCACTAAAATAACTTAAAATATATTCATTTAGATTCCTATAGTGTTTTAAAATGTTGCTATATATTTATTACTAAAGGTGAAACAATGGTCATGTATTTATAATTTATGAAACAACTGTATCTTTTGAAATAAAAAGGATTTCTCACTTTATTATTCTAATATATTTTCCTGTTATTTTATTCATGCTGAATGAACTGGATAAAAATTGAATAGGTGGTTGACATTTCAGCATAAATACCCAGAATAATTCAATACATGAACCAGTGGAAATTAATGACAGAGTGAGGCTGGTTTATGACTTAGGATTTTAATGCCTCAGTAGTATTTTCATGTGCTGCTATTGGCAGAATTTTCATGAGTGTTGCTATTGGCACAATTGAAGTAGGTGAACACAAGTGGAGAAATGAACTTGATCAAAAAAATATATAAGGGTTATTTCCTTCATATAAAATTGAGTTGGAATTGCTGGGTTTTATTGAGTTAACAAAATGGCGTTGCGGGGGGGGGGGGGGGGGGGGTTTGAATGAGATGACCAATGGCTATAATCCTGTTGAGTCATCACTCAGTGGGTGGTGCTGGCCTTGAGAAACTTTGCACCATGAATGATAGGGCTATCGACCAGAGGGCACCATGAATGATAGGGCTATCGACTAGAGGGCACCATGCATGGTAGGACTATCGACAAGAGGGCATCATGAATGATAGGACTATCGACCAGAGGGCACCGTGAATGATAGGGCTACAGACAAGAGTCCATCATGAATGATAGGGCTATCGACCAGAGGGCACCATGAATGATAGGGCTATCAACCAGAGGGCACCGTGAATGATAGGACTACAGACAAGAGTCCATCATGAATGATATGGCAATCAACAAAAGTGCATCATGAATTATAAGGCTATCGACCAGAGTGCACCAAGAATGATAGGGCTATCGACAAAAGGGCATCATGAATGATAGGCCTATCGACCAGAGGGCACCGTCAATGATAGGGCTACAGACAAGAGTCCATCATGAATGATAGGGCAATCGACAAGAGGGCATCATGAATTATAAGGCTATCGACCAGAGTGCATCATGAATGATAGTGCTACAGACAAGAGTCCATCATGAATGATGGGGCTATCGACAAGAGTCCATCATGAATGATAGGGCTATCGACAAGAGGGCACCATGAATGATAGGGCTATCGACAAGAGGGCATCATGAATGATAGGCCTATCGACCAGAGGGCACCGTGAATGATAGGGCTATCGACAAGAGGGCACCATGAATGATAGGGCTATCGACAAGAGGGCATCATGAATGATAGGCCTATCGACCAGAGGGCACCGTGAATGATAGGGCTACAGACAAGAGTCCATCATGAATGATGGGAATATCGACAAGAGGGCACCATGAATGATAGTGATAGGGCTATCGACAAGAGGGCATCATGAATGATGGGCCTATCGACCAGAGGGCACCGTGAATGATAGGGCTACAGACAAGAGTCCATCATGAATGATAGGGCTATCGACCAGAGGGCACCGTGAATGATAGGGCTACAGACAAGAGTCCATCATGAATGATAGGGCTATCGACCAGAGGGCACCATGAATGATAGGGCAATCGACCAGAGGGCACCATGAATGATAGGGCAATCGACCAGAGGGCACCATGAATCATAAGGCTACCGACACTGCTATGAACCATCCTCTTCATAATATTTACAAATAAATTGGTCACAGCCACATGCACCAAAATCGTTATGGTTACCTGGAAAAAAAATTGTTGCCTGACATATTCCAAGAACTAATTTGTTGTAGACATGAATGAACCCTTGAGAAGTTTGAACGGATGCAAACACAAGATCTAACAAGCAAGTGTGCAGGATGTTAGCATGTTAACAGCATCGTTAAACCGCTTGGCACGGATCTACAAAAAGAAGGAAAAAAAGAAAGAAATTCGGGAATTCTGAACCTGAGATATTTTACTTCCTGCTGTAAGTTACTGTAAGAGTTTGTTTAACAGTCCCAAACTGCTGCGGACTCCACGTGAAATAAACACATGTATGTAATATATTTCCATGCCAATTGCTATATGAATGCGCCACTGCCCAACATCCTACAAACGAAATGCCTATCTCGCACTCATCCTTCAACTACTAGAATATGGTGCGATCATCTGCGAACCATTCCTGAAACAAGACGTGGAAGAGATGGAGCGAATCCAACGTAACGCAGCGTGCTTCATCGCACGTGACAACAAATCCACCACCCCTGGCTTCGTCACTGACCTCTTAAAAAGATTTGACATCTCCTCCTTCAAAGACAGACGAGAAAAGCCCCACCTAAAATATTCCCATATAAAGTGGTCCCAGGGCTATTGCCGGCCATTCCAGCTAACACGTATCTCACCCCGTAGAAGCCAGGTCACTTAATTAGAGCCAACCGCTCACTTCACATCTGACAACTCCATGAGCAGTTACATCTGATACAATTGTAAATGCTTCACTGTGCCTAGGTGCAACACAGTTCAATATAAACAATCATTCTTCCCACGAACAATAATCGCTTGGAACCAACTGGATAATGGCGCCGTGGACTCGACATCAATCAAGAGTTTCAAGGCTGCCCTGGCACCCGCTAGGAGCCGTTAGGATGGCCGCACCGTTTCCCCAACCGTTGCACATATGCCGGTACATGGATGCAGCAACGTACCCTATCAGAACCAGAATATGTTTTATTTCCATACCAATTAGCACATGAATGTATGTTATTCTCATGCCAATTAGTAATATGTATGTATGCTATTCTCATGCCAATGTGTAGGCCTATATGTATGTATGCTATTATCATACCAATTATCATTTATGTATGTATGTTATTCTCATTCCAATTAGTATATAATATGTATGTTATTTCCATGCATATTAATATTTGTATGAGTGTTATTTGCAAGCTAAATTTTATATATATGTTTTGTTGCTCCCGTGCTGATTAGTTTATGTTTGTGTATTTCCATGCTATTTAGTTTAAATACATGTGTTATGTCCATGCTAATTCGTGTATATTAATGTGTGTTATTCTCATGCCAATTTGTATATTTTTGCGTTTGTCTCATGCAAATTAGTAAGTATTCTTTTCCCCCAAGCTAATTAGTTTATATAAATGTGTTATTTCCGTGCTAATTAGTATATGTATATGTGTTAATCTCATGCCATGTTCTACGCACTATGTACTATGTGCCATGTGCTATTTGACAAAGATTAAATTTGCATCCAGCAAATACTGAATCCAAATGAATGTAACCCGTCGAACACATTAGGGGTTTTTGTTTCGAGTTTACAAAAAAATTGACAATTCTTTGTGACTTCTCCATTATTTATAACAACACCCCCCCCCCCCCCCC
>CAXITT010000012.1:736290-751870 GCA_964033795.1 Lymnaea stagnalis
GATGACGTAGCTTACAGTTTAAATGAAATCACAATAAAACAATCAGGTCTGAGAACTATAGCTTTTAATGTAAAAGGTACAATGCGTTGACAGAGCCGACAGGAAAATCTCTCACACCTGCCATCGACCCGACGCATCCGTTCCACACTACAATCTCAAAAATGTACACACCTCAAGTCCCAGGGAACCCGCGTCCGAGCTGACCATTGGTCAACCCCGGAGCAGGGATGGTTATTCCCGCGTGTAAATAACCTAGATAAAATTTAAGGCCAGTACACGGCTGAGTGTTACGTTGAATGACCATGGATAATGGATGTGTACGTGCTTGGGGTTACCCATAGCAGTCACACTATGACTATGAGAGTGGCTTCTCTTATATAGTGGCACATTGCCACATCCACCCCAACTGTTTAAATCCCAGCGTCCCCGCTGGGCCTACTACTTTGTAATAAAAATTTAGAGAACGATCGAATATTTAAAAACACATTAAAACACTTAGCATAAACAATAACTAGGACTAGTGTCTTTTTGTGCCACTGCCTTATTTCTGTTTCTCTCGATGTGCGATGCTAAGTGATCTGCGTGGTACTACTGGTGGAGGTACTACTGGTGGAGGTACTATTGGTGGAGGTACTACTGGTGGAGGTACGACTTGCGTTGTGGTCACGTGTTTACCTCGTGCGTGTGATAAATGTTGGGGAGCAGTAATGACAGGTACACATGTGTCATGCCGTTGTGGTGAAACCTGTCTTGATGGGATAGCATCTAAACTGGACACGCCTGATTTTGAATCTGAACTTAATGTCCTTGTTTGTGAGGATGAGCTAATATCGTTCAGGTGCCCTGTACTCATTGTACTGGAAGTTGGTGGTGGCGAAACCACGGTAGGGATTGAATCCTCTGTGGTTTGATGGACTTCTTCCATTGGATCACTTTCATTTTTTAATAAAATTTCAGCTTTCTCAAAAACATTCAGAAGTTCTCCCTTAGAATTAAAAACGTGTGTCTTTGTTTTTAGTGTTACTGTGTGGGTCATGATAACGGTTCTTCTCTCAACATCTGGGCAAACTGCCGGTGGTTTTGGTGCAACACTAACAGATTCAGAAGTTCTCCCTTAGAATTAAAAACGTGTGTCTTTGTTTTTAGTGTTACTGTGTGGGTCATGATAACGGTTCTTCTCTCAACATCTGGGCAAACTGCCGGTGGTTTTGGTGCAACACTAACAGAACCATCCTGTAAAACAGTGTCAGAAAAATTAACTGTTGATCTCTTCCTAATATTTCGAAGGTCCATATGACCAGCTGTATTAGTCACACTTTCGGGTTGAAGTTTAAGAATCGTATTTGCGTCTGAGTTTGTGGATCGCACATTCGCAGATTTAGTTCCAACAACAGTAGAGCTAAACTGACCAGGCTCTCTTACATATGTTGACACATGCTGACCAGCAGTCGGCTGGTCGTGAGCAGCATCATGACCAAATGGTGTCTTGGATTTCCTTTTTGACCGTCGCCTCTTGAGGTGTTGTGGTTGTCCATTTCTTTGAGAAATGTAATTTCTCTTGGCACAGCATACCTGCTCTGTGTGACCTCTACGACTACACCAACGACATAACACATCCGTGCGTGTAGGTTGTCGCTTGCGCTTATGTCGTCGCTGATGTGTAGGTGCTGGTGTAGACTCGGTAAAACGGACGTCGCAGTCCCTTTCAGGCGATGGAGGGTTATACCTTTCTGCCCTGGCTGCCACTTGATGGTCAATACGAGCCATAAGTTGTGTTGTCAGCCGGGTCAGGTAAGGTGACGGTGATGCTGAGAGCTGGGCGGTGGCGACATCAGAAATGTACTCACGCATCCACCGTTGTGCTTCCCTACGGACGTCATCAAATGAGCGGCTAGTGTGTAGCCTTGCGTAGGCCTTGACATCTCTGCGTAGGGTGGGTGGTTGGAGACCTTGGATGAATACGTCACGCAGTATGTCTTCTGGGAGAATGCCAGGTCGTGCAGAATTAGCTAACATGAAGATGTTGCGCAATTCTTTCGCATAGTCCTCGACAGTTTCCCCAAGGTATTGTTGTCTACGGTAGAATGCGGCCGCTAGAGTTATGACGTCACGATGATCACCCCAGTTCTGCAAAATCAAGTGCAGTAGTTTATCTGGAGTGTCTATCGTAGCAACAGCTTGGTCCAAAATGTCCTGACGAGCACGTCCCTCCAGGGCACCTATTATCCAGATGACCGCTGAAGTTGCGGGCATCGGCTGAAGTTGCAGGAATAACCTTACTTCCTTCACAAACTGCTCTGCATTGCACTCGCCATTAAATTTAGACAGCTTGGGTGGACTGTTGGCTAGGTGAAACTGTTCTACTGCACTTTTCTCCATCGGTCGGTCTAAGTGTGTTCTGTCTATGATTGTGTTACCTTTTCTTTAAAACTGTCCTCAAAGAATCCTGCCGACAACGCCAAAACTGTAGCCGAGTGGATGACGTAGCTTACAGTTTAAATGAAATCACAATAAAACAATCAGGTCTGAGAACTATAGCTTTTAATGTAAAAGGTACAATGCGTTGACAGAGCCGACAGGAAAATCTCTCACACCTGCCATCGACCCGACGCATCCGTTCCACACTACAATCTCAAAAATGTACACACCTCAAGTCCCAGGGAACCCGCGTCCGAGCTGACCATTGGTCAACCCCGGAGCAGGGATGGTTATTCCCGCGTGTAAATAACCTAGATAAAATTTAAGGCCAGTACACGGCTGAGTGTTACGTTGAATGACCATGGATAATGGATGTGTACGTGCTTGGGGTTACCCATAGCAGTCACACTATGACTATGAGAGTGGCTTCTCTTATATAGTGGCACATTGCCACATATGTATAGCCTTGCTTCCGTCATGCCTGAAGTATTATTATTTCTATGTTGTCCGCTGCATAATTATGTCACTGTCCTTTTTATTATTTAATCACTGGGTGAGGTCAAGTTTCGCTAATCTACATCTAATCCTGTGACTGTGTAAAAAAAGATTGCATAATGGGAAGATTAGGCCCTATCTAAAACTTGACCTCACCTATTGTAAATGAAAAAGCAGCAGAAAAATTATGTGTATAATATAATTGTCTAGTCTAATTTTTTAAATTTTTGTTTTCAAATTCAATCTAGATTGAGTTACTGCTTCAATGAATAACTGTGACAACTGTTGACAATTAACTTTTCTACTATTAAAGTCATTTTAATAATGTGATAGTTCTTTTAATTGTAAATTTTATATTTTAATACTGCTTAATAGTGAAGTGTGTTTTAGATTAAATTTTAACTAGGTGTTAACTTAAAAAAAATTTTGTTCGAAAGTGTGACGTACTTTAGGGGGGGGGGTGGGGAGGAGGTTCCGAGATTTGTGACAGTTTGTGACATGGGGGAGGGGGGAGTTAAAAATGGTCAAAAATAGCGTGACATACTTTATGGACGCCCCCTTGACTGTCTTAAATTAAATGCACATGCAGTAAACACACACACACAAGTGAGGAATACTCCATGTGTGGCATTATCTAAGAGGAGAGTACCCTATCAGAGGAGTAATTCGTGGGGGTATTATTTTGTGTGTGGGTATATTTGATTGTGGAATTATTTTCTTGTGGGGAATCATTTGTTCTCAGCTTTTTTACTGTCACATTTGGATACACTGTAATGGACACAGGAAAGCCCTGCCTGGGACTAGGCATTGAAATCGTACTTTATGGTAGTAAAATCAACACAAATTGAAAGGAAATAGCATATTTCATTGATTTTTTTTATTAATTGTTATAAATATATTAAAGAATCAACATATTTCATTATTTATACACATTTAATTTATTTAAATTCTATATGTATCTAAAAAAACAATTTATCAAATTGTACTAAAGAATTAGCTCCATCCATCTTTTGTTTTCCCACAACAAAAAACAGTTGGAAGACCCCTTTTATCATTAAGTGTTTTCAATAAAAACGTCTACATCTGGGGTCACAAGTATTTAATTAATATTCCCATATATTATTTCAGATTCTTTATGAAAATCCATTTAAGAAATTACAATGACTAAATAATTATCTTAAGATTATTACATTTTTTGGTAATACAGTACTCAGTACTCAGTACTGATGTAAAGAGAAAGAACAAGTAAATTATTTAATATGCCGTAACACAATTACTTGTAATATACCTTTATTTAAAACTAAAATATTTGATTATTGGTCAAGGCTATAGGTATTAGTATTAGCCTATTAGAATTAGTACCCAAAGGCCTAGTTATATTAGCTATAGCTTTTATATATGTAGCCGAGTGGTGACGTAGCTTACAGTTTTAAAATAAAATCAAAATGAAACAATCAGGTCTTGAGGACTATAGCTTTTTAATTAATGCTCTACTATGATGAAAACAAGAAACAGGACACTATGAACTATGGGGAAGAAAAAGGGAAAGAAAAAGAAAAAGAAAAAGGAAAAGAAAAAGGACAATATAGAGCGTTCCAATGGGCCGCACTGAACAAAGGCACACTGTAGGTATGCTGACCAAAGCTCGAAATGACCCCTACCTCGTGTGCTCCCCTTTTTAAAGCCGTGCGCGGACATATCAGAGAGCCCCTACGTCACACCTAAACCGAGTCGGTCTAAGTTTTGCCTTCTGGCCAGTTTCCTGGGGTAAAATGACTAATTCTGGGGACTAATCCCGAGTAATAATTAAAATCTTTATCCACATCCCTAACGACTTATATGTAATCTGTGCAGTTTTGTCTTAGCTATCTAAGATGCTATTTTATATTTTTATGACTTAAATAGTTTTTAAGATATTTTAACTAGAAGGGGGTGGGGACCACTATAAATGAAGGCGAAAACTCCTTTAATGACTAAATATTAAAATATCCTCCAACGATGGAAACTTGTAAATATGCTAAGGTATAGTGAATAAAATCCCCGTCTTAACTAGATGTAATGTATAACTTAATACGCTAGGGTTCCTGATAAATAAATTATTGAATTTCTAACCAATGCGCACATCGTGGTATTTTATTATTTCCTCCCTATGCGCCGGTCGTATAGTGACCGTCCGGGGGGAGGGGGGGGAAGGTGAAAAGGGATACCTGTTACGCACCGCGCCAGTGCTACTACACACCGCGCGGCCTTGAGTTGGGCGCCAGACATGGTTTACGTAACGGGTCAAATAGTGGGTTGGGGCATACACTGCCACATATAGTTCAAATTATTGTGACAAAATAAGATTTAATTTGCAAATCTGAAATGATATATGCTCATATTTTTTTTAATGGCATTTATGTTGGTCTAGAGTATTAAACAGCATTTGTACCTCAATATCTAAATTCCAGACTCCTATTCATATGATTTTGGAATAAATGTTTTTATTTTAAAAAGTTTGACATCACTTTTTTATTATAGTTTTAATGATGCATCCAATGATCCAAAATGAGTCTGTTTAAAAAAATATTTTTCTCCAATCACATCCCCAAATAATTTAGCATAAATAATAGTCAACATATGCCTTGATAACAAGGGAGGAGGCTGCAGTCAGGCTAGGTGGAAAGAAATATTTATACACTAATCATTCTCTTACCTAAAAGAAGTCACAAAATTCCTTTTTCTGTCCTCTTCTATACAATATTTCAGCAAAGTTAAAAAAATATTTTTGTTACTTCTTGTAAGCACTGCTTGCTGAAGAAGGCTTCTTGCCAATACATTTGTTGTTTTGATGCCTTCTTTTTTTTTCTACTAATGGGTCATCACCTTTTGATGGAATTAAGGGGTGAAAAGAAAAAAGTGAAGGATGCAATGAAAAAACAAATAATGTGCTTTATTAATGTTTCATATTTGTTTTGTAAATTAATATTATTGAAGATTTAAATTTGCGTTATTCAAACCATTAATAAGCTTTTTTATTTTCATTTCAAGACAATACTCTTTTCTCTGCAACCAGGAGCATGCTTAAGGACAGTCAGCTTTCTATCTCAAGTAATGTAGCATATTTAAAGTTTAAACAGAAAATTTTCCCTTTTGCCTGTTATGATAATAATTTTATAGAAATTCCTGATTATTCAACTCTTCTTTAAATTAAACATACTTATAATCAAAATTATTAAAATTTTAATTTCATTCTTAATTTTCATAATTTTTAAACTAAAGTTTTACTCATACATTTTAAGAAGATCTTTATTTGATTCATGATAATTAACTGAGTTGAAGAGCCTAATTATTTGTCCTCAACATATTAAAGTAAAGTGTTTGCTGTGTTTAGATGTTCATTTTTTTCAATTCTGTTCAGTCCTGTGTGAAAGCTCAAGTGATGTCTCATTTAATGTAACTTGGATATTCAGAAGATCACCATGTGCCAATGAGTACACAGATCTTAATGAGGTATTTAAGTGAAGAATTATATTTTTTCAAAGGGATGGATTAAAAATATCTTAGAGCCTTTTATCTACATATTTTTTGTTTAAATAATCTATTAAAAATCGTTAAAGTTTTTTGTTTTGTTTTAAAACAAATGTATTTTATGTCTTTTATTACAGACTGTTGCTGAATACTATCTGCAAAGGCCATTTGTACAGTCTTTAAATTTTCTAAAGACGGAATACCTAAATGGCTCAGGTACATACACCTGTTCAAAGAATAAGCAGTTAACACTTCATGTAAGTTTAAGTGAATGAAAATACTTTTCATATATTTTTCCATATTTAATTTATTTTTTAGATTACTTATATGTTTATTAATGAAAACTCTCTTAACCCCGAGTGTTTGCTGTTATTAAAAAAGGGCCTACATTTTTTTTTTTACTTCTTCCGTCTATTATAACTTTATCTGGCCAGTCTACATGGAACTGTTTAAAGAAACACACATTTTACTCTAAATTAATATCCTCTAGTTGTGCTTATTCTTTGTTGCAGTCTAACATCCATTCATTGTTAACATTCATTATAACCTGAGGTTTCTTGGCTTCCATACATTGTTTAAAAATCTTGTAGTAGATGGATTGAATATTACAGTAGAAATGACCAGCAAACAATGGTAGTGGGACACTGAGTGGCAATGCATGAATTTCCCATCTGCTAAAGGTATTTGACAAAAAATACGTTCAAGTAACATAATTATAAGAATCCCAATTTGTGCTAAATTTGGGGAATTTTATTTTGCTTCTGTTTCAGCTATGCATACATATCTAGAAAATTATTATTTGTGATTATTTTCAACTCCACTTTATTTTTGGTGGCTATTGTAAAATAATTTATTCTCAATTATTACTAATTACTGTTAAATTCCCTTAATTTATGGTATTAACATTTTTAAATAGTCTGAGATGTAAAAGTTTAACCAAGAGTTCTCAGTATTAGCACTTGCTCAACTTTGCTAGAGCGTAGAGTGAAACAAATACATATTTTAACTTTTACTTACTTCAAAGACTTTTTGAGTTTTCACCATGTATATTTTTAATAGATTAAATTAGCCACTTACTCTATTTTGAAAAATTATAACTCAGAAGTCTCTTAAAACTTAAAAGGCATTTTTTTAAAACAAAATTTAAAAATAAATAGTCTTCAAATTTTTAATACCCGGTGTCAGAATCACCCTGTCAATTATGCTCTTCATCATGAAAAGATTTATCGTCCAGTAAGTGCTACATTTCATTGTCTCAATAAAAAAAGCTTTGTTTCAATGGCATATCTTGTATAAATTTTGTTGTTTAAGGTCATTATATTTTGTAGCTAAAAGAAAACCAGTGTTAAAAAACCAAATAAAGTAAGTTGTCTTAGTCATAATTTGGTAATGGTATAATTTTAAGTTAAAGCATGACAAAAAAACTTCAAAACCCATCGATTTATCTATGAATAATCCGTTAAAGTAGGTTTCTTTGTTTGAACTCATCTCATGTTAATATATTTACATAAGTTACCCGGTACGTAAGTTAAAAATTAACAGTCTTTAAATTTTTAATTTCAGCCTGTCAATTATGCTCATCCTTATGAAAAGATTTACCATTCAGTAAGTGCTACATTTCAATGTGACAAAAGGTTTATATGTTTAAAATAATTTTGAGAATTGCATATTTATTTATTTATTTGATGGTAAAAACAGCAATGGCAGTGGCTTAAATTATTTGTATTTTTTTTTTTTATTGCTTTTTCATAGCCAACTAGAAAATCTCCTGAGCCAGCAGATAATGCACCTAGTTCAGGTGAGTCTGCTGGTGGTGCCTGGAAGCGCAGGGCAGCTGATGGGGAACAGAAAGAGAAAAAAGAAGAGTTACAAGGATCGGCTGATAAAGATAAGAAGCTAGTTGAAGAGGCAGAAACTAACAGTGAAGGAACTGAGACCCTCAAACAAGAAAATCCAGTTGAGGCAACCAAACAAAACAATAAAGAAACAAATACTGCTAATTCCAAACCTCATCAGGTTAATGTGTTTTTAGATATGGGTGTTGCCAGTTTTGTTCACTTTAAACTAAATTTTAAACTAAATCCAGAGCAAAACTTTCTCAATATTACAACAAAAATAAATTAATGTTGAACATTTACAGATGAAAACATTTAAATCTATTTGATTTTTTCAGATTGACCATGAATCTCAGCAGCTTTTAAAAAACCGGCAAGATGGTTACTTTCTCCTAGTAATTCAAGTTTTCACCTTCTGACCCAGAAAAAAAAGAATTGCCAGCAGATTTTGATCTTTAAGGTATGTTTATGTTGACATAAAAACTAGTTAATTATTTACATAAGGAAACTCAAATTTCCAGGCTTTTATATTTGTTTGTGATGTGAAAAATCAATCTCATTGTAATTTGATTTACCACCATTTAGCTAAGGGGAAGTAGGAAGATCAGTATTATTCTTGGTATAGCTACAAAGAAATATTTGTATCTTTTTTTTTTCCTCCAAATTTTAATAGCGGTTATCTCCCTTTGTTTTCAGCCAAAGTGAGGATGAGAAATGGTGATAGCTACCTGGCAGCAGTGGATAGACCCTTACTCATGGTGAGTTTATCAGTTTAACATAATTTTTTATCTAATGATGCCCTCCTAATAGCGACACATGTAAATATCAATATTTTTCAGATCCTTTATAAATTTGATTTATTTATTATCAAGAAACTTTGCCTAGATTATTTCTCAAACTCTGGAAAACTTGTATGACTCAAGACTATTATGTATCTTTCGTGAACTAGGTTTGCTAGCGTCAATGTTTGTTATGAAAAGTTGATGATTGTGAGAGGTTTTTGTGAGGGCCAGATGTGGTTGGTTGGGAGGGGTTATGCAAGGTCAGATTATGGGGTTAGTTCATGATGTTCAGTTTAGGGTATGCTGAGTGAGTGCTGTCAAGAGAATTTTTACTTAGTTAAATGGTAGAGATGAAATTAGTCTGAGGACAGGAGGTAGTGTCAGGAGGAATTTTTAAGGAAGAAAATTTTGTAAACTGCCAAACATTGTAAAAATAAAGGGACATCATTATTTCAATGAACCTTGATTATTAACTTACGCATGAACCAAGCATGGCTTACATATGTATGTAGTAAAGGACAACATCACCAAAAACATAAACCACAATAGTAAGGTTTGAAGACAGAATGTCAAACTGAAGGAAGATCATAAAATTATCCTTATAATCTACATTTAGTGTCAAAATAGTGAGCAATTGAATACATTATTTGTTACTATTGAAAAGAGACTTTAATTGTACAAAATTTCTTCTTGTTTTTTCATACATTACATTCTAAAGTTTTTATTACTAAAATACCAGTTATATCAATTTGATTGTCTAACTAGATTATCTGAGATTTTGTGGTTCAAATTTTATTACTTCTTTAGTTTTATGGCGTAATGGGTCTGGTGTACATTGGCTTTGGCATAATTTGGCTTGTTATGCTAGCTTGCAACTGGTGTGATTTGCTGAGAGTTCAGTTCTGGATTGGAGTAGTTATCCTTTTAGGTATTTGAATTATTGTCGATCTAAAATAATTTGAAAATGTTAATGTTTTTTCTTGAGTACTGTCTTGAACCCAAGATATCTGCATCAAAATTGAGTTTAATTATAGGAATTGTTTTTTGTATGTTGTACCGGGTATTGACAGTATTGATCAAATTATGAACAATTTGAAATAAGTTTTCTAAACATACATTTACAAGGGAAATAATGAAAATTAATCAAGCTTCCTTAAACTTTAAGACTACATTAATAAAAAATATTTAAAAAAAAAAAAAAAAAAAAAAATTAAAGGCATGCGGGAAAAAATAAAAAGGAAAAAAAAAAAAATAAAAAAACATCCTTAAAAATAAAAAACAAAATAAAAAAAAAAAATTAAAAAAAAAAAAAAAAAAAAAAATTACAGGCATGCTGGAAAAAGCTGTGTTCTTTGCTGAATATGAAAACATCAACAACACTGGCCAGTCTGTGAAAGGGGCAATTATCTTTGCAGAACTTGTTTCATGTCTAAAAAGATCACTTGGTAGAATGCTGGTTATCATTGTCAGTCTTGGATATGGCATTGTTAAGTAGGTGCCTCTAATTTATTTTTGCATTCACCAGCTAAGCTCCTTAAAGCTCATCTTTATTACGGCATTTTAAGTTTACATTAAATAGTAGTTATAGCCCACAACCGCCCAAAAATTGTGATGGCAAGGCGTGAACTTCTCATCTGCTTAAGTTACTATACAAAACCCGCATTCAAGTAATTCACTTTATAAGAATCGGAGTTTGTGTTACTCTGCCACCACCCAATCTATTTTACAGTAATTACAGCACCCTTGGTCAAGCCCATGAACTATATTAATATTTGTATGTCCCACCCCCTTTTATGTCAAAGATTTTTTCAAATCGAGACTCTTTCCTAAAACAAAAGAAAAATTTATGCACTTAAAACACTTGCAATATTTTTAAGATTCTCATGAGGGGAAGTTTTTAGGAATTTTATTTTGCACTCTATTGAACTCATCATTATACCACACATTCCTAGAGAATTATATTGACTATTATGATTGATACACGTGCTTGCTAGAATTAATACATTTCTTTTCCTATTTAGACCAAAGCTTGGCCAAACTTTTCACAAAGTTTTAATTGTTGGTGTGGTGTTTTTCATTCTTGCTTCGATTGAAGGCTGCATGAGGGCACTTGCGGTAGGTTTAAAAAATGCATTAAAAATATATAGGTATTATATTTTAACATTGTGATTACAAATTTATTTAGGGGATTGATCCCCACCATTCACACATAAAATAATTTACCGAATAAATAAACCTATTTTTATATTTGACTATAAGAAAGATCATCAACACTTGATAACTTTATAATATTAATGGATGATTTATTTTAACAAAATTTATAATGATAAGATGATAAAAAAGGAAACTGTTCAAGTATGGTGGTGAAGTTATTTAAAAAAAACAATGGAGAAATAAAATATTAGGTCACAGGTGTATGGAGGGCAGTCATCCATGGGGCTAAGTCAAAGGCCATAAGAACTATTTAAAAGGGTAATATACCGTATGACATTTTTATTGTAATAGTTATCTAATAAACATTATTTGCTTTGGCTGATATTACTGATAAAGACCGGTTAATTATGAACAGTATTATAAGTAACTTAGATCATTCTTAATATTTAAAGGATTAATTTATAAAAAATCAACTGTGTGTACCCGGTACATAAGTTGAGTTTAAATTAAATGTAATGAAAAATTAGTGCTTCTGCTTCCAGGAAAAAGCTGATCAATCCAAAAAGGAGCTGTTGCCTGGTGTCCCCTTGGCTGTAACTGATGCTATTATTTGCTGGTGGATATCCTTTAAATTTCTTGATTTTCATGCCTAAAATTCTTCATTTTTAATTTTTATACATTTTTTTAATGATCTTATGGATTGCTTTTTTTTAGTACCGGTACATTATTTTTTAAAAAACTGTGAGGGGGGCTTTTACTATTATTGTTATTAATTTGATTTTTTTATATAAATATTTATTGAATGGAATCCCTGACAAAGTCCTTGACCGCTTCTCACATATTTTCGTCACTGCTGCAAACAACTCAGACATTGCGCTTGAAAAGAAATGTTGTGAAGCTGTCGCTTTATCGACATTTCGCAAACACACTCATATTTTCTGTCATAGGTAATTAATAATCTCACATATATTAATATATAGTACAAATTACACTTGTCTTTATATGTTGTTTGTGCATTTCTCCTAATATTGTTTTTTTACCTATATTATGTTACTTATCAACTCTGAATTCGATTTATGCGATGCACTTTTATTCATTCTTTAGCTTTAATTGTTATCTTATCAATTATTTTGACTACCGGTACCATTAAGAATATTTAACTTTTTCAATTTTAAACAAAAATATATTTCATTCCAGCATCTGTAGCATACATGATTTGGTTTTTAACCCAGCACAGATTTAAAGAATGTCTGTCCATAAGTTAACAATTTCAACATACTGGTATTACTTTTAAATACTAGGTATTATGCATTACTAAGTGTAAAATATCCTGTCTACAGTGTCATATTCATTACCAGTACTTTAGTATGAGTTTCAATGCTTACACAGCTATTATTACTCAGTCTTTTGGGCTTTTCCTTATTATCAATAAAATAGAAAGTACTGTGGTTTCATATATAGAATACCGCACCACACAAGACAATCAAGAGAATGTTTTGAAATGAAGCCATCATCAGAGAACAATAAAAAAAACTAAAGAGAATAAAATCATAACTGAGTCTAGAAAAGTTTGACAAGAATCAAGAAGTTAACAACTTAAATTTCAAGCTTTTCTAATCTGAGTTATGATTCTCTTTGAATTTTGATTGTTGTGTTTGCTGATGAAGGCTTTCAGCTGAAATGTTCTTATGAATGTATTGTGTTGTTATTCAGGTTTTGACATATCGGTATCTTTACATCTTCTCACAGTCTCATTCACAAAGCTTGAATGCGGTCTCTGTTATATAACTCAAAACCTTTTTTTTAATCATTAGAATTGGAAAGAACTGTGGATGGATGACGCTTACTGGCAAATCCTCAATTCTGTTCTTCTCTGCATCATCATGATTCTTTTGCGGCCAACAGTAATTAATCAGAGGTATGTGTGTTCTATTTTAAATTTTAGACAAAAATATATATTTTTTAAATGCAAATATTTTTATTGCTTTTAAGTTTAAGCAGCATTAATGTACCGGTGAATACCAGTAGGCCCTACATTAATTGCACAAGCAAAAAACATTTTTATACCTCCTTTTTCCTCTGATACCTTGTACATCATCGGGCATCCCTTAAAAATGAGCTAAAACTATCTATTTCAAAAACTCTATTATAATGAAAGTAGTTACAGTAATGATTTGTCATCAAGCTAAACAAATAAATATTACCTCACTGTTTAATTTCCAATTTGTCCACTATCCACAAATTTTGAAAATATTTGGTCGTTTTGTGAAATTAACAATGTTTCCTTACAAGTGGTATGTGTCAAGTCCCATCTTCTCTTATGTCTACCAATATGAAATCTCTTAATCAACCATTTCCCTGCCCCCCAAGCACAACTAAAATGCTTTTTCAATATTTAAACATAATTTAGGTTAAATTATTAAACCTTGGTCAACAAAAATGTTAATCAACCAGAATGTATGGTTGTGTAATAGTAATACTGGTATTTACTTTGTTGAGTAAGACCAAAGAACAATTAACTTATTTACTTTGCATTACTGAAATACCATAAGCAATAATTCTTAATAATTTACCTTTTTTACATTTTTTATTGAAAAGTTTATTTTATGATCTATGCTTCTACTGGTATACCAGTATATCTTCTATATCAACATTGCTTATTAATAATTTATAATAAATTCTTTGAGAAATGCCTACTCACCCATGTTGGCAAAGGTTGAGGATGATGACACTGTTCTCAATGAAGCCTATGGTAAGTGACTTTATGTACGGTAACTTTTCTATTATCTTTTGTGTGTACCGGGTATATGGTATATATATTAGTATTCTGTGTTTTTTTTAAGAATGGAAATCTATTATTTAATGGGTCTGACTTATTTTGTCACTCTCAACTTTTTTTTATTTCAAATCAAGCCAATGTAAGTGATATATGAATAATTTTGCTATGCCCATCAGCCTTTTATTTTAAAATCTCTGAGTACCGTAATTTTATTATTAAAGTACCGGTACATAAATTTAACAAATTTTTTTTTAAAATAAAAAACTCGTAAAGTTAAAATTTGTTGCACATGTTTCTAAAATATGCACACAGTCACAGAAGTTATTACTTTTATTTGTTATGGTCATGGATGAACTGTCTTTCAATTTAAGGGCCAGAGAAAGTCAAGACCTGCAGTCTTGAGGATACCCTTAAAATCCACAAGACTCTCAAGCAGGCCTCACACCTTGCAACAAATCTTCAACTCAGCCACCTCATGATGCCTCCCAAGGAGAAGGGAATAGAATAGGTAAGAAGATTAAGACAAGAGATTGTGCCAATTGTGGCAAACTGGGTTCTTCATTTCTTTAAAAAAAAAAAATGTAAGTACGGTACCGTTTTAAACTGAGTTATGCCCTTTTGCTAAGGTTTACAAGAAAGTTTACCTCCGGGGTTGGCAAGCTACGGCCCACAAGCCGGATCCGGCCCTTGAAGTCAGTCTCTCTCACCTGATTTTGAAGTCACAGAAGATTTGGTGTCTATTCTTAGTGTGCATGCAACAACAGGGGAAAAAATTTTCAATGTGGCAGATAAAGCTATGCCTCTGAACCATGGTTTGAGCAAACTTGAAGTACGTCACAACAGATGGGGGTAAAACTTAGTGATAATGGAAAAGGTTAAAGCATTCAAATCTACAAGAGTGTTGGCTTTTCAAAGTCTAAGTTCCTTCAGTGCACAATTCATCAACAGGCATTGTGGGGGAATTAACTGGACTTATCCCGTGTCACGGAACCCTATGTATCAACAATTTCATTGTCGGGTGTGCGATTAATAAAATAAAATAAAAACGGTATATACCAACCTATCCCTACCAAACTTCTATCAGTTGGATTGGTTGTGCAAATTCTTTGTCGCATTATTTTATTAAACTGAGGAATGAGACTTTCTTAAAAGACAAGAACCACCCTCAGTTGCTACTATTACTTCCAAATAGCAAATGCTTCAGGAATTTAAACTTTTCAGCAAAATTTACCAAAAATTGACGAAACTTCAAGGAATGGTATCTCATTTTGCAAGGTGAAAATAGATTGTCTCCGACATGTAAACCGATATGAAGACACTTGAGAGTCAAAAAAACCAATTTAGTTGGTTCACTCAATTACCATGTTGTAAAAAAAGAAACAGGCCCAATTACACACCTGTTTGTGCAAAGAGATTTTTCAGACCAGAGAATTTCTGGACCACACTCCCAAACTTATCAACCTTATCTGATGAGCCTTTGGAAGTAATTTTGATTATAAGGATACTAATGTGTCAGAAAGCGCTAGTTACATCCTTTTCATGTTTGAAATGTCAGTTACATGAATTTAATGTAATCTATGTCATAAAAGCAACACCCCCCCCCCCCC
>CAXITT010000012.1:751955-795143 GCA_964033795.1 Lymnaea stagnalis
CCCCCCCCCCGTCAATAAAAGTTTGCAGACTCTGGTTTACATGAAAAGTAGGTCAGGTAGGAGTGAGTAAAAAAAATAATTGTAAATTTAAAGCCCAACCCAAGCAGAAAATAATAATTTTAAATAAATTTAAAGCCCAAAAGACCCATGTAGTATACAGTACAATGTGTAACTGTGGTCAGTCACAGCTGAGTTGACAGATGGCTTTGTGTAGTGTCAAGGACACAGAATTCTTCTTTTGATCCTTATAATATTTCTCTAAGAACATCTGTGTGCTATAGCATTAACCCTTACTAAGTCCTTTGTTAAATTTTAAATGCTGTTGATTATATTTTAAGTAAACTGTAGTAGGGAAAATATAAAAATGACCTTTGAAAATGTCACTTTTTATTGACTCATGCAATCATAAAACTTTTTTTTTTTTAAAATGTGTTTTTTTAGTATTACACTTTCTACTTTCATATTGCTAGTCATAATTTTTTTTAGGGTTGTATAAACAAGATGGAGAAGAGCTCTCTCTCATTCAGAAAAAACAAATTTTAGAGAATTTTCTTATGAAGTGTTTCTTTCTTGAAAGTTAAAGGAATTTTTTCCTAAAACCAAGCCTAATGCTAATATTAATATACTCAGCTTATTAACACTAATCACCATGCTTACATGTCCAACTGTCCCACTACACTCAATTTTGCTTGAATTTTGAATTGATAGATCTCTAAATGAAATGTATGTAGGTTCAAAGTTGTACTGTATGTAATATAATATATACCAATAAGGTTGTTCTCCTTAGCTTTACTTGAGCATAATCTTTGTAATGCTTGATGCATTTCATCAGATGTGCGTGCATGTGGTTGACAGACACACCGTGTACCCAGTAAAGAGAAATGTTTTAATGACAGGAATTCATGTTTTTGTTTTGAAATAAATTCATTTTGTTACAATATGGCACGTGAATCAACTCTTTGTTTTTTTTATTGTGTACCGAAATTGTTGTTTTCATTGTGTACATGAAAAGTAGTATTCAAACAGCTATGAAAGATGGCGGGGAATTGTTTTCGCTTAATGATCAAATTCATATTCCATTGAGATATTGTTAGCCCAAATCTATTTATTATTGAGACCAGGTACCAGTACCTTATTTTGGGTAAATCATGAACTTATCTACACAAAATAAGACAGTGATTCCAGAAACTTAGAACATCTTTTCTGAAGTTTTAATGCTGTTTGACAGAAGCTATTAAATTCATTAAAACTAGGATTTTAAAATCATTTCCAGTTGTTTTTTTTTGTAAGTCAGTGATCCTGCTGTAAATCTAAGTCTTATGAAAGATGAAATAGATGGTGGGGGTTCAACACTGGTTGACAAGCCACTCAATAACAATAATAGGATCTATAAAAATAATAACATGATCAAGTTAATTTTTACAAAAATATGGTTTTTACCTTTTTCATTGGTAACAAATCTTGTCAAGCATGAGACCTAAGTCCATGATAAGGGACTTAAATCTTAATTCCATGCTTTCATAAACAAACAGAATGTGAATTAAATATTTATAAACACTACCCAATAGTGTTTAAGAACCAGTTCAAAAGGGTTGCATCAGACCATGTCATGGGTATTGTATTCATCTGGCAAAAAATTGGGTGCGGTTTGTAGGGTGCATTGATATTTTCTAGGCTCATTACACAATTATCAATTATACTAACTGTAACTAACACTGTGATGAATTGAATATTGTTGTTAAGTGGATTTGGGATCGTGATTGTTTGTTTATAAAAGTTGTTGATAGTGAGTTGGTGAGAGGTTTTGTCAGGGCAAGTTGTGATTGGTTGGGTGATGCAAGGTTAGTTCATGGGGTTATGTTGTGATCAGTATGCTGAGCATCATTGTAGTGAGAAAGGTGGGAACTTAAGGTAGTCAATGAGATGAGATGGTCTGAGGATAAGAGTCATGTTAGCGAAGATTTTGTAGAGAACATTTTGTCGATTGACGGTTACAGTGATAATAAAGAATTGTTATACTTTCAATTGAATATTGGTTGTTGATATAAGTGTGGACAAAGTATGGCTGTGTTGAAGGGAAGTTAGACAACGGTGTCAGTAACAAGAACAATGACCATCACATTTGACACACATGGAACGTCCTTAAAAGAAGAGGGTTGTAACATTTTGAATCGTAGAACTTCCAACAGAAATAACAAATATCACATATTATTTTTGCTTATATTTATATAAAGATGGTAAAAATTAAAACTACAAAAAAAACCAACCAAAAACATTTTTTTCCCTTAATTAATTTTGAGCAATTTTATTTTAATGATAAAGAAAATTAACATTAACATAAAATATAAATTTTGACGTGGTTATCATTGTGAGTATATTGAAGCAAATGTTAAAAAACCAGTATGCCCCTGCATTCCTATGACAGGAACAGCAGCAGAAAAACAGTGAATGCTGTTGTTATCTCTCTTTTTATCTTGTTTTGAGTCCAGATTTGTGTTCTCCATCTTCATTACTTTAGGGTTACTCTCTCCTGAGTTTTCATTCTCAATAGAAAAAGTATCTCCTGCACCATCATCAAGGTTGATATTCTGGAGCTTAGCTTTTTGGATATTAAAGTTTCTAGCTAGACATTCAACAGTGGTAATGTCGGTGAATCCATTTTTGACAAGTTCATCACAGCTTCGTTGTACTTGCTCAATGCAAGGAGAAAATGTGCATAATCTCCCTCCTATGAATGAAAGCAATTTTTTTCAAAATGTATAAGATTAAATAAA
The DNA here is from genome assembly GCA_964033795.1 of Lymnaea stagnalis. Classification (NCBI taxonomy): domain Eukaryota; kingdom Metazoa; phylum Mollusca; class Gastropoda; family Lymnaeidae; genus Lymnaea; species Lymnaea stagnalis. The sequence goes on from CAXITT010000012.1 coordinate 754,730, forward strand.
TTAACAATTCTATTAACTGAGCCATTTAATAATTATAATTTTCTTATATAAGATTAAGAAAAGCCCCGACAAGTCTTTCTTTCCAACTGTCTGCCCGGAATTCTCAGCACCATTGGAAAAAACTCATTTTTGCATTACAAGTGCATACATTAAGTAAACGATACTAAACGTCTCCAACGGAAACATGAAATTATTTTTGTCATATGAACAAGTGCAAACATTAAGAAAACGAAAGTTAGCGTATTTTAAGAAAAAAATGGAAGTGCTGGTAAAAAGTGTTGAGGCTGGTAAGATCAATAACCTGAGGGTGCTGAAGACTACTGAGCCAAAGTAGCAGAGTGGTCTGAGCAGTGGGGGAGCTCTCCGTGCTCTCTCATGAATTAAAATTTTTAGTCATCTTATACTTGTATATAAAGATAAAATAAAAGGAGAGAGCTAAGTAAAATTTTAAAATTTTTCATGGCATGCTCAACAAGGTTTTTAAAAATCCAACACCTTCAACACCCTGAACTGGGTTCCAATGTATTTCTTTATGACTATTTTAGCATTAACTTTATATAAAACGAAAAATTCTAGAAATATGCAATAGCTAAATTAATTTTATGCATACAAATCCTTAAAAAAGGGGAAGGGGCAAACCTCCAAGCCACTGCTCTATATCCAAAACACCTTACAACTATCCATAACCTCCAAGCCTCTGCTCTATATCCAAACACCTTACAACTATCCATAACCTCCAAGCCTCTGCTCTATATCCAAACATTTTACAAATATCCCAAACACTTAAAGCCACTGCACTATATCCAAACACCTTACAACTATCCCAAACCTCCAAGCCACTCCTCTATATCCAAACACCTTACAACTATCTTAAATCTCCAAGCCTCTGCTCTATATCCAAACACCTTACAACTATCCATAACCTCAAAGCCTCGGCTCTATATCCAAACACCTTAAACTATCCATAACCTCCAAGCCTCTGCTCTATATCCAAACACCTTACAACTATCTCAAACCTCAAAGCCACTGCTCTATATCCAAACACCTTACAACTATCCCAAACCTCCAAGCCACTCCTCTATATCCAAACACCTTACAACTATCTTAAATCTCCAACCCTCTGCTCTACATCCAAACACCTTACAACTATCCCAAACCTCAAAGCCACTGCTCTATATCCAAACACCTTACAACTATCCCAAACCTCCAAGCCACTCCTCTATATCCAAACACCTTACAACTATCTTAAATCTCCAAGCCTCTGCTCTATATCCAAACACCTTACAACTATCCCAAACCTCCAAGCCACTCCTCTATATCCAAACACCTTACAACTATCCCAAACCACTTCTGTAGAATTTTGTCAAGCAGTGCTTTTCTTTACAATGGCTGTTCCAAAATAAGTGTCTAATTATTAGTATGTATACCTTCTTTCTTAATTGCATCTTTTGCACTCTTTATACACTCCCAGGGTTTAGGCAGATCAAGAAATACAGCATCTACTTCATTGTTAAGTTGAAATCCTTCACCGCAAACATCTCTGTGAGTAACAGTAACGAATTCCTTCAGCTGATGCTGAGTGAACTCCTCCAAAGCCTTCTCACTTCTTTCCTTGTGAAATTCAAATGTTAATAGGCGACCTGTAGGAAGCACTGTGCGTAACATGGCATGTGATAATGAACCACTTCCAGTGCCTTTAAAAAAAAAGAAGAAAAAATATATTCCACATTTGATTATTGAATAATTAATTAAATTTTTTTTCTTTTAATTATAAGAATAACTCATGATAATCACTGGACATTCTGAATTACTGATATACTTCATTACGATTGCCAATGCTTAAAATTTTATATGAAGAGTCTGGCAGACAGAAATTTCTGTAGCCTTACCGTATATAAATTAATTCCTTAACAAAAAAAACAAAAAAATGCTTTTCAAAATACGATAATTTAAATTTAAACCACACAACTGGATTTGTAATTTCGATTCTTTAAAATCAAATAGCCTTGGTTTTCTGCAATTTTTTTCTCTATCATTAGGTACCTTTACAATCTGGTTCATTGTTCAATGAAGACTATAGCAGTACCGTAATAACATCTTATAGATATCATTTGATTCAGAATTGAATTATTTTTAATTTGATACCAATTATCAGATCGCAGTTAATTTTGGTTTTTTTGTCAGGCAAGAAGATTGTGCTTTTTTTTAAATACTAAATTTTAAAAAAAATGTCAACATACAACACAAACAGGTAGAAGCAACAAAAAAAAAATTATTGTGACCCAAGTTAAAATCTTTATTAAATCCATCAAAGGTTTCCATTTTTTCAACACATAACATTTGTATTAATTATGCTACTTTTTAATAATGTTCTCATAAATTTTAAAAATAGTGAAACTCATTATTTTTTCTCATTTATATATTATATTAAAACAAAATTAAACAAAATGAGGCCATTGTTTCATGAGAGAAAACTATTACCATTATATTAAGTTAAAAATAAACAATAATGACAGATTATGAAATACGGCTATTTCTTTTTTCCAGAAAATTCATACAAGTCCTAGATTTTCTCTCTACATCAAATACAGATTTTGCACATCACTTCTTCACTGTAAGTCTGTAAGGAACCATTGCATTTTTAACAGGATGCTAAGTTATAATCATCATATTGCTGCAGCAGAAACATTGTCAACAAACTTTGCCACTGTCTGATTAATTCTATTATTAGGAATCCAAAAAGAATAATGCTATCAGATCATTTTAATTATTCAAGACATGCAGTTTGTTTTCCTCAGATTAAAATAAATAAGAATTTTAGCCCTAACACTAAAATTTCATTTAAATGAAAGAATAAGGCTTTCTGTCACTATTTTTTTCCTCTACTTCTACGAACCATATTGTCCACATTATTTGTATTTATTCAAAATATATCTTTTATTCATTAATTTTGTCACAATCCAATCAACAAGGCACATGGAAATAAGTGAAACAAAGTAGGGGAAAACCTAAAAACAGTAACAGTTCACACAATTGCGGCTAGTAGATTAGTAGTCCTATGAATGTTAAAAATCATTGTTGATCATTTGGAGTATCCAGTTTTAAAAACTAGTTGGCTTTGTTGCCCTAACATTTCAGCTGCAGTGGTTGCACATTTACAAAGCATCTCCAACCTTGTTGATGTAAATTAAAGTTGACAATGGATGAAGGTGAAGTTACTCTTTATCTTGTCTTGTTTTAGTCAGGTTCCATTTGGTAGCTCAGCTCTGAAGGTTGAAATGGCACTGCAATCATGATTGACTTGCCTGGTGTCATACTCTTAGTCAACCCTCTGATACTGTAAATGATAATAAAATACAAGCTTTACATAAAGGTTTACATCTTTTGATTAAATTAATTTGAAAAACTGAAAAATGTAAATAATTTTTAAGCATATCCAGTGTAAACAAAGGAAGTTTCAAACTACTATGCCCTATGAACAAAAATATATACACTTGATATACTTGATAAACATAAATTGAACAAGAAATTAATAAAAGTAAGCTTAAACAATTGTTTTCAAATTATATGTAGTTAACTGTTACTGTAATCTATTTACTATAGTACAGTGAAAAAGTCTTACCTTTGATAGCTAACATTAATTCTGGCATAAATGATAAGAATCATAGTCATTACTGTCTTCTTGATTTTATTTTATTAGTATCTCTTCTTGACTTGAAATAAAAATCAACAACATAGTAGGAATATATATTTTGAGCGTCAGTTGTATAATTTTTATGCGTCTAGCCTTCACTACGTCAGTGAAGTTTGAAAGCATTGTTTAGATGGCAGAAATGACTCATGTCCTGCCCGAACTAAAAACTGACGCTTACAACCTGTGTTTTTAACTTAATAGTCCATGAAATTGTAGATTCACGTTAAAATAACTTTGGAATATAAAAAGGCGGGCATAAAAATAATTTTATATTACATTGATCAGGAGCAGTGGCGCAGCTAGGTTTGATATCACTAACTCATGATGCAGTAAACTCATGGTGTCATCCCCACCCTCCCCCCCCCCCCCCCNNNNCCCCCCCCCCCCCCCCCCCCCGGATTATTTCTTCTTGTTAAAATAAGTCCACAGTAAATAATGAGAAGAACAAAAATTAACTAAAGGTCAGAAGGTAAATGTATTTCAGAACTGTAACAACATTAAGTTTTAGTTCTTAAATCCTTTACATTAACTTTGCTTTTGTCCGTGGGTGACTGGCTGGGTAGCTGGCTGACAGCTAATTGAACGGCTAATTGACTCAGTTCCTGACAACCTATGGAGCTGAAACTTGGGCCATAGACTCGCTTCTGATGACAACACATTCTTTCAAATTTTCAGCCCCACCCCCCAAAAGTCAGTCTTTCTTGCTTTTCAAAGGGAAGACAAAATAAAATTACCGATAACTGCGCTAATTGAGATTCTTTTTTCTTTTAAAATAGCAAGTTCGTTTGATGTATGTTTTCTTTCGTTTTTCTGGTGAAATAAATCTGCGATGTAAAAGCGGGTAGGTCATTAAAATAGTTTGTAGTTGTGAGCCCTGAGTGGGGAGCACTAAATGGGATTCTTATAAAGTGTGTTACTTGTATGCATGTTTTGTCAATTTTCAACCCCAACCGCCATTGCTCAATATTACATTTGGTAAGGATTTATATGAAAAACATTGCATCAAATTGACTTTATTTAAAATTTTCCTTTGCAGGTCAAAGCTGCAAACCTGTCAATCACTTTATAAAAATCAATATACTTCACCGCATCACTTTCAATTGATAGCAGAGCAAGATCTGAAAGCTTTGACTGTCCCATGGTGGATAAGAAATAGTTCTTGATAAGCCTTAGTTTTGAAAAGCTCTGCTCGCATGAAGCCACAGATCGTAAGAAACAATTGAAGGCTTAGTGAGGGCATTGGAAGAGATTCTAGGAAGTCCCATTCAGTTATGAATCTCAAAACATCAAATACTGACCACTCCAGGACTTTGTAAAATTTATATCAGCTGCATTTAGGTGTCCTCTTAGCATTGGTATTTCATTTAAATTTCACCTTTTGATAACTCATCAAAGAAAGAGGTTAATTTTGGAACGGGAACCAATAACTCTTCTTCACTTGCTGATAGTAGACTCTTGGGTTGAACAGCCCCAAGCATATCTCCTAATTCCTTGATTGCTGATGATCTGATCTGGGGTCCAGAATGAAAGTGATTAGTACGCACCACCATCTCCCTACTGTTTTCTTCTTGCAGAGAGAGTCCAGCATCTATAAATTGTTCTCCTGCCATTTTCTTCTTAAACATCTTCACTCTACTGAAATACCATAGTGGTTTGATTTTAAAAGTTCCTTTTCAATAGCATGTTCCACTAAGTGACAGCACTTCTCAAGCAAAAACGATCTTAAGACTTCTAGGTTGGTCACCACTTTATCAAGAGTAAAGACTTTAGTCTGCAGATACTTCTGTGTAAGACTAACTTCCTCAAGTCAATCATCCAAAAGGTAAAGGAAGCAGATAAATGTGAAATCACATACAGCATATAAACTACTGTGTGTTGTATAACGATCATGCTCTAATGTTAAGAGGCAGTGATAAATTGGTGAAAATATTAATTTTTGAGTATTTTTGGGTTTCTATATATTTTATTTCAAAACCTTTTTTTTCCCCAAATTAAAAAAAAAATTTAATTTAAATTAATTACAAAATATATTTGAAAATTTTGTAAAATGTTATTTTGTTAACCCTATAAATGGGTAAAAAGTCTCTTTTTAATGTTTTTAATTTGTACAGATTCGATTCATGTACTTAGAATCCCCCGATCACAGCGTATTTGGTATCAGTGGAAAGCTATGTTTCCCCAGAATTTAGATATAAATAGCTTCCTATCACTTATGAAAGTTACCTAACACTTCAATCAGAGTTGAATCATTTTTGATGCTTCAACCTTGTACTTTGAAGAAAGCATAGAAAGCATGCATTTTGGATTGGTTACACCTTTGTAAAATTTACATGCTTCAGCTTTCCTTTTATGAAATTTTGATAGACCAAGCAGTGTGTGCTCTGTAAATATGCAATTTTTCAATTGATGTCACCTCCTTGGGATGGTGTCACCCGGTGCCATCCGCAACCCCCGCATCCTACTAGCTAGCCACAGATCAGGAGTGATAGGAAAAGTCAATAAAACGCACTTGGAGAGTTAACTAAGACTTAGTCAAAGTCTTATTCAATGAATTATTAAGTTTTCTCTACCATTACTAAGTCAACTTTTTATAAAGTAAAAAATAGGCCTATGTGTACCAAGTATTAGTAGGCCTAATTACTTTCAGCTAAAAAGTAAATTTTCACAAAACAACTCACCCCACCTACCTCAAAATAATCTCAGTTTAATTAAAAAAAATTTCGCAAAAAAACCCCCCCCCCCCCCCCAATAACATACTAGGATTATTTGCGAAATTACAGGGTTCAGATAGAAAAAAAAAATATCAAGTGATTATGATATATAATCTAAAATACTGTGTAGCCTAAGCATACAATTTTTTTTATTGATCTATTTTAAAAAAGAAAATTGAATAAGAGCAAGTATGGTATGATGAAGTACCGGTACTTAATAACTTAGTAAGTACTAGGGACTGTTTGGTTGAGCTTTAGTGAATTAGTGTTTAGTGAGTTTAGCTATAAATTAAATTATGTAATATAATTATCACCCTAATTAACATTTAACAATATTGACTTGAATAAGGTATACTTAGTACTGCCTGATTTGGACAAAACAACATCTCTCAATCATAAACTACATATGACTCAAATCACATTGAACTAATTTAATAACTACCCAAAGTAATTATAATACTTCCTATTAAATTAGACCTAAGCTAGCATCATCAGTAAAGTGCATTTTAGGCGCATATATTCTCTCTTAACCGATTTCATATTATAGCATGCAAACTTGCATGTATTTTTTTATTATTAATTTAACTCCAGGCAGTAATAGTTAACACTAAATTTTACATAGCTAAATTTTATTTTAATTTGATTCATAAAGGGTCTTTGACAACCTGGATGGTACATACCCTGTACTATGTAATCTCTCAATGTTTTCCACCCTATATATGCCAGATTATTTTACCAATAATATGCTAAATGAAATTTTCAAACCAAAGGCATGTTCAGAGAAAAGAATGAAATACTGAGGCGTTCTGAACTTTAATTTGTATTACAAAAATTACGTTTTGGGCAGGGGTCCAAAAATTTGTCTTTCTTAAATGAAATAAATAAATATAATTTCAAACAAAGGCTCCTACATGGGTGAACGGATTTAGACAAACTTGATACACATACACTTGATTATTAATATTTAAATACTGAAGGGTACTTAACTCATAATATCCACTCCTTCAGGGCAGGGGTCCCCAATTTAATTTTACTTTATATAAGCTATATGAATATCAGCAGGCTAAGACAACACTATAGGCTTGATGGACATAAGCCAAGATTTGACTTTGTAGCTGTATAACTATATACTTCATAATTCATATTTAAATAGTAGTGGATTTGAAACACCTCCATTGATATGATATATTTATGAAATAGACCTAAAAATAACTTGTTTTATCTTTGTTAAACATCAATGATTTACTATATTTAATATAAATTTAATAAAAATTTCTCGCTTCATTTTTGTGAACATCAGACCTGTTTACCCTCAAACTCTTAAAATCGTACAATATCATCACAAATACCTTATCTTAGTAAAAAATAAACATACAATATATGTAATGTATACACCTCAAAATCGTAAATTGTACGCCAAATTGTTAGAGTAAACAGGTCTGGAACATGTCTTCAGTTTGAAAATTTTATTTAGTTTTAGCATATCAACTTATATGTAATAAAATCTGGAATATAACAGTGAGTTGAGTGAGTGGGTGGAAAACACAACATTTACATGGAGAGATCATTCATGGGCTAATATGTCAGTGGCTAATATATCAAAGATGCTTAATCAAATAACAATTAACCATGCTCATGTACAATTTAGCGTTAGTTACATGTCTATGTCTAGAGTTAATTTAATTAAGAATGCACAAAAACATATATACATGCTGTTACATGCTTGGACCCTTTTCTTTAGTTCAGATTTCCACAGCCAGGAAGCACAACGTCTTTGTACTAGCAATGGCCCAACCAAAAATGATTGAGCGGACAATGACCTACTTTAAAGTCAATGCACCGCGAAATGAGTATATAAGACTGGCACATCGACCCTAAAAGGGGGATGCCAAATGATGAGCATATCGAGGTGTGACTAGTTTTTCTGTTGCAATTGCTTAGTACTAGATTAGGGCCATTCAAGAGTTAGCATAAATTTAATTGCAGGAACTTAGACTTATAATAGTATTGTGTATCATCTTATTACTGTGAGATTAACATAGTTTAACTTGTTTTATTTCTTTATATGTAGATTTCATGTATCTTTGTTCACATTATAGTCCATGTAATAAAGTACATTTATATAGTGCACTGATTGTCTTTAGGCCTAACTTGAAACCCTAAATCGATCCCTATGCCTCACCTGAACCCTAAATCGATCCCTATGCCTAACCTGAACCCTAAATTGATCCCTAAAATAATTTAGTAAAATATAACAAAGGGAAGTCACTCCCTGGAAAATAAGTTGTGGCAATCGTAACTAGGATTAGCCAACATATGCCTATACTTACTATAGGTACTTTGACACAAAATTTAAATATTGTCAAATTGCCATGAATGATACATCATTTTAAAGGGCCAGCTATAAGCTTTACAACAACACCAATTTCATCTTTCTATCTTTTATAGAAGTGGAGTTATGATTTTTTTGGTGATTTTTAAACACCCCCTTCTTTATCTTAGTATTAAACTGAAAAAACATGTGACCCACTTTCAAAATTTCTGCCTTATTTTAACCAAAACTTTTTGATTTTAAAAGATAATGTTACCAAATTTTCAGGAGACATTCTCAATGCAATATACAGTATAATAAACAACAAAACTTTTATATAACATTAAGACTTTTATTTTTTTATAAATTTATTTGTGGGTATGTTCAGAAAAAAAGTGAACAGAAAAATTGGGAAAATCAATATTTATACAGGAAAAAACAAAACAAAAAACCCACCATATGTCCATATTTATTATTATTCATTGAATTTTAACTAATTTTATTATGCTTGTGTTAATTTTAAATCAATTATTATATTTATTAAAAGGTAAGTAGTCTTTTTTATTTATAAAATTGAAAGCATTTAATTATAGATAAAAATTACTCAAATATCATCCATGATGATAATATGATAATGATGAGACTAATTCATTTAAAAAAATTATTTTATATATTAAATAATTGTCTATGTACTGCTTTTCTATGTCCTAATAAAAATATAATTGCTATGATGATGTTGTTTGAGTCTTGTTTATTAATTTGATGTATTTTAATAAAACTGTTATATTTAAATATATAGAACTTATAGGCTTGTAATAGAATTTGTAAGAAAAATTAAGCTTAGGCCTAAATAGGATTATAATAACAGTTGTTTATAATTATAATTATAACTGATAATGATAAGTAGGCCTAATTTTAGTAATATTCTCTGAAATAATTAATAAGAGAAAAACGATTATTATTATCGATATAACTATGTAAAACTATTAAATATTGATTCAATAATGAATGAGCGGTAAACTGTGTACCGGTACCCTACACAATTTTTAACGTAATAAATAAAACTTAAAAGCAACCCTTGGTTACTACATAAACTTTTCAAGCGTCTTATAATTATTTAGATGTTTAAGGATTTAACATTAACGAATAACAGTGATAGCAGCCATTTCCGGCTTCTCGGTCAAAATAAAAAAAATAATGATAATTTCATACCCCCCACTTATTCGCGGGTTGCATAACTTTTTATCGAGACCTCAACGATAATAACTCAAAAAATGAAAAAACTCTTACAATGAATGTAGATTAGGGAGCACTAAACCTTATTTTGGTGGCTTTACTAGTAAAAAAGTATTTATGCGATTTATATACTAACCGAGTCATCATAATAATACTGCCCGTGATGCAAAAAAAATATCGTAGCATAAATCAATATATGACCGGAACACAAAAACTGATACGTCAGTGATGAGGAAAGCAATTATTTAATAAACAAAGGTGACGTAGTCTGCAATTTTCCGATGATACCGTGTTGCTGTACGCCATATTGCAGAACACGTTTTTTCGACATTTTAGGACATGCGCCGAACGGTGCGTGGACAAGTATTGTTATCCCTACTTACTACATGCCTGAACTGCACTGTTACCGCGTCATCATAGCCATAATACATGATGGGGCCACATGATAATTTTGATTGATAAAATGAATACATTATTATTTAATCATCATTTAATTAGTTAGTGACTGCTTTAATTTTGTGTGATAAGCCTACCTGCTTCGGCAACAACAGATCCTGGTTTTAAATCCAATTGATATATTATCATACTAATATCTGTTGAATATAAAATTTGCGTTCTGTGAGGAAGACATAGAGTCCATAACTCTGGTGTGGGGTGCAATGTACAGATCCATCCTTTCGGGCATTGCACTCGGGTTCCATAAGTCATTCCAACCATTGCATCGTGTTTAACGGCACCAAACTTTGTCTGATGTGTTTCCCCTTTTTTAATGATTAATGGAATCATATTGTTATATCCAATATGCAAGATGACAGTGTCTCCATATTCAATTTTGTCTTTAGTTTCTTTGAAACTCATTGTGTTAACTTTTAAGGTTTAAAAATGCTATATTAGTATACAGTAGGTGTCAATATTCGGATGTTTTATTTCCTCATCTACCAAACAACCGGTATTTTTTTTACACGTGTTGTTAGAGTACATTCCCTTGAGCTGTCATGGACAGAGCTATTAGTACCAACCCGTACAATGATACTGAAACATGAAAAAAATCCATGTTCTCTGTTCGTTTAATTAATAGGCCAAAATCAAAGACTTAAGAAAAGTGGCCTGTGGCATTTATTTAGGGACGCCATTTAAGATAAACATATACTTTATAATAATTTATATACCAGATCTTAATGTTAATTAACATTTTTTGTTGTTTTGGTTGATGTGTAGCTATAATTTTGCTTTTTGTCCTGTTCTATAATTCAAGCTGCAACATACCTCGTTTTGCTATTTCATTTATTTACTAGGCTTGAATGCAGTCATTTAATTTATATGAAATTCAAGGACCGCCCTGACGTCATAAACTTTAGCTACTGTACTCCACGGATGAAAAATATACCAAGAATTCTATTATTCAACTCTGTTTACGATTTACAAATTTTAATAATAGACAAATTTCATTTAGCTGATCTATTTATTTTTTTTAAAGTTAACCATTCGTACTGTTTTTTTGTTTGTTTGTTTTTTTTGTTCTTTTTTAACCTTTAGCATACAAACGGGGGTGGATTGACCAAATCGAGCATCGCCCAATGAACCGAAAGCTTTTTTGGGCCAACGCGACGGCCGCTACACGCTCCGAAAAAATGGTATTGTATAACATTAAACAAAAGCTTTTGAGCAACAGACAACAAAGTTTAGATATTTTTGGTATTATATTTTAAAATATTTAGATACTTTCCCTTCTGTCCAACATAAAATCGTTTTTGATCTCATAATAATATGTCGCACCCTTGTACTAAGAAATGCAGGCAGAGAGGTTAGTTCAACAATTGCACACCACTGCTGTTCAACATGTGGATCGCATACAGCCCTCGAGCTGATTTTAAGAGGTCCGCCACAGCTTGGGAAATTCTTATGATGTGTGTAACTCATAAAACATTTTAGTTTTAGGGTGAACATATTTTCAAAACACATTCGTTGATTCAGTTTTGTTGAGAATTCGCATGAGAACACAAGAGAAGTTGTAACATGGAAAAGAGGGATATCACAGAAGTTAAGGAGTCAGATGGCTTAACAAAAAGCAGTAATGTTAAGCACATCAGGTAAATTCGTAGAACACCATTCTGGAATTTGGGAGACATAAAATCGGATACTACCTTCTCCTTCTTTCCGTTGTTCGTGCAGGGGAATCGGGTAAAATTACTGGCGGCATAGGGAAAGATGAGTAGAGAAACCAAAAGTAACTTGATGTGTTGCTATAATTTGATCGTAAAAATGTCTATGTCCCCATCAATGGGACCAGCTTAGATGGCATAGATAGGTGAACATAGGAAGTTTACTACTGTAATGAAAGTCTTCTGGTCTGGTTAAATTAGTTGTGAGCTGCTGCACTAAATGTGTCACAGTAGGATGACTACGGTGTGCAGTACCATGTAATGCACATTGTTATTTAAACAGATAGGCTAGCCAGATATGCTATGGGAGAGTGTGTATACATCCTATATTGCCTATATTGTTGTGGCGTTGGGGACAAGTATCTAGTATTCAGAGGGTAGAGTATGATTAGAAAGCAATATACAAGAAAGTGCAATTCATTCATGGAAGCATTTTGTGAGACAGTAGGAACGATTCTTTAAAGTATTTAAAAAAAGAAAAAAAAAAAGCAACAACAACATAAGAATACATGGCCAAATAAATTCTGGATGATGCCATGTTTCTTCTTATGAGTTTCCACAACTATGATAATCAAACAAAAGTTTGACCCTATGTCAGAGAAGCTGGAATCTCTCTAATGAACAACCCCCCCCCCCCCCAAACCAACAACAACAACAACACGAAAAAGACATTTAAGCTAGTCTACGAAAAATATGAAATATGATGGGGATATGGATTCAGAATTTTTCATACCAAATGCGACTACAAAACCTTTTTTAGTATTTATTAGAATTGTGCATATTACGCAGCTAAATCATACTGAAAAGTTTAACATTAAATTCACATGGGATGAGGCGACATTTCAGTATTATTTACATGTTAGGCTACACATATTGTGACTTCCCATATCATGTGAACGAAGTTTCTAGAAACTGTCATTTATAAAATTTTGATTCAGATCAACTTTATCTGGAAAAAAATTGGAAGCATTTATGTTGATGAACTAGAATCAGACATTAAAACAAACTTTTCAGAGGCAGAGCTAAAATCATATTAGTATTTACCAAGTAGTCAATGTTAGGTAATTCTGTATATGTCAGGTAGTCTCCTACCCTCGTAATGAGACAACTAAATTTAAATTATTACACGTCTAGTCTCCGGAAAGTGTGGAAAGATTTGTGTCCCAAAGTTTAAAATTTTGTTCAACCAGTTTAATAGCATTGCCTGCTTAATTCCCTTTGATCGTGTGAGTAGGCCATGGTATGGCTAGGTACATCGCCGCAATGTACGTAGTACTAGCCTTACTGGAGAGTCGAATCTTAACAGGAAATAATGATACAATCATAATAAATATGACACCAATCGTACTTCGAAATTGATGATTTGGATATGTTCTTTTCAGATTATTTAGACATACGTTTTAGAAGCAGGAGCTCTTGTCAGTATGAGTTTCCATACTATTGGTAGGCCGAATTATTAAATTAGATATGAAATCATCAGAGGGAAAGACGGAATGCAATATTCAATAAATTATTTAAATAAAGTGTAAGTGTAGGTAAAGTTGGCTATTCAGAATTCATCATTGAAAATGAACTAAGCACACTATCTATGACAGTATTTTAGTATCTAGAGAGTGAGTCAGAGTAGTGGTAGTTAGTTAGGAAAGTTAATTATTTTTAATTTTAGTTAAGTGAAGTATTATTATTTAAATTATTTTTAATTTAAAGCTGTCTCACAGTCAGTGAATACTATAATATATACTATTATTATTATATTATATAGTCTAACTAAACTAAACTCTAATCTTATCACTGTCTTATATAATTATCTATAAATAGCTCTAGTGAACTCTAGTCTAATACAATACTAATATGTCATAATTTAAATTAGCTTTTTGATTTCTTATTAGTACTGACTAGTAATGTGTAATGACAATAATGTGATTGTTATATTATATAAAAATAAATTTATAACTTATGTATGAAGTTAATGTTAAAATAAAGACCTAGCCTCCTAACTTCTAAGTGACCTAAGGCAGGTACTCATAAGAATAAGCCCTTAAATTAACTTCTTTCATGAAACTATATACCAGGCCTATATAATACATATTTTTCAAAGTGTCTACACGTCCGGCGTGCCAGACAAATAGTGCGCTAGATATACGTCCGGCGGCATGTCACGTGACCGCCGGACGGCTAGTAGTTGTTATTATTCTGAATGAAATGCAATTTTGCAGATATTGTGTGATCTTGTGGTAGAGTGGTCACTTGACGCTATTATGATTTGAGCATCAATACCTGGTATAGGATCTTTTTTTTTCCCATTTTAATTGAAAATATTTTATACTATATTTATATTATCATGTTCATCAGCAATAGTAGTTTCATGAAACAATTTAAAATGAAATCTTTTACTTTTATTGGTTGCCTACTCCATACTGGCCCCTAATTTATTTTATGGATTACTGGTACACAAACTCAAATAAAAAACTAAACAAAAATGTTTACCAGCCACTTTCACTTAAGTTTTTTTCTATTATTTGCATTCAAGATACTCAGTACATTACTTGGTAGAGAAATAGATTTTAAAATTAACAATAGTTTTGAATCATTCGCAGTCACGTGACAAGGCTGACCGACAAGATATCTCTCACCACTTTGTTACGGTGGTCATGTGACTTGGTCGCCGGACAAATAGTGATTACTGCTAGTAGTGTTGACACAATCAGTGACTGTAACTGTAACAATCCTTGCCTAAAATTTAAATATTATATGCTTTCTATTTCTAAACTTTTTGCCTTTATTGAGTTATCAGTAAATTAGAAGTCTTGTAAAGAGCAGGGTTGCCAACTCTGTAAATAAAAATTTACAAATATTTTAACTTTAAAATTTTTACAGGACAAACAATTTTTTACAGATACATTTAAAAAGATTTAGAAATAATTTCAGTTGTTTTTTATGTATGTTTGGCTACCCTGTTATAGAGCTTATAGTAGTTTTTTAAAATATAATATATTGTTATGTATCTTTTAATGGTTTTGGAAATTTATTATATTTTAAGATTCGTTCGTTTGTTAAACAATACATAACAAAGGACTGAAAACCAGTATACAAAGAAAAATAATACCTAAGCTAGTGATATTAATATTAACAACATAAATTTAATTATACTATTAAGTTTATATAAATATAAAAAATTAAATATGCACTGTTTCATGCTGTTATGGTTTGGCAGATTTAATCTGTGTTAATATTTGGCTCATAGAAGAAACATTATGTAACAAAGGTCTGAGAAAACAATATGCAAATAAAATGATACCAAAGCTAGTGTTACTAACGATATTTAATTATAAAAATAAATTTCAATACAAAAAAATACTAGGTTAAATATAACAACAGAAATAAAAACTACACTAACTTACAGCACAGCAAGTGAAAAACTATAATAATAGAATATTACTCCACGAACACACATTGAAATATATAAGTCTGGTAAGTCTCATAAAAGTCTTGTATCTAGGAAATCTAACAAATCTCATCGGGCTTGGAAAGCTGCTGGCTTTTTTATAGGGAGGGAGTTAAAACCCTCCAGAAAAGAATTTTAGCAATGGCACCACCCATTTAGAATAAATTTGAATACAAACAACCTTTTCCCAATCAAGGAAGGGGTAGCTAGTTGTAGAGGTGTAATTGTTGACGTCAATATCAAAACAAACAAAATTTTGGAGATAAGTGGTGGACTCTACAGCTTTATATTGAAACAAAATTAGGACAAGACACTGGCTATAAATATATAAATAAATTTAATGCATAAATAATTACTACTTACCATGTCATTTCATGATAATGAATGCAACTTTCAGTTTCAAACTTTCAGAAGCCAATAAAGACTTGAAGAATGTTACAAAAAATTAACTTTGTTTGTTCATGATGAGCCAAACATTTTAGTTCTACTTTTTCCCAAATCTGCAGGCTAACATGAGTGAAACAAGTGTGCTTACTTTGTTTGACTGCTTATGCAGTTATCACTTGGGTCCAACCCAAAGGGCTTATAGATCACAGCCTACATTATCTAGAACTGAAGCTCAAAAGAAATTGAAGCGAAGGGTGTTTGACACGTTATTTACCTTTTTGAAAGATAAATCCTTGTAAGTATGTTCTCAGCCTAATTCATAATTTAAAAAAAAACCCACTTAAAATGCATATATAGTTGATCATTACTTTGACATGCAAAAAATATGTAATAATACAAATGTAAAATAGTGTTTAAAAGAGTATGATTGAGTACAAATCTGAATATCTTAAACTCTTTAACAGTTGTGTACAGGGGCCATTAGGTGCCTAAGAACTTTGATTGAATGTCTTGGTTACTTTGCATATATTTATGTTATAGAAAAGTTGATAAAGAAAATGGGCCATATTGCAATGTGATGAAACAGATCTTGATTGAGATTTTTAAGCTGCGGACTGAAAGGAAATATGAAGATGCTGATAGGCTGGAAGAACTTTTTAATCGGTTATATAAAGGTTTGTGATTTTTTAAAGAATAATTTAGATGCAAATACCTTTTGTACCTACTTTGAGTAAAAAAAAAGTTGTTATTTTAAAATAAAATTACTATTTGCAGTATACTAAAAGATATTTTTATTCTTTGAATAGGTGACAACAATACAGATATCCAGCTTTATTTAAGATTTATTGTTGCATTGAAAAATTCTGGTGACATCCCTCCAAAACATCCAACAGAAGATGTTTTTCATTTCCCTTTAGTTGAAAGGAATAAGGTAAGCTGTAATAAGTACTGTTAAAACCAGTGTATAAAGAAATGTTGAAATTTATCCCTAAATTTTTTATTTGAAAGTGTCTGGTCATTTCAGTTAATTAATGGCTTTTATAAAAAGGTTTAAAGAACCATTCTGTATTTTAAATAAATGTTTTTTAAAGCTTTTAATGCACCTGTTATTATTTTCTAGAAACAAGCAACCATTGTTCCGTCTGCTCCACTCTGCTATGGAGATCTAAAATTCTCAAGGATATTCTCACTTCACTACATGCAATACCCAAGGTATTTTGTTCTGAATTTATCAATATCTGTATCTTGTTGAAAATGATATTGGTTATTCAAAGTTAAAGGTGGGATAGGGTTATTAATTTTATTTTATTAATAATTTAAAGCTATTCAGAATTTGTTTGTTTAAGAACTGAATGGGGATTTTAATTCTACTTGTTTGGAATAAGTGAAAAAGTAATCAGTGTGGGTATCTTTGCTTATGCCTTTTTATTTTATTGTTCAAAATAATTGAAATATTTAAATTTTATAGTTAAATACCTTTTACAGAGTCATTCACAGTTGCAAACTAATTAGTTGTTGTGAACTAGACTTAGTAGCATGAATTTTGGGATGAAAAGTTGTTGACCCTCAGATCATGGGGTCAGATTGTAGAGTTAGTTCATGGTTTTGAGTGTAGGCTGAGTGTTGGTTGTGTAGGGAGTTTAAAGGATTTTGATGTTGGGATTTCTGCATTTGGTTAGTGTGGTAGTGCTTGGTGATCAGTGTCAAGTTATGTTTCATAGAGGACGTTTTTGAACCTTTTATTATCCAGTGTAGCCGTGTAAATAAAGAACTGTAGTATTTTCAAACTGGAGTTTGTGATTTGTATCCTAGTATAATATGGTAACCCTTAGACAACATGGAGTCTACTGCCTGTTCAATAATCGTACATACTGCAGGAATTGTTAATGTGGAAGAAGGAAGATCATACCATGGGGAAGATCTTAACGTTATGAAAATATTGACAGTATTGACACTGACAATATATCAATATATTTACATATAAATATATATATTACATATATGCAGTGTAATTATTTTCTTGATTATTATTCTAAAATGTTTCATTGCTGAATTAAACTTAGACCTACATGTCGTCATATTTTTATATTGGTTATTTGCATTTAGTGAGATTTTCAGTAGAACATTTGCTGAACCGATCAGAGATGATGAGAAAGCTTTAAGCTATGTAAGTACCTTTTATTTGCTCTTTTATTGGTTGCATAAAATATATTTTTCTGCTTTTTCCCTTGAAACCATGTTAAACTAGTTAAACTGGAAATTAAGAAATTACATATATATATTTCCTTAAAGAAAACTGTATGTAAATAAACTTTTTAATCATCTTGTTTCTCAGAAATTTGAGCTGCCACCAGGAAAAGGTATAGGACCTGACTGTCTGTTTTCTATGAAGGTAAAATTAAATAATAAATGTAGTTTAGTTTAAATTGTGAACATTGGCAATACAATTTGAACTATCCATTTTTAATGGCTACAGCGTTTCTTTTCAATTTTTTAAAAGATATGGTGTGGAACTCAGTTGCAAGGCTGATGTGAAGTCAAATAATCACGAGACTGTTAAAATTCATATTTCTTTCTTTATTCATATAGTGTGTGAGACACAGTCCACACAATGCCATAACAAATTATTACTGGTGTTCACGATAGAAACATGTGTCCCAAATTTAAAAGCAAAACAAAAAGATTTGGCCTTTTAAGAAACTTTTTCAGTCAGACTAAATTATCTCTTAAAAAACATTAAGTAATGAAAAAACGACAATGGTCAACATTTTTTATTGTTAACTTACCCCACTACATAAAATGTGAAGAAGATTTTTACTTGTAAAATTTAGTTGGCTCTTGAAGTTCAATTTAAGGTGTGAGTTCCTATGTAGTGACTGAAATTGGTAATGAATGAGGAAAAATAATAATCTATTTAATTGTTTTCCATTTAATCAAGTAAAGGTGGGTAAAGGCGAATGTCCATTCCAGTGCTTTCCCTAGTGTAGATAGGGTAAAAGCCAATCTCGGTTTAGTTCTCCTGTTTTCACTTTGCTATATCCTTTTGTCCAGTTCCATATTGGTGATACACATGAGAGCACAACACATGACAGCATGTTTGGAGGGTTAATTGAAGGGCGACTGAAAAGTCTTGATACTATGCTCCAGTTACCTGATCTTCCAGCCGTGCCTCAGTTCAGGTAAATTTTTTCTATTGCAATGAATTTTGTCGATTAATTGTCTGATTTAACATCATTATCTCATGTGGCACAATCAAGATCAGTGGTTCTCTTGGGGGTGGTAAAATATTCCGCAGTATTCGGGGTGGTGGGGGCAGGGTACCTGTAGGATTATGTAAGCAAGCGCTGGTGAAATTTGTAACAACATTGTTTTAAATCAGAAGTTTAAAAAAAATTATTAAAAAAAGGATTATATAAGAAACAGTCGTGAATAGCTATCACTGAGATATAATAAATACCTTTGATATTTTCAGCATTACGCATGGAAATAAAAAAATAAAACTTGTATACTATGCAGGGGGAAATAAACAGACACCCTTAATAAATTTATTCAAAAAGATGAGTTAACCTACATATTTTTAAAATCATTTACATGGGAAATAAAAATAAAACCAGTGGAATATATCTCATATTATTTCTATTACGACCAGATCAATTACCTTTTATATTTGTGCCTAATTATAAAACTTTATATTTTGCTTGCATGCATTTTAAAATATTATATTTCTTCTTAAAATTGTATTTAATTAGATTTATGAAATAATATTGGTATCTCTAAAGCCGTTTTTAAACTTAAGATTTCTGCACCTGGTTCACCTTGATGACATTGCTTATAAGATTAATAAGTTTGAATGACATTGTAGGCATCACTTATATACATTACACTTTAAAAAGTACTTTATAATTTTTGAAAGCTTGAAATATTGCAAACTTTCCTTGATTTCTCTTATAATTATACAGTGTAATAATGTGTTTCATATTTATACTACCGATTTAAAGGTCATACAATTGTGTTCCTTTTAAATTAAAAATAAAGTTATAGAAAGCACACAGTGCAGGTGGCATTATCAAATTTTTTTTTTTAAAGACATTTAATATCGGAAATCATTCCATAATGACACATGAATAACTACATTAAACTATGTTTTTTCTTACCTACAGAATTCCTGAATTTCATTGCAAAAACTCTTCATCGTCATCCACAGAGGTATGAAGTTACTAATTATATTTGACTTTGAATCAGAAATGTACAAGAATAACACTGGAGAATCTTCTTATGTGTTAAAAATTAACATTTAATCAGATGATCTGGTCCAATGACATTAAAAAACATTTTGAGATAGATAGATAGATATTATTTTAATTTTCTAAATTAATGAATTACATTTTACTAAATGGCCTTATTTTATCCCTCCCTTTAGTATTATGCGCTTTTTAAGCATACTATTTAATTATTAGTATATATGGCAAAGAATGATCAGGAAGGGCAATATGCAATATGATACAAAGGTTAAGGGAAAACCTTACAGAAGACAACGTATCAGTAAAAAGCCTTACTCATCTGAATAAGCCCCAGTACAAATAAAGAATAATAATAATAATAATAATAATAATAAAGTTTATTTAAAAAACACGCTTCATCCCCAAAGGCTCGAAGCGCTGTACAAAGTCAACAGAAAACAAATCTATAATTTACCACCTTTAAAACAAACGCAACACTACAAAAACTAATTACAAGCAAACCAAGTCAAAGTCTTTCTAGCCATTTCAACCCTAAGCAACACAGCCAATATGCATTAACTGGAAAATATGGTAGACAATCATCCCAGAAGGTGTTTGCGAAATAGATGTGTCTTTAAATTGGTTTTAAAGGACTCCAGTGTCTGGTTGTTTCTGAGATCGACTGGAAGGGCGTTCCAAATTGTCGGACCAGCAAATGCTAAAGTGCGCTTTCCGTAAGTCTCAAGGCAAACACGTGGTGTCGAGAGTTTGCCACTATCGGATGAGCGGAGTTTTCTAGTGGGTACATAAGGTGTCAGCAGCTCTTTCAGATAGGATGGCCCCAGGTCATGTAAGCAGCGGTAGCACAGAGTTGCGATTTTGTACTCTATGCGACCACGCACCGGCAGCCAGTGCAACTCTCTCAGGAGTGTTTTTGCATGGTCGAACTTGCGTTTGCGGAGAACAATGCGAGCCGCATTATTCTGTGCTATTTGAATTTTATCCAGGAGCAGAGCTGGAAGACCCACCATGAGAGCATTGCAATAGTCCATGCGTGATAACACAAATGCAGACATCAGCCTCTTTGTTGCATCAATTGTTAGGAAGGGCCTGATTTGACTTATCCTGCGTAGCTCCAGAAAAATCGCCTTGCATAGCATGTTAATATGACTTTCTCAAGTTAGTCTTCTATCTAGGTAGACACCCAGGTACAGCACTGTTTGAGCTAACTCAATACGCACACCTGAGAGAGTAATTGATGTCGTGTTATTTGCAGATTTTTGCTTCTGAGCGGTCGCAATGGGGATCAGCTCAGTCTTATCATCATTCAATTTGAGCTTGTTTATGGTCATCCAGAGCTTAACTGACTCCACTGTCTTCTGTGTCATACTGAGCAGCTGAGGAAACTGAGAGGGGATCACGGATTGATGAAGTTGGAGCAGTATCAACAAATTCACCCTTAGAAGAGCCGTTGAAGAGTGAGAATTCTGGAGCAGTATCGATGCAACTGTCAAGTTTCGCCCTGATCCTCTTAACTTTTGTAATAAATTAGTCATTTAGAGCGTCTGGCAGCTCTTCTACAGCAATGTTATTTGGCAGAGATGTACTCTTGTTTTTACCGGTCAGCTGACCCACAATGCGAAATTTAGTCCTTGCTTGAGCTGCTGTCTTTAATCTGATGACTAACATGCTCAGTCCTAGCTGCAAGGACCAACTTTTTGGTTCATTCCCTTTGGTCAACAAAGATTTGTCGGTGCACGGTCAAGCCCGACTTCTGCCATTGGCGTTCTGCACGTAGCTGCTTTGGCTTCGCTGCCTTAATTTTGGGCGTGAGCCATGGGGCGGAAGGGCGGTCCGTAACGCGGCGTGTGGTCAGTGGTGCATGTTTGTCTAAAATGACTCTGAGGCCACTGTTGTAGTCTGAAGCAGGGTCTTTTTCACTGGACCTGAGGGCGGCGACGTCGCATCTGAAGGCCACTAGATCAATTTTTAGCTGGTCACGAGATGTGACTGTGCGCAGAGGGCGCCCTGGCTTCTTCAAGTCAAGGTAAAAGAATATGGGAAAGTGATCAGAGATCATTTTATCTTCAATAAGGAGGTTCCGGATGACGGCTGCGCAGTCCTCTCTGACAACTAGCCAATCCAGGATGTGACCCCTCTTCTGTGTCGAGACACTGACAAGCTGGATCATACTGTATGTGTCAAGAGCTGATTTCAGAGTCCTGGCATAGCTGTCAGTGGTGGAATCAAAGTGGCAATTGGTATCACCTATTATGATGACGTTGCTATTTGTAGAGGCGTACGTGTCTAGGAGCTTTATAAACTCAGCAGTAAACTGGGAGGCAATCAACTTATTTCGCTTATTGGGAGGTGGGCTGTATATGCACAGAAGCGTAATCGCTTGGTCACAATAATTAAGTTGCATCTTGCACATCTCAAATGAAACAAACTGTTCCGATTTTTAGAACGCCACACTATTCTTGAGGGAGCTCCTGTAAAGAACAGCAATACCTCTGCCACCACGAGGCAGTCTTGGGCAGGAATGAAGGAGATGGTCCGGTGGTGTAATTTCTTGCAGCTTGACCTCATCTCCGACCTGCTTAAACCACGTCTCCGTAATAAACACAAGGTCGGCCTTGCTCTCTAAAATAAGATCACACACCTCAAATGTCTTGTTCCTGCATGACTGGGCGTTAAAATACAGCACCCCGAAGTGCCGTGATTGCGGCACCACAAAAGGCTGACAGTCGACGACTACTAGATTTTAGCAAATTGAAAAAAATTATAAAGAACTTATCTTATGCTTTTGTTGGAGAAAAATTTGTAAAATGGTTAATATTATAAAAAATATTTTGACATTATTTTTATAACTTTTTATTAATATGGTGTAATAACAACAAATTGTTTATTAATGTGATGTGATAAGTGCAGTTTTATTATTAATTTGGTGTAATAACTTTGATTCACAATTTTGGAATTATGCTGAATGACTGACACTTTTGTGACAAATAAAGTAACCATCCAAATTTGTATTGGATCACTGCAGTCATCAGAAACATCAGGCCTAGGTAGTGGCAGTGCTTCCATGACCAGCTCTGTTATAACATTGGTTGACCAGGCAAGCAGTGATGATTCAATCTGGGAGACAGCACTAACAGCACCACGATCTAATCATTATACCTGGGAATGGATAGGATAGTAAGTTCAAGACGTCATGATGGGCTACATTACTTTTGTGTGCAGCTTATACTAATTCACTTTTCTTTAGAACAGGCCTGCACAATATAAGTCCTGCGGGGCCTGGCAGCACCCACTTGGTGGCCAGCGAAGTAACAAAATATTCTTTATTATTATTATTATTTTCTTAGCAGCGTTCGCCCCTGTCCTATTATCTTTCGGCCCGCACAAGTATGTCATAAAGTATTACAGCTCACCTTACATTTTGAGTTGCGCAGGCCTGCTTTAGAAGATTTATCCAAAAAAATAATTTTCTATTCTTTGTGTGTGTTCCTTTTGAAACTTTGATTCCTGACCCTTAATTCCCCATTACCATGGACTTATGAGGAAATTCAGCTTATAAAAAGTTATATCAGCAAAACAAAATGCTATGATCAAAACTAAGGTCAATTGTTGTTCTTTCAATCTAAATTGGTGGTATAGAATCTTATTTTCAGCACCTTGTTTTATTTTTAAACATGTCTTTACAACTGATCAGATGAATAAGTTTATGATTATTAACTTTACCAGGTCTACTAACACTTAAAAAACAAAATACATTAAAAACATTTACCATGTCTGGCATTAACATATTCTATTAGTCAGCCTGGACCAACGGAGAGACCACACCTGACCGAGGCAGGCCCTGGTGTGTTTGACATTCTCATTCAGCTAAGACAGAGAGTCTCCACCATAGTGGCCCCAGACATTGCTCCAGTACAGATGGTTGCTGTAGAGACTGACTTCCTTGTGAAGCACATTGTTCTCATGCTCTTTGGGGTCCCCTCAGAATTGTTTCCATTCAACAATGTAAGTTTTTTAAAATTCATTTTACTAAAATATTTACGATGTGTTTTTGTATGCCCACCACAAGCCAGGGGGAATAACAAGGATAATTCAACCCCCCAACAGCTGAAGTATTTTGTTCCTCTTTCTTATTTTTTTAAGTCCCTCATCCCCTAAAGAGCAGCTTTTTGTCAAGAGAAACGTCCATGTTAAACATTCAAGGGTACCTTTTCAACCTCTTAAAATACATCATTATTAAATAATGACTTTTAAAATTATTTTTAAAATTATTAAAAAAATTATTTTTTTGGGCTAAGCAGCTGTAGGGGGATAATTGTTGTAGTTGGATCAATATGCTAAAAGTGAGCTAATTAGTTTAAAAAAATCTAAAACAACAATATTATTTGTATAAAGGAGGAAAAGAAAAGTTATTAGTTATAATGTATGTATACTTTTTCAAAACTGTGTAAAAAAAACTCAGTTGTTCATTTGATTTGCAAACCCAGGACACAGTGAGTTTTGAGATTATTGACGGCCTTCATGTTCCTGGAACCTCTCCAGAAATGTTGCACAACTTTCTCTCAGAATTCAGAGACTGTGGAACATTTTATGCGCGCCTGACCCAGTTCTCCCAGGCTCCAGTGCTGGATTCCTTTTACACTGGTGGTCTCGTATTTCAAGCTTTTGCTGGTGCCATCAGGAAAGTTCTGAGCTATTTTTCAGCAGAATTACTAAGCATTCCCCACAACTTGTTGTTACTGCAGCTCAAAGTCCACCTGTACAAGGCTATGCAGCAGATAAGGTGGGTATCAACATGAAAACTTATATCTGAAAAATTGTCAATAAAAGATTGCTGGGGTCAAAGGAACTTCTTTGGATTTACGGTGGCGCCGGAGAACTTTTTGTGGCATTATTTATAAGTAGCATTTATTTATGGGTTAACTTGGATAAGGAATTTAATTAATTATCTTTATTATGTATTTAATTTAAATAAATCAGATGGAAAATTAAATGAAAAAAAATTGCTCATTTGATTAAAAATGTTCAAGGCTGTTTCCTATTTCACTAATTTTATGTTTTTGAAGCTTTCATTGGATTTTGTGTGACATTCACAAACAATTTTCTGAACAATCGTCTTTAAAGTAATTTGTTTTAATGTTTAAATGAGACTTTTAAACCCCATGTTTCTATTACAGATATTTGGCCCAGCTATGTTTTTGTCATGACAAGCCCCCATCTCCTGTGCCCTACAGCAATTTCCCAACAGTGAGTTGTTGTTATTTTTAAATGCATGTAGACAGGTACACTTCAGAAGTGACATTTATTCAATGTCATTGTTGGCTTGTCCAGACCTGTTTACTCTTACGATTTTGGCGTACAATATACTCTTTGTTTTACGTAATAGTTAGATGGCCCTTTGTTTTACGTAATAGTTAGATGGCCCTTTGTTTTATGTAATAGTTAGATGGCCCTTTGTTTTACGTAATAGTTAGATGGTCCTTTGTTTTACGTAATAGTTAGATGGCCCTTTGTTGTACGTAATAGTTAGATGGCCCTTTGTTTTATGTAAATGTTAGATGGCTCTTTGTTTTACGCAATAGTTAGATTGCCCTTTGTTTTACATAATAGTTAGATGGCCCTTTGTTTTACGTAATAGGTAGGTGGCCCTTTGTTTTACGAAATAGTTAGATGGCCCTTTGTTTTACGTTGACAAGGTGCGGCTGGAGGGGGGGTATAAATATTTTTGTAAAATGTTTTAATATTTATTTTGCGTACCAGGTATGTTATACATGAATGTCCCATTTCTCAAACAGCTTTGGGTTCGAATTTGGCTACATTGACGGGTGTGCACATTGCCTGATTTTAATGTTAACATTAATGGAATCAGCTATCCTTTTTTTATTTTCGGTCCCCTAGTTTAGTTTACTTAGTATTTTACGATATGGCCCGGCAAAAAGAAAGGCACGCGAAACCGATGACGAAGAAGAAACTTCTACTTCCAGAGGCGTAGCGAGGTGGGGGAAAGGGGGGACAGATGTCCACGGGCGCAAGCTAGTTAGGGGCGCCAAAATGTGCTTTGATATTATTTATTGGTAAAAATAATGGGTTTGAGAGTTGAAAAAAAGAAAAGGGGGCGCTTTAGAATGGATCTTGTCCCCGGGCGCGAATCTTGTCCCCGGGCGCCAAACACCCTCGCTATGCCTCTGTCTACTTCTACCGCCCAGCATCAGCTTCAACAAAAGATAAAGAAAGTTTATATTCTCGCTTGAATCTAGGACACAATTTACTGTGTTGCGGTCTTCATAGAAGGGTCCATCATACATACGCGCACTGCACATTCTGCAAGTCGGCCTTTTCAGTAGCAACCAGAGGCAAAATGAGTGGTGTGGATCTAGGAGATAGCGTGTATGGCGTGGGTCTAAATATTTAAATCAACACCGTAACCCACATTTTCGTAATTTCAGGTGGGGAGGGGGGGGGTGATGTTCCTTCACAGAAAATACATGCGGTATTTAAAAATACTACAATATTCATCCCGCAACCCTGAAAGTCCTAAAATAGCACATTGAGATCTCGAATGCTGTAAAATACCAGACAATGTTTGCAGGAATTACCGTCGTGATGTTGTCAAGATGTATTTTCACAAATGATCTTGCTAGCTATACCTAAACTCAGTAGTAGAGAAATTGCAGTAATGTTCAGCGTGCGTGTGATGTATATTTCGGTGGGCTACGCCAGTGGTTCTAAAATTTTCGTTTCCCTGCGCCTATGCCACACTACGTTTTCACCAGGCTCCCTGTGTTGAATTCTAACGTGTACAATTCGAAATAGCGAATACACAAATAAAATAAAGGTTGGATACAAATAAATATAACGTGTATGTAGGTCACTGAGCGCCATCTGGAACTGCAAACAGCGGTTGCTTAGTGGGTTACAGTTTGCACCACGACCGAAAGTTGTCACACTGGTTTAAACGTGAAAATAAAATAATGAATTTTTAAAAAAATATTTCACAACGCCCCGATGAGGAAGCCGCAGCCACCCCCTTGCCCGAGGGCAACGAGCACCCAGGGCGATGTGGCGTTTATTCTGGGAACCACTGGGCTGGCCGAATCACCAGTGGTGAAAACCCGTGTCATACTTTGTTTACTGTAACATCCTAATATACAACGGATTTTTTAAAGTTTATTGGGGGGGGGGGGGGGNTCTTACCTTAATACATTTTATTTAATGCTCATCTGACGTCAAGTTTGAACAACGTTAAATTTCACCGGTGACTTTATTTTAACCTGTGACAGACTGGGATAATGTGATCAGCACGTTATACCAAATATTAATTGATATGCATTAGCTGATACGCGTCTGCAAAACAAAGTGACCGCAGTTAATGGCTAACGTCAGTCATCTACTGTTAACCTACAGTTCCATATTTTGACGCCAGCTTAACTCGATTCCACTGAACACGCTATAAGGAGTAGTTATTGTATACATTATGTATACTGTATTTTTATTTATTTACTATCAAAATACTGCATTGTACGATTTTAGGAGTTTGGGGGTAAACAGGTCTGCTTGTCTAATAATTATATATATACACGTTTCAGCCAAAACCTGAAATCTGCCGTTTCGGTACCTGGCAGGTCATTATGGGAAATGGCTAATGTTGCTGTCAATTAACCGGTCAAAGATGGGTATTTCTTGATTTTTCTATTTGGCTGGCCATTTTGTGAAATGTCTTAAGGTGATCTGCCGGATTTGTAGTGATTTTTGTTTTGTGCGCATGGATTCAAGTCAAGTTCTGGCAGTTTTACGAGCAGAATGATAAATTCACTTCTGGAAAAGGCGTTGTTTCAAAACACCATGCTCTGTTCCCAGCTTGTTGAAAGCCCCCTTATTGTTCATAACAACTGTAAGATAGTCTTCCCTCAGTACACTCTGGACAGGGATTTCCCGCCAGCTTGCGAAACTTCCAGCCAAAGTAGCATATACAATGGTCATTTCAGTTACTTGAGACCTTGGCCGCACCTCTCTGAAATTTTGCTCTGTGGTCGGCCCATGCGAAAAATGGCAGAACTTTGGGCTTTGGCCGTAAATAGAACTTTTCTGAAATTTTAAGAGGTATTATTTTTAACCATTACTGTAACTACTTGGTTTTTAAAAGTTATTTTCCTCACAGAAGATTTGATACCCTGATTTTATGATAAGCTATATACTTGCATACATAACAGGGCATGAAGTTGTTGTCATACCTGTTTGAAGAAGCTCAGACTGCCTCCAGCTCTCCACATTACTCCATGCTGTTGTCAATTGTACAGACAACATGGGCCCCCTTTATGATGTGAGTTATGTTATGTACCATTATATGGCTTTTGTAAACTTAATCTGGTGTAAGATTTGGCTCACTTTTTTTAACAATTCGTAACAAAGGACTGAAAACCAGTACACAAAGAAAAATGATGCCAAAGCTGGTGATACTAACAATTATCAGTTTCATTGTCATGTTAAAATCATATAAACATACAAAATGAAATAGACAGAAATGAAAAAAAATATCAACTCAAGCAAGTGGGAAAAGTACAATCCTTGAAAGTTACAAATATTAAATTACACACACACGTAAAGGGTAAAATCTTTTAGGCATATTACATCTTGTAGATATCTAGGCAAAAAAGCAAAAATCGCTCCTGGCTGGGAAAACTGCCAGTTTTTTTATAGGTATTAAGTTAGAAAACCCACCCCCCTCGAAAAGAAATTCTAGAAATCGCATCACCTGATAGCATTGTTTAGAACAAATTAGAATTTATTTGATGGCAAACAACCGTTTCCCAATAAAGGGAGGGATGGGTAAAAAGGATTGGTGCTACACATTTATTCGGTGGCATCAATAGCAAAACAAAAAAGGGTGGGAGGGTAGGTAAGGTTGAATGCCACGGCTTGTGGTGAATAAAACTTGATAAACATACAGGCTGTAACAGCTAAGTTTCTGTAGTAAGGATAATATTGATCATGGCTAATCATCAGCTGTATTTTAAAAAACTTATAATAAAAAAATTAATAATGAAAAAATAGCCTAGAGTTTCTATCATCCTTAAAAAAATTAACCATTATAAATAATATAAATTGACTGTTGATTTAAAATACAACAGTAGTAACTTCTTTTGTGATTAATAACTAGTTTAAATTCTTTTTACCATTCTGCAGTTGTATTTTGTTCGGAGTAGGAAAAGCTATTTTTTTTGCAATTTTTTTATGTCTGGCTAGCTAGATATCCACACATTGTTTGTTGTTGAAAAACTGATAGTATCAGTTGTTGTTTTTTTAAATGTGGGAAATATATAAAAAAAAATGTATGAAATATTCTGAATAATCTGTTGATATATTTGTACAGGTTCATTCGAGATTGGGTGTTTCATGGTGTCCTCAGAGATATGTATGATGAATTTATGATACAAGTGGATCTCAGCTGTTTGGAGTCAAGAGGTAAGATGAAGTTGTTTTTTTTTCCTCAATTAAAACATTATCTTTTGAATATTTAGCAGTGTTTTGTGGGTGTTTTTTCATTTTTTCCTTTGTTACTCATGTGTGCCATTTAAACATTAACATCTAGCTTCATCATTTTTGTGTGTGCAAAACTTTAAAAGCCGGTCATATTTCAATTTGATTAATGCATTGTGAAATGTCTTTTCTGACATCTCCTAACTGTAGATGAAAGATACTGGAATAAAGCCTACACCTTGAAATTAAATGAGGGAAATAGTCAAGGAATTCCACAGTTTCTCACCGATATCATCAGTGACATTGTCACGTGTGGGAAAGCTATCAATCTGTTACGAATATGCAACCCACAGGTAATGTATTTGACCTAACTTTTAACAAATGCTCTTTCTTCTTCTTTCATTTTCTCTCTTTTTTTTTTTTGAAATGAGACGTTTCCTGTCCAATATGCAGATTTAGGTAAATCTAAATTAATATGATACAATTGTCTTCCTCAATAGTTCCCGTCACTAGCTAGTTTTTTGTGTGATGGAGTGTTTAACATAGGGGCCCTGGGGTTCCCAGGAACACTTAAGAATTAAACACTTTTAGGATTTAAAGTGTTGGACAGCTCTGAAGAAACCTTAGCAAGAAGGCACCAATAAAGATCCTCCATCTGCGTCAGTCAGTAAAAAATAGAATTAGTTTTTTCTCCTGTGGTGGTGGTCATAGTAATCCGAAGTAATGTCAAAATTTTAAAGGGAGCTACCCCGCTGATGCTCCTGGGGTAGTCAGATGGTTCCCCATTAGGTCCAAACATCTGGCGGCACCTCCTCTTTGAGGGGAGGGGAGGGTTGACATTTGGGGATTACCCGGGGGATCGTAAGACCCTTGGTTCTGGCTGCTGATGCCATTCCTTATGAATGATTTTCCCCAGTGGTTCAACAATTTTGGGTCTATACTATAAAACATAAAACCTGAAATTTTGTTTTTATTGAATTAGGAAAGCATCGTGAACAGCAAGCTCTTATAAATAATTTTTTTTTACTAATGCTCTGCTGGTCTCTTCTGGTCATTGTTACGAACCCCATCTTACTAAGTTCGACAGCTTCATTGTCTAGGCGTTACAATTACTAAACAAACCATTGAATTTATTGATGAAACATCTCTTTATTAATGGTACATCTCTATTACTAAACTGCATGGTCAACATCATTCCTGATACTGCTGCCATTACTCAATCACAACAACACACGGCACAATAATATGTCATTTCCCTTACGCAAAATACATCACAAAATACAAAGCATATTATAGCAACATCTACCCAAATACTCTGAACTAACACACAATCACAAAACACATACGAGTCGTTAACAGTCATTCCTGCTATTTCCAGGTCATACTATCCTTTTATTCTGAAATATGAACATTTAAACTTCTTGTATGAGGAAACTAAATATTAAGCCATTAATCTTTTTAAAAAAATGTTCAGCATTATTCCATAGCTAAAAAAAACAACATAAATATATCCATTAAATTAAACATATCACTAAATGAACATATGCCACTAACTACTTTTTATTTTTTCAACTTTTTTCCAGCACAAACATTTGTTGTTGCTGAAGACATAGGTTTGATTGGTTGTCATAAAACTCTCTGTAAAGGCATTTTCTAGATCAGTGATTCACAATCTGGGAATACACAAAAATTATATTGATAATGGAGCAAAAAAACTGCAAAAAAATTATTATTTTTACACCCTATCCTTTACAAGAAGCTATATTTCAATATCTGGGGGTACTCAAAAATGGTCTAATGAAGGGGTACGGGAGAAAACACAAGGCTGATTGGTGGGACCCACCATCCTAGAAATAGTTTTGCTCGAGACTTTAAGAGTTGAAACTATTCATCCTAATGAATTTTGTCTTTTAAATTGTACTCTCCAACAGCATTTCCTATGTAAAGTTTCTGAGAGTGACATTCCCCCAGTTACTATCACCTACTCAAAAGTTTACCTCAAAGACTCTGAGAGATACTGCAACATCTATGTAGGACGAATGAGGCAGATTGCCAGGCAGGTCACAGAAGACAGGTGAGCAAGTGAACCAGGCAAATCAACAATATTATAAGATAATGCTTATTTCTTAAAAGGTAAAATAGATATAGCCTGCCAAACTTTGGCGACAGCAATGCGTGAACTTCCCATCTACTAAACTTACAGGACTAAACATGAACTCAAGTAACGCACATATAAGAATCCAAATTTTTGCTACACCCCTTCACCTCATGATACGTCACTGCACACTTTTTATTTCATGCCCATGAACTAAATTAAATGTTCTGATGCCCCAACCACTTTTAAACTATTTTTACATCATACTTAAATTCAGACAATTTCATTTTCCGAAGAAAAAAAAATTAAGCGCTTAACGCAGTTGCGTTATATTTAAAAACAAAAAAAATTTAGCCTAGTTATGGGGAATTATATTTTGCGCGCTAATGAACTCATTATTGAACCATACTTTCTTTCAAACATTTAGAATTATTTGTAATATACGCTCAATACCAAATTTGCTGATTAGGATGCAGTCCATTAGGAAGCAATCCAGTCACACCAGAAGCGTAATATGTATAAGAAATAACGTGCCCTGGTTTTGAATGTAGGATTTCTATGAGTGTAGAACATCGACTAATCCCATACAGCTGCTTACTAGTTTTTTTCCCATGAGGTGTCCCTGAGTTGTTTTAAAATAGATTTTAAAGTAAAGATCTCAGTAGAATGTCAGTTACAAGGGTTCTTAAAAAGAATGTCAGTTACAAGGGTTCTCATTAGTGTCTCACACCCGAAATAAGTAATAGTAACAAAGACATTCCAGCAAGTGGACCACTCTGATACCTTTGTTTGTTAAACATTAATTTAATAAGCACCTTCAAAATTCTTGGTATGATGCAATAAAAACAAATCCAAACAGCATATATAATGAATCAATGTAACATGACTTTGTAATATTCATTGTAGAAATCTATACACACTCACATGCTCATAGCTATAGTATAGCAACAGTTACAATTTGTCTATTACATAAAACACTTTACTCATTCACACTTAAGGCAAGAGGTACTTAAAAGAATTGAGAGAGAAAAGTTAGAATTGCAGAAGACAGCTAGAGTTACAGCAGATAAAGAAATAGCCAGGCTGCAAGGTAACTGAATGAAAGAATTGAAAAAATGTGTTTCAGACTTGCAGTTGCTATATTGAGAAACGAAAGGTAAATTATCAAACCTTGTCCATCTTGATTACTGGGGTGGCAAATTAAAATTTCAGATTTACTTACATTTTAATGTGTTGTTAAACATTTATTATAGTTTGTTAAATATTTATTATAGATGTTAAATATTTATTATAGTTGTTAAATGTTTGTTATAGTTATAGTCTCAAATTTTGAAAAATTTTTCAGGCATAATTGATGAAAGGAAAAGAAAAGCTGATGCCAAGAAACGTATTGAGTTTGATCGCCTAAAAAAGCAGATGATGGATGACCTTGAGGTAAATTTTATTATTTTATATTGTCATTGCAAATTTATGCGTCAACTCATTTACAGCTATTAATTTAACAGGTACATGTTTTCTATATTTTTAAAAATTGGTTCACAAAATTTGAAGTGCCTGAATAGTTTATTGAAATGTGAAGCTAATGCAACAGTGACAGATAGCCCGATAGCCAACCAAAGTTATTGTGTTGTCGTCTTACATGCTGTGCTCAGCAATTATAGACATTTATTAGATATTTCTATATTTTAGCCACCTGAATATATAATTTAAAAAATATTTTTACTTTGCAATCTTTACTTTATGGTTATTTAATTCACAATTTTTTTAAATATACATTTGTATTATTTACATGTAATGATTCTATTTTTGAAGATTAAATATTTAAATTTTGATTGAAATGAAAGTGTCAAGTGCTTTTAAAATAATAAAACTAGCCGAAGAGAAAATGGGCAGGCCACTTTATAAAATGGGAGCTAGCTAATTGTTACAGATTTTGAAAAGTCAGGGCTACAAAGTTAGCTTGATACCACATCTACTTTTACCTGCCGGAGAAACTTAATATTGTATTTATTTAAATTATTGTATAATTTGAACCCCTGTCATTAATGAAGGCTTGTCGCAGCTAGTTCTAAATAATTAAAGAAACCAAAAGTTCAGCCATGATTGTACTCATGGGCTTGTTACTGTGCTTGTCAGAGGCGATCAAACAAGGTGCAGGAACAGAAAGAAGAAGACAGAAAGTACATGGCCAGGATAAATAAAGAAGAAGATGCCATGACACAACAGGAAATTGAGACAGAGATGAAGGCCAGGTTTGTTATTAAGGATAGCAGCGATAGTTGAATTCTGTCAATCTCCTTTCCATCTGCTGACGCCTCAACTCAAAAAGGACTTCCTAATTTTATTTCGTTGTGAAGTAACAGGACATGTATTGGTTGAAACTGTTAAATTAGCTCTTCATTTTAAGCTATGTAAGATTTTAGCTCTATTACAAGATAGTCACTTAGTGCAGACTGTTTCTACAGTAGAACCCGGTTATGTCGACGGCCTTGGGGTTTGCCGTGTCAAGATAACTGATGATTGAGATAAAGGAAAACCAATAGGGCGGCAATATATTAACGTGCTTGAAATTTCTTTATGCACACGATGTGCATTTATAAATGAGAATGTACAATGCATGTAGTTTTGGAGTTTTTTTTTTTTTACACAACAGCGTTACTGCAATTTTTTTTTTTGATGAAGGAATCGACATGCTATAAAAATGTATATATATGTTTGCTAACGACACAAGGCATATGTGTGATGCCACTTTTCCGGATTATCCAGGAATTCCGGATTCGTGAGGCTAAATAATATATTAACGTGCTTGAAATTTCTTTATGCACACGATGTGCATTTATAAATGAGAATGTACAATGCATGTAGTTTTGGAGTTTTTTTTTTTACACAACAGCGTTACTGCAATTTTTTTTTTTGATGAAGGAATCGACATGCTATAAAAATGTATATACATGTTTGCTAACGACACAAGGCATATGTGTGATGCCACTTTTCCGGATTATCCAGGAATTCCGGATTCGTGAGGCTAAATATTTTTCAGCTCCGGAGTTGCGAGTTTTTATTTTCTCTCGCTCCGGATTCGCCAGTTCAGAAATGCAGATTCTGGGTTTTTAAAAAAAAATGTGTAAGAACGCATGAAAGTCTATTAAGCGACAAGCGGGGTTGCTATAAATAGATCAGGTTCTGCGACCTCACCTTTCTCTTTTCTTTGCAAGCTTCACACTCTCACTTCTTGCTGTGTCAAGTTAATTGTGTAGAAACGATATTGTCATTTCATATAAATTACTACAGTTTGAAGGAGGCACGTTTCTGTTGTAAATAATTTTCAAAAGCCGGCAATTGGTCTTGGGGATCGAGATAACCGAGGTTAAGTGGCAAATTTGGCAACCTTTTGTGCTTGAGACATTAGGGTTCGGTGCCATAAAAAAAATCGACTTAACCGAGGAGAAAATGCTAAGACAAAGAAAGAATTTGGCGGTTCCACTTCAAAAAGTCGACATAACAGGGTTGGCGAGTTAATCGAGGTTGAGATAAGTAGGCTCGACTGTAATTATTTTCTGTTGAGCTTCTTCTGACTGCAACTGCTGTATCAGGCTCCATGAGACAGTTTCAGAGTATTTTATTATTTGATTTTCCTGTTATGTTCATGTTGTTGAATATGTGTTAAAAAGTTTCAGAAATCCCTTCAGAATTTTTTATACTTTGTGCATTAAGTAGAGATTGTGTTGTAACTTCAGTTAAGTTTTTTTAATTTTTTGTCTTCTCTCTGTCTGCTGTAGAGTGCACAATAAAATATTTTTAATGATGTCTGAATAATGCCAATTTTTCAACCAGTACTTCCAACCCTATACCAGCAGTTCTCAATCAATTTATCTAAATTAATTAATGATGTTTAATGATGCTCTGGTTAAAAATGTTTAAATTAATTTAAATGGGCTGTTTTTAAAAAATAATTTATATGAAAGTATTGCAAAATTAAGATAAGGGCTTAAGCATGTATGTGTTCTGGGCGAAAGCGAATCTTTGATTTAATAAGTTGGAGGAATCCTCTATTTGCATGTTATTATATCATGCACATATCTGAAATATGCTAAATTTTCTGAACGCCGTACCAATATATCATTTTTAATAATGAAGGAATATATTGAGTTGATAAACAGTCAAGTGTGTTGTAGCCAACTTATTTTCCACACAATTAGCAGTTACTTTGTGTAATACTTGTGTGCTAGGGATGAGCTTGTGGCTTACTACACAGAGCTGGGAGAAGAGGCCATGCGCAGAGAGAGACTTGCACTGTGGAGGATCAGGAGGGCTCAGCTCGGACATGCCAGATATCTGTTTCTGGAGGCAGACGCAGAGAGGTGGAAGAAAGAGTGGGAAAGCCCAAGAGATCAGGTAAGTTTCTGTTGGTAAAGGTGGGGGGAAAAATGAGACCATTTCACAACCAGTTGGATCAAGTTCATTAACAACTAAGCTAGGTTGAAGTTCTCTTTAGAAGTCTTAGGCTTAAAGGTTTTAAGTTTGTGTGTTTCTCAGGTTAAATTCGTTCACAAGCCCTTCATGGTAATCACATTAAAAATGAACGCGTCCCATTAAAAGAACTACGTCAACTTTAATCCAAGTTATTTATTATCAGGTCCTACAATAGTTCAAACACATAGCGCAGCTCACCAGAGGAACGTTCAAACACATAGCGCAGCTCACCAGAGGAACGTTCAAACACATAGCGCAGCTCACCAGAGGAACACAATTCCAACCTTCCCTCTCACAGCTCAGACAGTAATTGTTGATTGCAGCACTTGATCCAAGCAAGTCTAGACACTATGTCACAGATGCATAAAATCAAGTCCCTAATAGTCATAGTCTTCATGGTGCCAAGAACATTCATCAATGAAACTAACACTCATGACACACAGTGCACAATAAAACACAACATACAGTGCACAAGAAAACACAACATACAGTGCACAATAAAACACAACATACAGTGCACAATAAGACACAACATACAGTACACAGTTAAACACAACATACGGTGCACAATAAAACACAACATTCAGTGCGCAATAATTACAAGTCAAATATCCATGCTCCACACAGTTTAAAGGAAGTTTTAGTGAAATTTTAATGTATAAACATGGTTGAGTATTAAAACTTAAAAATTTTTTTTTTCTTGCATGTTTACATATTTGTTATAACATTCTTCTGCAGGACATCACTGATGGCCGTTTGTCTCCAAGTCTTCCTAGATGGGCTGAGAGGGCTTCTGACAGGAATGCACCAATAGAAATATTGGACAGCGAAGAATTCACGTTGCCTAAATGGGCCGTACGAGATTCTCCTGCCCTGATTGTTACAGAGGAAGTCAACACTTTGGAGATTGACATCGAAGCCTTGTTACCAGCATGGGCCAAGAAGAATGCCAACCAGCCTGGCAGTGAAACATTGGTAGTGGGTGATGAAGATGTGTCAGAGGGGGAAGGTGAAAATGATGATGGATTTAAAATAGAAAAGCAATCAGAGCTCTCGGTGACCAGTGATAAAGAGCATCTTCAAACAGAAGGGACACAAGAGAATGCCGTTGAAAGTGATGTTTCAAAAGGCCCACATGACAATGTTATAGAAGATTCCAATGGCACCCATGACAATTTTATCCTAGATTCCAATGGCCTTCATGACAAAATGGTACAACACAATACTGAGATAAATAAAGATTCAAGCAAGACCGCTGTGATTGGGAACAATGAAGAAAATAGCAAAAATTCAAAGATTTCATCTGGGGTTCCTGGTTTAACAGAAGGTGAAGAAACTGTTCCTAAAGCTTGCACACACGCAGTGGAAGGCCAGCATGTCACCAAAGAGTCCGAAGGATCTCCGAAGACCAAACCCCATATAAAAATGATGAAAGGTGTTGGATCCCTCAAAGAGACAGAAGAATCCACGGCAAAGAAGCACATCAAAACCTCCGGCGTCATGTCGGCATCGAAGGAATCTGATCCTAAATCAACAGAGCACAAATCCCACATCAAGTTCAGGCAAGGGAGGCAGGTAAACGATGAGAGCAGTGACCAACGGCAGATGATTCCAAAAAGGCAGAGGGCTCAGAATGCCCAGTCTGGGACAGAGACAGAAAGTAAAGTCTGGGTGATAAAGAAGCCCAGCATGTTCGGCCATGTCTCCCAGTTATCCAATACAAGCTACGTCCTGACTGTACCCAAGTTAAGGAGACAAAGTGAGCGGCATGCCAGCATGGAGTCCAGCTACAAGGACTTCTCCATCAAGCCGCAAGTCCGCATGAATAAAAATATGTCCGCCAGTAAAGAAAGTGAAGATTCTCCTAAATCTTTCAAACACCGACCACACATTCGAGTTCTGGCGCATCGCAATGCCAGTATAGAATCTCAGCAAGTTGATGAAAATGATCTGAAAAGGAAAAGGTTTCTGTCCCGAAACGCCAAGGGTCATTCGTCTGATTCAACTGTTCAAAGATTGCTGTATGGAGACTCACACAAGCTGAACTCTGTCACAGAAGATGAGACAGGTTTGTGTCTTTGAGCATTTGTGTTAGTTGGTGGCTAGAACGTCCAAAAATTCCACGTACAAACTTTTCTCACATAATAAACACATTTATCAATTCAATAATGATCCTTTGAAAAGTAAGTAGAATACATTTTTTATGTCATTATCCAGGAAATTTCATCCCCGGGGGAAATAAAGTAAGAGTTGCTAGAGCGTGGTGATTCAGATCAAAACATTGTTATTTTGACAAATTTAATTTTATAAAAAAAGGAGCTCATAAGGATATTAGAAGTAATTATTTTTTAATGTTTGTTTCTAACTTTAAAAGTCTTTTTTTATGCATTGCTGTTATTGCCTGTAAACTGGTACTGAATCTAATGGACTTTGAACTTAACAGATGTTGAACTTGACTGGTATTGAACTTGACAGATATTGAACTTGACTGGTATTGAACATAACAGATATTGAACTTGACTGGTATTGAACTTAACAGATATTGGTTGACTGGTATTGAACTTAACAGATATTGAACTTGACTGGTATTGAACTTGACTGGTATTGAACTTGACAGATATTGAACTTGACTGGACAGATATTGAACTTGACTGGACAGATATTGAACTTGACAGGTATTGAACTTGACAGATATTAAACTTAACATGTGTACATATGTTCTGATCCAGATGGCGGTCTGGACAAAATCACCCTCAGGCCAAGTCCACCCTATCAGGCAGAAATGTATCAAGTGGAGTTTCCTGATTTTGGTGAGACTGCATTATTTTGTTCAACGTTGATTGTTAAGACGTATAACTTGACAATGTTAGTATCACCAATACAAAATATTTATAGAAAAAAAAATGCTGCAATTATCTGTCTACAAATTGTGATCACGCAGGAACGTAATTGTTTTTTATCATAATACATAGACAGGAAATAATTTCCTTTTATGAAGTGGAAAATTTCTTTGTTTAGCCCAGGGGTGGCCGACCCATGGCCGGCATGCGGCATGTTAAATATTGTGACTGGCTGTGTTCATCACATATCTATAAATGATTTCATTAATTAAAAAGTAAATTTTGGAATATATTTTTATTTTATCATTTTCAAAACCACTCAGTTCAAAGTGATTAAATGACTGAGATGCATGTGCCCTAACACTACTGCACTTGCAGCTTTGTGTCATGTTTGCGTGAATTGTGGGCAGATGTGTTATAATCAGATAATTTTTAATGAATACTTGTGGGAAAATATTTAGTAAAAAATGGCATGATGAAAAGAAATGCTATAAATAAAAATTAAACACTTGCGTAAGATGCACAAAGAATTATAAGTGACATTGGATAAAACTTACGTTTTCAATGTTGAAATTTAAAAAAAGCAAATCTCAATCCTTATCATCTGATGAAAAACTTACAAAATCAATGAAGAGTCCCAACAAAAGCAAAGTGACAGATTTGTTTAAAACTGTGGTTTTATGTGTCACAGACCAAGAGCCGTCACTGGATCTGATGCATAACATCCATGTGGTGGATTTGGGAAAGGACCTGGTGGATGCTGTAGTTGTAAGCGAGGAGGAAGTGGATGCTTACAAATACACTCCACTGTCTGTCCTGCTGACCCGCTCCATGGCAGCACCCATCAGAGTGCAGTAAGTTTTTTTTGGTTGTCCTGTTAACACCCATGAGATTGCTGTAAGAATTTTTGTAACAGGCATACAAAGAATTGCATATTATACTTTTGACTTAATTTCAAGAGAAGTGTAGACTAACTTAAAAATATACTGCCCCAAAAAGAAAAAAAAACTGAAAGAAACAACAAACAAACATGGAAATGTGATGCTATCCAATAAAGTAAATAGAACTTTTTTAATAATCCCCTGTTATTTCTTTGTCTGAAGTTCTTTCCTAAAAGTTCAACTTTTTAATAATCCCCTGTTATTTCTTTGTCTGAAGTTCTTTCCTAAAAGGTCAACTTTTTAATAATCCCCTGTTATTTCTTTGTCTGAAGTTCTTTCCTAAAAGGTCAACTTTTTAATAATCCCCTGTTATTTCTTTGTCTGAAGTTCTTTCCTAAAAGGTCAACTTTTTAATAATCCCCTGTTATTTCTTTGTCTGAAGTTCTTTCCTAAAAGGTCAA
>CAXITT010000012.1:795512-805625 GCA_964033795.1 Lymnaea stagnalis
CCCCCCCCCCCTTTTCTTTTTTTTGTGCCATCAACATTGTCATGGCAGTGTCATACTTTTTGAGATCATTGGGATATAGCTGTCTTTTTTTTTTTTAAAGTTTGTTGAGAGCAGGTTCCCAACGCTAAGGTTATATTTCTGCAGCCCAGCTCCTGGCTCAAAATATTGTGTTGTTCTCAAAATGAGTTTTGAGTAAACCAAAAAGCCATTTCATCTTGAAATTGCATGCGT
Organism: Lymnaea stagnalis; assembly: GCA_964033795.1. Taxonomy (NCBI): domain Eukaryota; kingdom Metazoa; phylum Mollusca; class Gastropoda; family Lymnaeidae; genus Lymnaea; species Lymnaea stagnalis. The sequence continues at coordinate 795,744 of CAXITT010000012.1, forward strand.
CCATTTTTTAAATCCCGAAACAAGTATGCTGCTGTATGCCATCTTCACCGGCTGAGGTTCTCACTCCGCTACAAATGTCTCTTTTGTAATTTAACATTTTGATAAAAAACTAAATTATAAGGAAAATTTTCTTATTTTTGTAATGAAACATTTTATGAGCGGTGTATACAAAAATTATTTTGTCCTCTGTTCAGCTCGCAACTAATCCTTTACCTCAAGAAATCCTGAACCCTGTCTTTCTGAATGGTGCCCTGAACAAAGCCATTCGGTCTTCTATACATTCTGATGATGCACTTACCAAAAATCTCAGCTTTGCCCTCAAGTCCATGCCCTCTGTTCTGATGCCTAATGGTGAGTGGACGACTATCTTGAAAACCTTTCTCTAGTATACATAACAAGTTATGTTTTAATTAAGCTCCATTTTTTTTTATACAGCAATAATTATTGTTATATTCTATTGTCAATAACATTTTATTCAGTGCATGATAAATTTTAATTGATTTTTTTTTTCCAGCTCCAAATTCTCTGAAATGCCTTCAACTTAAATACAATGTAAGTCTCTTTATAAATAGTTGGCTTCTGGTGTGTCCTGCTTCCTTTTTGAACCTGCCCTCCCCCCAGTTCCACATATTTTATATTAATAGTACTGAGTGAAAAAAAAAAGTCCCTCATGCATGACGTGTTAACTTGGGTAAAATAATTTCTTTAGTGGGAGGCGAATATTATATTAATCAACAAAGAGCCACTGGTATTGTGCAGGATGGTCTCTAGGCCTGTTGTTTTAAGGCCGCCAGGTAGGGTGGAGGACTTTCTGTAGGCCTATTGTTAAATGGTGACGGGTAGGGTGTAGGGGTCTCATTAGGCCTATTATTTGAAGGCTGGCAGGTAGGGTGTAGGACTGTCTGTAGGCCTATTGTTAAAGGCCACCAGGTAGGGTGTAGGACTGTCTGTAGGCCTATTGTTAAAGGCCACCAGGTAGGGTGTAGGGGTCTCATTAGGCCTATTATTTGAAGGCTGGCAGGTAGGGTGTAGGACTGTCTGTAGGCCTATTTCCCATAATACCCGGACCCAGTGTAAAAAAATCTGCACCCGGTTAAGCCCTAGCTTTTAAATAAAATAGAAATCAGGTTCATTCTTTGGACACGTTGCTCTTGATTGTCTTCAGATGTTGAGAGTTTGGGCATCCCTTGTTTCCTTCAGCCAAATGTTGCAATCAGATGTATTTCAGAACAGTTATCATATGTGAAAAGTTCTAATTAAAAACTGATATCATCCTTAATGTTTAGGTGAGCTGGCCACTGTCAGTTATTCTCACTGACTCCTGTATGGAGAAATACTACAATATCTTCAACTTCTTGCTACAAATCAAAAGGGTTGTGTGGGTGCTCAAGGACATCTGGCACAGGCTGAAACGAGATGGTAGGTTAATATCATTAAGAGAGAAAATTGATTACTTGAGAAAGTCAAAATCAAAATATGTTTGACTAGTTCTAGTATATAGCAAATAGTTATTCTCTAGCTATGTATAAATGGCTGCAGCCTTGTGTTCAATAGGTGCCTCAAATAAAATTCCCAGAACTTATCAATAATCTGGATTCTTATGGACTGCATGACTTGAATGCATGTATTTTGAAGGAAGTTGAGTAGATGGGAAGTTCACATGTTTATTATAAAGTTTTCTATGTTTCTATGTTATCAAAAAATTTAGTTCAAGTAAACAACCACCACTTTCTCTTTTATGCCAATTAATCATGTCAGAAAAGAACGTTTTCTAGTTTGAATACTTATTACAAATGGGACAGAGCTGGTGACTACATTATTAGTGTGTGAATGTACCAATAACATTGGACAGCTCCATGCCCAGGCCAAAAGACACAGGATTCTCTTCCATGTTCCCATGCCTATAGCTATTGAGCAGTTAAAGTACTTATGTACAGCTATTCAATTTTCTCATCAATACTTTCTTTTCTTTTATTATTTTTTTGAAGTACTTGTGTAAAGCTATACAATTTTCTCATCAATACTTTCTTTTATTATTTTTTTGAAGTACTTGTGTAAAGCTATACAATTTTCTCATCAATGCTTTCTTTTCTTTTATTATTTTTTTGAAGTACTTGTGTAAAGCTATACAATTTTCTCATCAATACTTACCAACTCTGATGATTTTTTTCAGCTTTGATTCATATGGCTGGAAACTCTTCTCAGTTTAGACAACTTCAGCTTCATAGGTTTGTACCATCATACTCTCCATTGGTGATCAAAGCTTATCTAAGCTATCTTAACTCTGATGAACATTTTTAAAGTGTGAATTTATAAAATCATCTGGTTTCAGAAAAAAATATGCTAAGTTAGATTATTAAATACAAAGGAATCGTTTTTCTTCTATTTCTTGTGTTAATCTATTTGTACTATGTCTATTTTAATTGCCTCAATGTAAAATTTTAATAGTTTGAATTTAGCATGATGATATTCTTAATTATCTTTGTACAAAATATATGTTAGTGTTCAAACGTATGATTTACATGTATTCATTAAAACCAAATTGACCCACATATTGACGGACACCCTCCAAACATTTAATAATTATTGAATTACTTAATCATTAAAGTAAAACTTAACACATTGGTGACTTTAGGATATTGGTCTCAATTTGAACACAGACACACATGGCCAGTGATGTTGAGTCATCAGAGTAAATGCTTAAATCATGTTACAACAACATGAACATCACTGGAACTATTTCTTATTAAATTTCTTAGTTAAAGTATCAAAGATAAATAACCCCCCCCCAAAAAAAAAAAAAAAAAAAAACACAACAAACCCCCCCCCAAAAAAAAAAAAAAAAAAAATGCTGAGAACTTGCTCAGTTGTACAATAAATTCCATAGAATCTTGTCATGAAAATGTCCTCATGTTAAACATGTTGTTCTACTCTAGTCAGGCAGGAGATGGAACACGGTCCTCATATTAAACATGTTGTTCTACTCTAATCAGGCAGGAGATGGAACACTTTGTGAAAATTATGCAGGGCTACATCACCAACCAGGTGATCCATGTCTCATGGCAGGAATTCAAGACCGACCTCACACAGCAGATCGCAGGGCTTGACCAGTTGTGTGAACTACATGAGCGTTACGTTGACAGGGCTATTTCTAGGTGAGTTGTTTCACTTACCGAATAAATACTTTTTAAAAAATTAATTTTTTTCCTATGATGAAAAGCATTTTATATTTTCCCACTAAGATCCTGGACCTTTAAAAATGTTTTTAAAATTTTTTTTATCACAAGAACTTAATGCTAATAATAAAAATATCATATTCTATTAAAAATTTACTTACAGTGGTCCCTCATCTATCGATGGGATTAGGTTTCAGAACCCCTCATCAGACCTGTTTACCCTCAAACTCTTCAAATCGTACAATATCATCACAAAATCGTTTAAAATCTTAATTGTAAAATAATAAACCTACAGTATAAACATATATACATCTTAAAATCGTACGTTGTACGCCAAAATGGTAAGAGTAAACAGGTCTGCCTCATGATAGGCGAAAATCCATGAAGTAGCAAATGTATATTTAATTTATTATTTATAAATACTTAAGCTTAAGGCTTTATGAATTATCCCACCACCCTTAGAAACCTTTCCCACACTATTATAGGCACTTCCTATGTGCTTAAAAACTTTCTAGACTCTTTAACCAATGTAATTTCAACAACATATAAAACTCTATATAAATCTGTGATATAAAATTAAAAAGTGAACCATGATATGGAGAGGGACAACTGTAATCAAAAGTATACATATGTGAAACTATCAGTCCTTTCAATACAAAAGAATTATTTAACACACACAAAAAATTGCATATCGGTAGCTGTTATTGTCTCTACTCCGTTAATAAGTTTATTGTTCCTTAAATTTATTTAATTTCACATACAAATGATTGACAATGGGGTCACTAAACTTATAATTTTAGCTTTGTTATTTTTGACATAAATGAAATAAGCGTAGTAACACTGTCCTTTAAAAGGTTACAAGAAATTCATTTTATGAAATAAACTATGAAGCACATGACAGACAGGGTTTATCCAATTCATTTTTTTAAAATTAAAAGTTTTAAAAAGTCTCTCCTAAAAGAGCTTTTGATCATTAAAATAACACAACTTTAGATATTTAAGTTACCATAGCCTCAAATATCTTAATCCACTTTTGAGTTTTATCCTATCTTAATGGAAGTGCAAAAATTACAATTCATAATCTGTCATTTCATTAAAAAAAAAAAATCAATTTTAGATGTTTGTTGGAGAAGAAAGCTGAGAAGGTCATGAAGATCATCCAAGACATCTTCTGTCTTATTCTAAAGTTCAGGTCACAGCTGGTTAGTGCCCCTTGGCAAAGAAATGAGAAGCAAGGGGAAGTAACCCACGCTGAATTTGACCAGATGCTGAACACCTACCAGTCCTTCCATGTCTACAGTTTTTTCCTCTTTAAAGGTAGGGAGATCACAATATAAGAAATAAAAGATCTTTTTAGCAAAGTTTCTTCTTGTTTAAAGGTAGGGCGATCACAATATAAGAAATAAAAGATCTTTTTAGCAAAGTTTCTTCCTGTTTAATGGTAGGGAGATCACAATATAAGAAATAAAAGATCTTTTTAGCAAAGTTTCTTCCTGTTTAATGGTCTTTTTAGCAAAGTTTTCTAATGATAAATAAAATGTGTTTTAGTTTTCTATTGTTGACACCATTGTTTTTTTAAGCAATAACTAACACATTTTTTAATTGAGAAATAAGAAGGGGATTTTATTTTGAGAGTGGGATCTTAAATAAAATAGTATTTTATTTTGGGGAGTAGGATCTTAAATAAAAGAGTATTTCATTTTGAGAGTAGGATCTTAAATAAGAGTATTTCATTTTGAGAGTAGGACCTCAAATAAAAGAGTACTTCATTTTGAGAGTAGGATCTTAAATAAAAGAGTATCTCATTTTGAGAGTAGGACCTTAAATAAAAGAGTATTTTATTTTGAGAGTAGGATCTTAAATAATAGTATTTCATTTTGAGAGTAGGACCTTAAATAAAAGAGTACTTCATTTTGAGAGTAGGATCTTAAATAAAAGAGTATCTCATTTTGAGAGTAGGACCTTAAATAAAAGAGTACTTCATTTTGAGAGTAGGATCTTAAATAAAAGAGTATCTCATTTTGAGAGTAGGACCTTAAATAAAAGAGTATTTTATTTTTAGAGTAGGATCTTAAATAAGAATTGTATTTTATGGTGAAATTAGAACCGTACTATGAATGAAAACTAATGTACACATTTGGTAGTTGTGCTATAAAAGTCATTCTATGAACTCCATCAAACTGTTCTTTCTAACAATGTTAAAATCCATCCCCAAATTTGATCTAATTTGATCTCTATTATAATATGATTAAATCATAGTTTTGGATACAAAAATCAATGGGAAGCTGGGAAAATATTTTAGTGGTGAAAACACACTCTTTTAAGTTCATTGGTATATTTTTCTAGAAAGTTAAATATAAACTTCTTCTTCACCATTCTCCTCAGTTGTGAGTCGGCTGTCACAGAAAGGCTACCAACCCCATCTGCAGGAACTATTGCTACAGCTTAATTTCAATGGTTACTACACCTCGGCAGGAAGCTGAAATACTGGGAAATCATGGCAAAAAAAAGAACTGTAACATTTTATACAGTATTGTTTGAAGTACAACTTGTACGTATTGATGGGACAGAGAACTGTGTGAATTGATGGGACAGAGAACTGTGTGAATTGATGGGACAGAGAACTGTGTGAATTGATGGGACGGAGAAATGTGTGAATTGATGTAACAGAAAAATGTGTGGATTGATATGACAGAGAACTGTGTGAATTAATGTGACAAGGTTGAATTAATGATAACAGAAATGCCGAAGATTGTGTTTTGACATATTATTAAACCGTTTCCTTAACTGTAATTCTACCCTGGTAGCAAACAGAATATAAATCATCAAAATAAACAAGGAGGCTTGCCATACCTGTAGATACTTCATACTCTAGAAACTTGAAAATTCTGGCTTATCCAGACATTCAGTTATCTGTCTCATATTTTGTAACCCATTCATAGATTATGTCATCAATTGCATAATTTTTTAACCATGGATACAACAAGTCATAATAAGTCCAGACACTCCAGTTTCTCCATAGTTACAAAAAAAGAAAGATTCAGTGTATGTTGCCCCATATGTCTGTTAACTGAAGAAAGTCAACATCATTTATGTCACTTCGTACACAGATGTCTCACTATTCTGATCACACCAAAAGAACACTTTATAACATGAGGACTTTATTGTTGAGCTGTTTGCCACTGCTGTTCATTAGCCGATCTTCAATTTATGCAGCCACTGCTGTTCATTAGCCAATGTTCAATTTATGCAGCCACTGCTGTTCATTAGCCAATGTTCAATTTATGCAGCCACTGCTGTTCATTAGCCAATGTTCAATTTATGCAGCCACTGCTGTTCATTAGCCAATGTTCAGTTTATGCAGCCACTGCTGTTCATTAGCCAATGTTCAGTTTATGCAGCCACTGCTAGACATGTTCTTGCTTAATACCATCCTAGACATCCAGCATTATAAAATGTTAAAGAAACCTATTTATTTTAGTGATGGTATATTCTGTATAAAATGTCATACAATGATTTAATATCTCATATCTTCTTTTATTTTACATGATATTATGTTATGAACTAAACTTTAAATCTTATTCCCCATCCAGTGGATTTCTTACGAGGTATTTGTAACTGAACGCCTTATGTACACACAATATTTGATATTTTATTGCCATTACTTCCATACTGACAATACCATGTCAGATGTATCGTAATGTATGCATAAATTATGAATAAATACATTTATGTCATTTTATTGTCTTTTTTAACAATTATTTATACATTGAATTCAAAGAGTAGGCTTATTTTCACATTGGCTTCAGACTCGGCATGATAAACCTATTTTGCATTGAAGAATTATATTAAATTGACAAATTAACAGAAATTAATATAGGGTTGGCCTCTCTAATGTCACATCTTCATTTGGCCTCTCTAAACCTTTATTTGGCCTCTCTAAACCTTTATTTGGCCTCTGCCACCCCAAAACATCCTCTGAGGTCTTAAATAATCTGCCTAGTACTAAACAGATCTATTTCCTACTATCTAGGCATGTAAAAAACTGCTGACAAAGGGGTTTGAGCTGGCCTCAATGATCTAACATTGTAGACCCAAACATCTACTTCATATGATAAGTTCCTTATCTTTTCAGATTAGTCTGCTTTTCCCTCACCCATTGTTATTGTTCCTCAAAGCCCATTTTACTTATAGCACCACCAAATGAAATGATCCAGACATGTTGCTTATATCACCACCAAAAGAAATGTTCCAGACATTTTACTTATAGCACCACCAAAATTAATGAAATGTTCCAGACATTTTACTTATAGCACCACCAAAATTAATGAAATGATCCAGACACTAACAGCTGGAAGGGGTGGAGTTTTCCTTGTTGTAGTCATGTAAAAAAGTTAAGACTGAAATGGACAAATTGGCCCAGTGATGAATTTATGATCATTGTGCTGTTATATAGTAAGGATACCCATCAGATTGTGCTTTGCAGGGGATACCCATCAGATTGTGCTGTTACAGGGGATACCCATCAGATTGTGCTGTTACAGGGGATACCCATCAGATTGTGCTTTGCAGGGGATACCCATCAGATTGTGCTTTGCAGGGGATACCCATCAGATTGTGCTTTGCAGGGGATACTCATCAGATTGTGCTTTGCAGGGGATACCCATCAGATTGTGGTGTTACATAGTAAGGATACCCATCAGATTGTGCTGTTACAGGGGATACCCATCAGATTGTGCTGTTACAGGGGATACCCATCAGATTGTGGTGTTACATAGTAAGGATACCCATCAGATTGTGCTGTTACAGGGGATACCCATCAGATTGTGCTGCTACAGGGGATACCCATCAGATTGTGGTGTTACAGGGGATACCCATCAGATTGTGGTGTTACATAGTAAGGATACCCATCAGATTGTGCTGTTACAGGGGATACCCATCAGATTGTGCTGTTACAGGGGATACCCATGAGATTGTGGTGTTACAGGGGATACCCATCAGATTGTGCTGTTACAGGGGATAGCCATCACATTGTGGTGTTGCATAGTAAGGATACCCATCAGATTGTGCTGTTACAGGGGATACCTATCAGATTGTGCTGTTGTAAGGGATACCCATCAGATTGTGCTATTGCAAGGGATGCCCATCAGATTGCAACTGTCTTCACACTACAAAAATAAATATAATTAATAAATGATTTTTCTTAAAATTTGTGTTTGCGTTGAATTGACTATATAGTTTTAAAGTCGCAGGAGTCATAAGTTGGCCAAATTGAACAACATCTAAGTCAGCTTGGAGCCATCAGGAGAAAACAGTTGAGAAACACTCCATTAAGCTATGCACTTTCTGTCTTAATTTTTCCCTCCATTGCCTCCAGTCTCCCTCACTCCTTATATCCATCAATCTATCCACAAGTCATCCGTTGTAATTCCTCCTACGTATTCTACTTTAGAGCAGAGAACATGTAGAGACGAAGATTTTTAAAAAAAAAGTGTAACCTCCTTTTCCATGCAAAGTCTGTAAGAAAAGCCAAAAAGCCAGCCACGTCACGGTTGATGCTAGTCAAACTGTCCGTGAACAACACCGGGGCACACAACAGGCAGGGGCAGACAACCTGTCAGTCACATAGAGTTCACCTGTCGGACATTTTTATTTCCCTTAACCTGGTGGATTTTTAGGCGTTAAAAAAAAAATTGTTAAGATATGTGTTTCAGTGTCGACTCAGATCCCCGGGCTTTGCGCCACGTGCCAAAACCTCCCCCTCCGACGTCTGCCAGCAATCTCAATGGGGACCCGCTCAGCTCACCGCCGTAGACAGTGTGGCGACGCGGTGTTGAATAAAATTCAATAATTCCTGGTTTAGAGATTACATTTTTTTAACCCCCTCTGCGCCATTCTCGCGCCAGCTCTCCGATCATTTCTTTAGTTAATTGTGATGGATAACGGATCCCATGGTTATAAAAAATACAGAGCGCCATACTCGTTACTTAAAAAAAAATATATGGGAGTGGATTGGGTTTGTTGGCGTTAATTTACTCCTAACATGTCATCATATTGAGAAACATCAAATTTTTTATTTTTTTTTCGGAGCATGCGTAATGCTTACACGATTGTCTTGTAGATAAGTGGATATTTTATAGGATAAAAATTCAAGATGTTTTTTTAAAACAAATATTTTTTATTTGAAAGGAAATGGGTTGTGTTTGTTTTTGTCTTAGTTTCCACCCATCAACAACGCAGTGGCTGAATAACTGAGTTGGGAAGAGGTTGCATGTATTCCGACAAGGCACAAACACATAGTTCAGAACCTAGCCTATTTTTGGATCAGTTAATGGATCGTACTTTGCTTGAATTTTTCGGACTTCTGAAGCGCGGAACTGATGGAAAAGCATTCTCCAATGATAGAAGGGGGAGAAATGAACCAGTAAACTGCATCACAAAATATATAAGTTAAACTTTTTTAAGGAAAGGATAATTTTGATTTTTTTAAATTTCCAAACAAAAATGGGTTCTCATGTAATTTGTCAACTCATGGAATAGAATTGGCGTTATGGAGCCATCGCCAGCAAATAAGCTCTAGCTTTAGTGGGGTTGGGGGTAGGGGTGGGGGTGTGAGCTAGGCTTTTTTTTTTTTTGTATAAATAGAGGGATGGCATTTTTGGTCCAATTCAGAGTGTTGTGGCTGGGGGGGGTGGACAAAATATGT
>CAXITT010000012.1:805810-819322 GCA_964033795.1 Lymnaea stagnalis
TTTTTTTTTTTTTGGGGGGGGGGGGGTTGTTTCGTTTTTTGACCAAATATGAACCGAAACAAGTGCTTCAACGGTGATAAAACAATATTTGGTCACTTTTAACAGGAATTAAGTTCAGTAGCACGACAAGAATGTAAGTTTGATTCCATAGCTGTTTCGGTCTGAGTGGAAGGATGTGGTGGAGCAGGGCCCTACATGGGCTGTAGCGCCACTGATGTTGATTACGGATTTGCCTGTTAGGTCTATTTAACATTGTTTTAAAAACGCATTTAAAAAATAAAAATAATTAATTAATATTGATCAATCCAATCCAATATATGTTTAGGCTCCATGCATCCAAGAAAGCTGAAATTTGTTGAAGGTCAAGCATCGTTAAAATTTTGATCAGTCAACGTTGCTCGATTAAAAGCATTTCAGACAAGAAAATAAAGGAAACTCCAAGCCGTTTGATTTTAAAAAAAACCCCAAGACTCCAAAACCGGGGAGAAAAGATACTGGCATGGGATTATGTGGATACACGGGACTTTGATTCTACGGATAACAAAATAATAGCAACACGCATTGGGGGGGGGGTGGATTTACGATGCTAACCTTTCATAGGATCAGTTTCATATTTCTAAGTTACACATTGAAATAACTGAATATATGAGGTTTAAATCTTTTAATCGAGCAAAAAAAAAAAAACCCCCAAAAAACGAACCCCCCCCCCCCCCCCCNACACAACTCTAAAATGTCACCCAGCGAGACATATTTTTTCCACCCCCTCCAGCTACAACACTCTGCATTAAAAGATTTAAACCTCATATATTCAGTTATTTCAACGTGTAACTTAGAAATATGAAACTGATCATATGAAAGGTTAGCATCGTAAATCCATTCTCCCCCTCCCCCCCCCTCCAATGCATGTTGCTATTATTTTGTTATCCGTAGAATCAAAGTCCCGTGTATCCACATAATCCCATGCCAGTATCTTTTCTCCCCGGTTTTGGAGTCTTGGGTTTTTAAAAAAATCAAACGGCTCGGATTTTCCTTTATTTCCTTGTCTGAAAAGCTTTTTATTTGCTTCATTACGCTGCAGCTGGTTTAAAGCATTCCTACGAGCGATTCTTGGGCTCAGTATTTCCTCTAAATGCTATCTTCATTTAATGCTCCATTATCTAACCACTAAACCTGTGTTAGCTTGTAGTGCGATACTTGTAATTAGCGGAATTTTTTTTTCAACACGCGCCTAAAATTTATGACATTCCGTGCCGGTAGTTTGCATGGCGCCCCCAAAAGACTTGGCTTGGAAATATGAACCAACGGTTTGTGAATGAACACATTGTTACCAGCTGAAGAGATGGCGGCATGACTTATGCTTTCAATCACTGATTTATTTTCTTAACGGATCATCGAGGGAAGGGAGCTCAACTGTGTTTTTAGCTTAATTGCGCGTTTTGAATTATGCGCCCTTTAGACTTGGCCTGTGCTGTTTTTCAAGTCGGACTTGCTCAGCTACCTCGTGATTTAGACAGTCGAGTGGTTCTAAAAACGAATGAGGTAGCCGCCGGATTCACTTGGTCCAGAGAGTGAGTTCTGGGGGGTCAGTGGCACTGGGGTTTCTCAGCATTTCGGATATTTCAGCTTTACCCGCAAGGTTTTAGTCTCTGTGTAAAAGAGCATAGCAATTCACGCGACCCAAATCAAATTACCATTTGCCGCCATTAGCCCTCTGTAGAGATTTGTTGTTCTCACTCTTGCTGAGTTTATGATCACAACTAATTAAACGAATTCTGTGTTTTGGTTCTTGTGACAGACAATCGAACAAGGACTCCGGAGCTCGACTCCAGGTCAATGACTCTAAGGAAATGTGTGAAAAATGGTGTGACCACAGCTCTTTTTTCCTTTCTCCCCAAGTCCAGTAGAACGAGTCACTTCACAATTTGAACATTCAATGTTTCACTTTTTTTCATTTTAAACTCCCATCGTCTGTATCAGAAGCGCAACTCGGGGAAAAGTAATTTTATGAATTAAGATGGCGCTCGGAAGTCTACTCGATGTCTATTTTTATATAAAAAAATCAGATTTCATTTCCATTCAGAGCGGAGCAGCTAAGTTTATGACGCCCATGGCGCTCCCTGAGTTTGCGGCCCCTAAATCACACGAATTACATTACAATTAAAAAAAAAAAGAAATATCAAGAAAATAAGATATATCAAGTATATGAAGTAGAATTGAAATGCCATGCCCAAAATAAGTGCCACCCGGGGCGGTTCGCCCCCTTCGCCCCTCTCATCTTTCCGCCCGTGTCCTTCCATGAAAGTAAAGTCAAAAACTAGGGTACACTACAGCTAACCACCGTAGTTTTCGGGGATCATTACTTATCCGACGGAGATACGTAATTTTATTACAATGTATCGTAAGAGACTTAAAGATTATAAATGGTTAAAAACTGTGTAAGCCATAGTGCACGCAAAAAAACAACTAAACAACAACAACAACAAAACAACAACAACAAAAAAACAAATGTGTTTACTTTTATTATTTCTATATCCCAATTTTGTGTGTGACACACCCGTGAACCTTGGCGACACATCACTGTGTTCCGACACTCCGCGGCTGTAAATCTCTTCATGGCGCTTCTTCTCTGTTTGAAGTCTCTTTTAAAACTATGCACAAGTGGGTGTGTCGAAAATGAATTTAAGCCATGTGCACATCATACAGTGATTTTAGTTTATTGTATAGATAGACATATAATTTGGCTGAATATTGCGGTGGTGAAGGCTGGCATCGTGGCCTCAAAAGCCATGAAGACTGGCCTGTCTGGACCAGACTGCCCCTGGGCAAGTCAATTCCTGGGGCCCCCAGTGTGTACATGGTTTAAAAATAACTCTGGCTGCAGTACCAAGTTCACCGACGATGATAAAAAAAAATGTTGGTTTGTTAAAACCAAATAAAAATAATCGAATTTTCTTCTTAGGGCAGGGGTCGGGAACCCTTTTGTCTGAGAGAGCCATGGACACCACATATTTTGAAAAGTAATTCTGTGAGAGCCATAAATTATGTTTAAAACTAAAAATTCAAGTAAATGTGTGCATTCTGTGTAATTTCAACACTAAAAATGCAATAATTATGTCTCTGAATTCTTTTTAATAACATTCTTATGCTGTTGCTAATCAATAATGAGTATTTCTTACCATAAATGCGACTTTTTTTTTATGATCGAAGCTTTGTCTGCGAGCCAGATGCAGCCATCAATAGAGCCACATCTGGCTCGCGAGCCATAGGTTCCTGACCCCTGTCTTAGGGTATAAAGATTTTTTTTTTAAACTACAACGATACCTCTACAATTTCATCTTTGGAAACAGCGATTACCAAATAAATGAAATAACACAATAAATATGTTCGGAAATAATATGTAATTAAACATAATAGTTTGCGTAAAGTAAATGTCTTGTTTACATATTAAAGTAATGAATTTATTTCTGATCATACGTTAAAGAGAACACGGTAAACCATTTCTTTGCAGTTAAATAGACGTCTTTAGGTATGGTACCAAAAAAAAAAAAAGAGGGGGGGGGGGGGTGGGGGGATAAATACCTCACTTTTAAATAAATATTATCTGAATTTTTACAAAACGATCATCAGCTGTTAAGCTGTAAAAACAATGTATGCATATTTTAAAATTAACTTACATATCAGTTCGCCTCATTTGAATACATCACTAATTTATCAAGGGAATGCGAACGATTTAAGAGTATTTTCCCCTGTTCATAATATGTAAATATACCTCATCAAAATTAGCCAACTTTATTTAAGTATTATACATGAAAACTAGTCATACAATAATGATAAAAATTGTTTACAGCTGTAAAAAGGAATTTCCTTCGGAAAAGTTCAGGGTTTTTTTTTGAAATACCTTTAAGTTAGGGGTAAGTAGTAGAGGTAGTTGAGAATCAATGGATTTACTTTTTTGGGGGTGGGGGCAGGAGGGAGTTGGGTGGGGGCCATGAGTTTGAACGACAAAGAGTGAGCACTCCAGAGCGACTATGAGATATGCAGGTGTCGCCAAGTGCTGTCTAGGGAAGTAATGTGCCGTCTAAGACAGTGATGAGAATTTAACGACGGCAATACGTCATCACGTGTTGTTTTTTTGGAGGGGGGGAGGGGGGAGGGAGCGGAGGCTACTTTCAATGGAATCTTGCGACTTCTCGCACGCTTCTTCTCTCTTCTGCTACTCTTAGGGTTGGGGTTGGGGGGGGCGAAGAGAGGGGCGAAACTATTTGGACCATTTCTTTCATCTCAAGAATTTGAAGCTCAATTTAAACAGCCGTAAAGTGGCGCTACGCTTGAATTTAAGATGTGCAAGGGAGGTAATGGAAACCATGGCAACCAAATCACACATCTTTGAGCATCTTTGGACCATTGGAAACCAAATAACACATCTTTGAACAATTTGTAAACAAAATAACACACATCTTTGAGCATCTTTGAACAATTTGGATACCAAACAACCCATCTCTGAGAATGTTTGGACAATTTGGAAAACCGAATAACACATCTTTGAACTATTTGACCAGCAGCTGTTTTGTTCAATGTTAAAATTGTCACGTGACGTGAGGGAAATAACCTTGTGTTTTTAAAAAAAAAATAAAACTGTGACATTTTTCCACGCATTGCCATAATCTTTTATCTGAATATTCCAATGAATTTATTGAATTAGTTTTTAATTGATGGGGCATTGTTGACAGAGTGATGTGACTATGTCAAGATCTGATGACTTTGATTTTTACTCGAGTGCAGGCTGTCTACTAAATAGATCAGGTTTCTACACCAGAGGGTCAGAAGTAACATCATAATATACGTGTTAATGGGTCAGTCATCAAAATGTAAGAGCTAATGGGTCAGAAGTATCATTTTTTAAAAAAAATGTGTTCCGGAACGCATCTTTTTTTACGCACGTTACTAACGTGACAAGACTTTGACCAATCAACAAACGCGAACTATATTTAGATAAATACAATCAAGTATTGATTTAAGCAGGACGTTTTCTTGAGTAGTCTTACCTTTGTTTTTGTGACCAGTCTTACCCGGAACCTCTGATTGTGATTTTCACATTTTGTTTTCTTTCTGCTTTTAGAACGTAATGTTGGCATTTTGACAGGGGCATTTAAATACAGAAATTATCGAACGTTTGGGTTTTATGATCCCCTGACAACATTTGCCAAGTGGCGATTATCCAAAATCTGGCATATTCCTGGAAATTGAGAAACAGTTGTTGAAAAGTTAAAGGCGGTGGTTACTGTCCGCCATGGCATCTCTTATATATATTACCCTTCTGGTGTGACTCGTGGACTGCTTACTAACGGACCGCTTCCCAATTGGCTAATTCGGTACTGAGAGTGTATTACAAATAATCCTAAACGTTTGAAAGAAAGTATAGTTCAAAAATGAGTTCAATAGTGCGCAAAATATAATTCCCGATAACTACGTTAAATGATATTTAAAAAAAAAATAACGCAACTGCATTTGGCGCGTAATATTTTCTTTTGGGAAAAATGAAATCGTATCAATTGAAGTATGGTGTACAAAAATAGTTGGTTTAAAGGTGGTTGGGGCATCAGAATATCTCTCTATATATATATGTATACTTCGCCAGCAAAGGTCAAACAAGACGGGTCAAACACCAAGCAGGCTATTTAAAAATAAGCCAGAGTGTGGTTCAATCATGAGTTCACTAGCACGCAAAATAGAATTCCCGATAACTACGCTATATATGGTATACATATTTTTAAAATAACGGGATTGCGTTTGGCGCGTAATATTTTCTTTTCGGAAATGAAATCGTCTCAATTTCAGTATTGTGTAAAAAATTTTCGGTTTAAAAGTGGTTGGGACATGAGAATATTAATATATATATGGACAACTGTGTCTGTCACGAAGTCTTCACTCATCTATGAGCAATTCTTCGACGCATACTACGCCGTGGGTCGTCTAGTTTAATATAGTTCATGGGCGTGAAATAAAAATTGTGCAGTGATGTATTATGGGAAAAGGGGTGTAGCGAAAATCGGGATTCTCAAATGTGCGTCACTTGAGGTCATGGTTTGTCAAGTAAATTTAGTAGATGGGAAGTTCACAAAATTGCTGTCGCCAATGTTTGGCGGGCTATATTTAGTTACTCATATTTTATAATTTATAGCTTTTAAACAAAGAAATACTTAACATGTCATTTATTTATAATAATTTAAACAAAATAATAAATAAAATAGCTATTGTTATTTGAATATTGTGCGTGCATTGTTTTGGTTATCGCTTCTAAAATTGGCAAAATAATTGTGTGTTTATTTTTAAATGTGTTTCATACAATGAGCAATTTCAACGTGGCAAAATGTCTGAGTAAGCTAACAACTTCAAAGTTTAAAAAAAAAAAGTCGAACAACGCCATCAAGTACAAACAAACGTAATCAAACCGTACACAAACCGTACACCATCGTACACAAACTGTACACAAACCGTACACCGCCGTAAACCACCGTACACAAACCGTACACCACCGTACACAAACCGTACACCCCCGTACACCACCGGACACAAACCGTACACCACCGTACACAAACCGTACACCACCGTACACAAACCGTACACCACCGTACACAAACCGTACACAAACCGTACACCACCGTTCACCACCGTACACAAACCGCACACCACCGTGCACAAACCGTAAACCACCGTACACAAACCGTACACCACCGTGCACAAACCGTAAACCACCGTACACACACCGTACACAAACCATACACCACCGTACACAAACCGTACACCATCGTACACAAACCGACGCAGTGGTCAGATTTCAGAAAGCAAGGGCCTGGGTTTGAGGATCAGAATGAAGTCAAGTCGAACCAGCTGGTACCGGCACAGACATCAAGACCAACTGTTTCCCCAGACCCGCGCCCTCAAAGTTGATTTACGCTAAAGCAACAATTTCTCCGAGATTTGCCGGGAATCCGGGAGAGCGTCCGAGGGTATTCCCCGTAGTGAAATGACGATCTCCAGCTTGTTTATTTTGGGCGTTTTGATTGGAAGGCGAGCGCCATCTCGCGGTCAGCGGGTCGTTTCAGTCGCTCGGAATTCCAGTGGGTTGTCAGTGGGTAGTTGTCCCCCTTTCCCCCTTCCCCCCCCCCCCCCGGTTGAATAATGAAGTCTGGGTTACCGGAAATTTGATCGAAATAAATTTCGTCGAAGGTGAAATTGATCGACGGAAATTTGATCGAATGGAAATTTGGTCGAAACTTTTTTTTTTTTTTTTTTCAGTTCATACTATAAATTTTTCCTCAAATTTCTTTTTGAAGGCACTATACTATATAGTAAATACAAAATGATGCGTTCAAGAAAGTATTTCCAATAAATTCGAAGTATTTAAACATTGTCTTGCAGTTCGAGATCTAATGCAAACAGTCCATAAAATATGTTTTAAAGTAAGTTTCCTCCCAATACTTGATCGTGACGTCAGCTTCAGACATAACAGATACGTTGTCATGACAACACGCTTTAACAAATTCCATTCATCCTCGATCTTTCTCTAACTCGGTTCTTTGGTATAACTTTGGAAAAAAAAATAGATTTTAAAAATAATGTTTCATTCTTGGTTTAGATTAGATGGTTAGGAACTTGCAGACGTGAGCAGTTCCATTTTAATTATTTAGTGAAGTCGCCATCTTGCCTTGGAATACAAAATAGTTTGTGTAAATTATGGATCATTTTTTTTTCCCTTCAGATTTCTGATTTAGTTAGTGAAACATATGTTGACCAACTTACTTACTTCAATGTCAAATAAGCGAAACGTTTGCTGGCCTACTAACTTACTTTAATTTGAAATTAATTAAACCTATGTTGGCCAACTTACTTTAATTTGAAATTAATTTAATTTGAAATTAATTAAAACTATGTTGGCCTACTTACTTACTTTAATTTGAAATTAATTAAACCTATGTTGGCCTACTTACAGTGGCGACGCTACACCAGGTCCCGCCGGGTCCCAGGACCTGGTAAAAAAAATTGGGACCTGGCAAATGACCTGGTAAATTTTTATTAGTTACTAATATTGTATGTATGCTCAAGCGTAAACTACAATGTATGTAAACATATTACTTAATAAATAAATTTTATTTTTAATACATTTATTTGGGACCCGCCCAATTTTTTAAAGACCTGCAAGGGACCCGCCATGTTAAATTTGATGGCGTCGCCACTGCCTACTTACTTACTTTAATTTGAAATTAATTAAACCTATGTTGGCCTACTTACTTTAATTTGAAATTAATTAAAAATATGTTGCTCCATTTACTCTGATTTGAAGTTACCGAAACATATTTTGGTTTACTTACTCAATTTAATTTGAAATTAATGAAACATGTTGGCCTACTTTCTTTAATTTGAAGTTTTTAAAAATTATTTTTTTTATTTTTAACTTCAATTTTTTGTTTGCGAGCAATGGGTTAACTGATCATCCTACAGCAGCGGTTCTTCTCCTGTGGGTTGCGACCCCTTTGGAGTTCGAACGACGCTTACACGAGGGTCGCCTAAGACCATCAATTAGCGTTTATGAAGTAGCTAGGAAAAAATGTTATGGTTGGGGAGAGGGGGGGGGGGTCCCCACAACACGAGGAACTGTATTAGGTATTTTAAGAAATACTGTACTACAGCATGGTTTCCCAACCTGTGATGCTCGCACCCCCAGGGATCGCAAAATGGCATTTCAGGGGTGCGATGAAGTAGTTATAAGAACAGCGGAGCCATCGACTTTTGAGATGTGATATAATTATATAAATAATTTATTTCTTATAACTCTTTGATAACTAACAATCCACTTTTCCCTATTTGAAAATTGCATTTTAATATTGAAGTGGGTGCGACATTTAGTCAAACCAGTCGTAGGGGTGCAGACATATAGACGTGGATGCTATACAGAGTATGCACACTTAATGAGACGTAGTTGTGAAGCCCTGTTATACAGAGTGTGCACACTTAATGAGAAGTAGTTGTGAAGCCCTGTTATACAGAGTATGCACACTTAATGAGACGTAGTTCTGAAGCCACGTTATACAGAGTATGCACACTTAATGAGACGTAGTTGTGAAGCCCTGTTATACAGAGTATGCACACTTAATGAGACGTAGTTGTGAAGCCCTGTTATACAGAGTATGCACACTTAATGAGAAGTAGTTGTGAAGCCCTGTTATACAGAGTATGCACACTTAATGAGACGTAGTTGTGAAGCCCTGTTATACAGAGTATGCACACTTAATGAGACGTAATTGTGAAGCCCTGTTATACAGAGTATGCACACTTAATGAGAAGTAGTTGTGAAACCCTGTTATACAGAGTATGCACACTTAATGAGACGTAGTTGTGAAGCCCTGTTATACAGAGTATGCACACTTAATGAGACGTAGTTGTGAAGCCCTGTTATATAGAGTATGCACACTTAATGAGACGTAGTTGTGAAGCCCTGTTATACAGAGCATGCACACTTAATGAGACGTAGTTGTGAAGCCCTGTTATACAGAGTATGCACACTTAATGAGACGTAGTTGTGAAGCCCTGTTATACAGAGTATGCACACTTAATGAGAAGTAGTTGTGAAGCCCTGTTATACAGAGTATGCACACTTAATGAGACGTAGTTCTGAAGCCCTGTTATACAGAGTATGCACACTTAATGAGACGTAGTTCTGAAGCCACGTTATACAGAGTATGCACACTTAATGAGAAGTAGTTGTGAAGCCCTGTTATACAGAGTATGCACACTTAATGAGACGTAGTTGTGAAGCCCTGTTATACAGAGTATGCACACTTAATGAGACGTAGTTGTGAAGCCCTGTTATACAGAGTATGCACACTTAATGAGACGTAGTTGTGAAGCCCTGTTATACAGAGTATGCACACTTAATGAGACGTAGTTGTGAAGCCCTGTTATACAGAGTATGCACACTTAATGAGAAGTAGTTGTGAAGCCCTGTTATACAGAGTATGCACACTTAATGAGAAGTAGTTGTGAAGCCCTGTTATACAGAGTATGCACACTTAATGAGACGTAGTTGTGAAGCCCTGTTATACAGAGTATGCACACTTAATGAGACGTAGTTGTGAAGCCCTGTTATACAGAGTATGCACACTTAATGAGAAGTAGTTGTGAAGCCCTGTTATACAGAGTATGCACACTTAATGAGACGTAGTTCTGAAGCCCTGTTATACAGAGTATGCACACTTAATGAGACGTAGTTCTGAAGCCACGTTATACAGAGTATGCACACTTAATGAGAAGTAGTTGTGAAGCCCTGTTATACAGAGTATGCACACTTAATGAGACGTAGTTGTGAAGCCCTGTTATACAGAGTATGCACACTTAATGAGACGTAGTTGTGAAGCCCTGTTATACAGAGTATGCACACTTAATGAGACGTAGTTGTGAAGCCCTGTTATACAGAGTATGCACACTTAATGAGAAGTAGTTGTGAAGCCCTGTTATACAGAGTATGCACACTTAATGAGAAGTAGTTGTGAAGCCCTGTTATACAGAGTATGCACACTTAATGAGAGTGGGTGTAAAACCCTGTTATGCAGAGTGTGCACATACTTCATTTATATATAGGATGTAACATGTTGATATGTTTCTATTTCCCCGGGAAGCTCGAGAGATGAGATTTGAAACACGCGAAAGAAACAATCACAAATGCCTGTGAAATTCAGTTTTGTTGACTTTGAACGTTAGGGGGACCCGCTCTCTTCTTTTGGACACTGGTCTTACACACTTAGATCAACTTAGTCAGGTTCTGTCACGCTTTGACGGATTCTCCGTTAATTTACGGGTAGTAAACTTGGCTTCGACGGCCTGTGCTTTTAGTGTTGCCAAATCATAAATAGTAAACATACATTTTTGAGCTACTCTATTGAAATAGTTGAAAAAAAAACAAACAAAAAAACTACACATTTGAGAAAGGTTGAAAACCTTTTTGTTGCTTTGGAAAGAAAACTAGTTCACGTGTGATGCTAGGCTTACAGCACTTTACGTTTTTGAAACAGTTTTGGTGTCTCATCTATTACAAGAAATGTTTTTGGCAACCTTTATTTAATACACAAATAGGCCTTATAGGTCTGTACATTAACATAGGGATATAGAGAAATATAACTAGAAATTATAGATTCTCATATGGGTATATACGGAGATTTAACTAGACCTTATAGTCTACACATAGAGATACAGGGAGATTTAGCTAAGCCTTATAGGTCCTCAAATAGAGATACAGAGGAAATTAATTATTCACGCTCATATTGAACTGTTGCGTCCGACTCAGTTTGAAAACCTCTGCTGGATCATTGCAATGTCCACACAGTCATTGGTATCTGGTGGAGGTTACAGCTGGGGTAGCACTTCACTTAAAAACTAATGTTTAAAGCGATCGTAAGACCGCTTCTAAGAGCTAAGGATCAAGTCAGAGCAGATTACAACGAGAACGCAACGAGCTGGAGGTAATAACTACGGACAAATGCTAAAAGCCTCGTGCCCACCAGTCGAAAAACCGGGCGCAATTATAGCCTCAAAGCATTTTGTCAAAAGTGGCGAGCAGACCCGTGTATCAACGAGTAACCCCCGAGGCGCTCAAAGACCGAAGGGCGAACACTGGAGGTGCCACAAGCCCCATGAGAGAACAGGAGACGGTGAGTAGTCTAGGCGGAACGAATTGGGAGATAACAGCCGTCTCCGCCGTTGCCTTGGAGAAGATGGCCGCGTCTCTGGCACCGAGCGCGGTGGGCGGAGCCGCGCTTTGGGCACGGCCAGGATTTATTGGTGATGTGCTCGGGTTGTCAGAATATTCGTGCACGCTCCTAGCCAATGGCAGATTTCGATGCGGGTTGCACAGCTGTCATGTTATGGTACGTGCATGTTTTGAAGGACCCGCCCCCAAGATTCTAGAACAAAGATATTTTTTTTTTCTAAAAAAAAAAATATATCTACAGTAAAGGATTGGACGGTAAGAACAAATTATGAATTTGTCTCAGGGAGGAAAGGGTTGAGCCGAAGACGAAAATGACTTTTCACGATTCGACGAAAGCCAGCAGATCAAGAGAAGGGACACGGGCGATTTAGAACCGCGAACAGAGGCGGGAACTAGCGGGGGAGGCGCAGACTTACCCTGGAGGAGTTCAAGGAAGAAGAAAAAAACAACAACTACGACGACGACGAAGTAAGCACGTTCCGTGGAAGTCAATTTGCCATGCATGGTGTGATGGTCCATGGGAGAAGTGCAGCCAGCGAGCAGTGAGTGTCAGACCGACTCTATCACCCGTGCTGGGGGGGAAGATTAGGGCACAAACCTGGATACACGCAAATTAAGTGAGTTGCCTGATTGTTATAGCCAGACAACATTGTTCAATCTTCCGTAGATTGTGTTTCGTCTTTTTTAAATTTTTTTTTTTTTAAATAGTGTGGATGAATGAATGTCTTCCATTGTTAGCGTGACCGTCTACGGCCTTTACTATAGAAGACATTCACAGAGTTATTTGTGTGGGGTGTTTAGTTCCTCATGCTGACTCGCGTTGACCTGGTGTGGCAAGTCTTGCGCGATGGGATCACGAGGTTTGTTGTACCCGACATCACTTGGCTCACGGAGTTCAGCGCCAATTCTTAACATAAACATGTGATGGAACAACGTGGATTAAAAAAAAAAAAAAATTGTTTAAAAAAACTATCGCGTCCAAGGTGGTTGGCTAATACTCCCATAGTGTGATATTGAAGGGGACACCGTTTCGCTGAATGACGGATAAAGACGGGTCTCCTCACCGATGTCACGGCACGATTTATAGGATAACGGTATCAAAACGATTTGCCAGTCTGCTAATGGATCTTTTACCTGCTCGTCTGAGAAAGTAACACAGAAGTCGTTTCAAATCATCACCGGCAATTTACAAATTATTAATTATTAAGTTTGTTTTACAAAGTAAATTGTTTTGCGGACTTTAATGTTTAAAGTGACGTTTAAGATAAATAAAGATATAAACAAATGAAAAAAATTATGAAAAAATATTTTCAGGGATGATGAAGTCTTACATCCATTTTTATAAAGCCTAAATTCATTTGTTCATGAAAACCACAAATCATATCTCTATGAAAACTGCCACTTATTTTCATTATGAAAAGCCACTCTCATCGAATTATTAATACATATTTTTATGAAAATTGCAACACATTTTATTTGGAGCAGCAAAAATTCCAGTTTATTTTAAATAAAATAATAATAATAATAAAAAAATTAAAGAAAAATAAAACCTTGACAATTCTCACAATTAGTTTAATGCTCTGTTACTATCTGCTACTATCTGTTACTATCTGCTACTATCTGTTACTATCTGCTACTATCTGTTACTATCTGCTACTATCTGTTACTATCTGCTACTATCTGTTACTATCTGCTACTATCTGTTACTATCTGCTACTATCTGTTACTATCTGCTACTATCTGTTACT